>CM060961.1:177797408-178397408 GCA_030765045.1 Tenodera sinensis | reverse complement strand
TATAGTCTATGTATTCCTGTTTACTCTGGATGACTTTTGAACAACTCGTAAACCATAAAAGAGAGAACAAATCTTACTGTACAAAAATGTAGATCTCGCTAAAACACACAAGATATGTCCAAATAAATCTTTTTATAGAGTGAATTATCTCGGAGATATTCCTTGTTATTTGTGTGAGTTTCGGAAAACAAACTCTCGTCAAATGGGACACTGTTGTTCATTTTTTATCTTAGCCGTGCAAAGAGAACGGAATTTGAAAGTTTTAAAAGATGTAACTATCACTCAAAGCCTACTGTATTCTGATATTTCCCTTGCACAAGGAAATAAGGAATATGATAATTTCTGCAAATGTTTACCTCAACTAACATGAAGAAGATATAGGAATAAGAGTTTGTAGGAACTGTTAGTACAAGAGTAGAGAAAGCCATGTGAGTGATTTTTATATCTTGGACTTGCAAAGAGGACGGAATTTGAAAGGCATCGCCTAACAAACAGTTCTTAAAACATTTCACTATTCACTTAAAGCCTATCGCTAAAGCCTATACAACATTCACATAGTTTTCTCTACTCGCTTTTCTTTTACGCATTAAATTCACGTTAAACTCACACAATTACACTTCTCTACTCCCTCTTTTACAAAAAATTCATACAATTTTCTATATGATTAACATAGAAATGCAACATCTTACGTTTACACATCTTTCTCTACTTTCTTTTCTTCCTGTGATATTTGGGGTTGTTATTTTTCCCGGTATTTTTATTACTTTATTTTGTATATTTTGGGTTCTTTATGGTAACCAAGGTAAGAAAGTTGTAGCAATAAGATCAACCCGCGGGCAACGCCGAGTATTTCAGGTATTTAGTATCTCAAATAGGTGCATGATATTTGAATAAAAATTGTCAGTCATGTTTGAGAAAACAAAACTAATAATTTTCTATGAAAAATATAGTTTGAGGGATTTTCTTGAAATTCTTCTCGTCATTCTTGAAAGATATGTACCACACGCCTCAGTGCTCGCATGCACATATACGCAGTATATGTTGCTCTCACATGACTTTCTCTACTCTTGTAGTAACCATTCTTACAAACTCTTAGTCCTCAATGTTCTTCGTGTTAGTTGAGATATACATTTGCAGAGATTATCTTATTGCTTATTTCCTTGTAGGTACAAGGGGAATATGGGAATACAGTAGGCTTTGAGATTCCGTTCTCTTTGTACGTCTAAGATATAAAAAAATGAACAACGATCTTCTATTTGACGGAAGTATTCCAAAACGCACACAAATAGCAAGGAATATCTGGTTCACACCACAAAAATTATTTGCACAAAAGTTGCTTCAGCAAGATCTACTTTTCTTGTACAGTAAAATTTGGTCTATCTCTTACAGTTTATCAGTTATGGAAATGTTATTCAGAGTCAACAGGGCTACATGGGTTTAGCCAGAAAATTCAAGATATACATTTTATTTACCTTAAAATATCTCAAACATATGACATTTTAATCAAAATCGTAGCCATTTTCGAGAAAATTAATGTAAGGGTAGTTAAGCTTGGAGGAGTGTCTTTGTTATTCATGGACCTCAAAACATACATTTCCGGTGAAATCTCGACATCGACTTTTTGGGTGGAATGCAATACTTCCTCTACTTATGTACTATAGATACGTAGTAGAGAAAGTAAAAATAGTTTGGGGTTCAATTGCTGCTAGTAAAATCTCCATACTGAATTCCCAGGTTGGATACAATAATTTCTTTACTCGCTACAAAGTAATAATGATTTCCAAGTTTGAATTATGCGGAAATGGCTATTTTGCTGGCTATATAGATCTGATTATTATAGAAGAAAGAACCCTTAGCTCACATTGTGAAATTTGTTCTAAGTAATCGCTTTTTCATGGCCAGGAAAATCGCAACTCATAAATTTGGACATGTCAACACCGCTGAAGCTATAATCGTTTGCCATGGTTTTACTCCGCAAATTATCGTGTCAATGCAAACTGTTACAACAAACTCCCCTCCTTTGGTAACTGTCTAAAAGTCCTAAAAAGGGGAAGTGAAATTAAATAATGATTGTTATGTCATCACAGCAAAAGATTAATGACAACTCCTCTGCTCAACCGATCACGATCAGAGAGAAAGAGATCCCGTCCTTTCAGCTTCTTTCACGCTAAGATGCACCTTTCCACTTTGCACAACTGTATCGGATTATGATTTATTGACGTTCTCCTCACACTCATCAAATCGCTTCGCAGCTTGATTTCTTCCATCCCTTTCTAATGTAATAATATGTCGAAAACACAGAATTGCCTTGTCCCCAGTTATTAAAAAGTAAGTCTTGGGTGTTGTTTGTAATTACTGTTACTTAAATATTAAAACAATCTCCTGCACTTTTACCTTCCATGTCAATCACTTATGTTAGAACTTACTTTCCACACCGCCCAAAAGTTGCTCGTACTACTTTCATATGACTATTTACTGACTATTGTTTATTTTTATAGGTATGTCTTTTAGATAATATTCGATCCCTGGCAGCCGCATGTGGTATTCGTGGTGGACGAAGCGGCGTCTGAGCGGATTTGCTCCGAGTTCTCCGGTTTCCCCCGCCACTCATTCCACCAATTGCTCCATGGTCACCTTTCCAATCATCTATTTCACCTTTCATATCATCCTCTTCCTCACTCTCATACCTGGTCCTTGGCTGACCTCTCGTTTCCAGGTCTTCACTCTGACCGGTTCCTGTGCTCCCCGACAGGCGTCTGACCCTAGGCACTAGCTTGTAAGTCCTAGCGGGTGCAAGTCCTACACAAGGGGAGGGTAATTAGTCAAAGAAGATGTAAGGAATCCATGCCCGAAGTTTGTAAAAGTATTTTTGAATCACTCTGTATATATGCATAGTATTTTACTCAAATCATAAGAGTCGTTTTTAAGAAAACGAAAAATAACGAAACATTTTTCATCTTTGGAGTGGATGATTTTGTTTAAAATCTTCGCCTGACATACCTAAAGATTCTCATTGAAAATATGAAATGTGGAATTAAGAGATCCTCCTCTGAATCTTTCTCTGGAAGGTCCTGATTTGGATAGAGTACCTTAAAGCGTGTGCTTCCAACGAAATATCACAGTGGAATTTTTGAATGGAATACATTACTTTCTTCATCTGCCGTGTTAGATGTCTTTTTTGGGGGTTTTAGGAACCTCAAAATAAGTATTTTCGTCGATTTTGAATGTTTGGATAGAATGCAATACTTTAAGTAACTAAGCGGAGCGAGACGGATGAGGTTCACATTTGCGTGGTCCCGGTTTCTATTCCTGTCCACCGCCCTCTCTGACCTTGAATTTATTTAGTGGTTTTCCCTGCTCGGTAGGCGAATGCTAGGGAGGTTTCTTTGTATTTACCACGATTTCCTTTACATCATTTCCCTTTCGTTTCCATGTCACCTTTCGTCTGTGTTTCTAGCTTTCGTGGTGTATGGCGGTGCCGGAGAGATGGCGCGGATTAAAACTCAAGGGAAAGAGTATTCTCATCGTGCATGTTGAGTGGGCTGCCGGCTCGATGGGTCATTCATCGCCCACACTAGGCAACTCCACCAGTGGGACAGATTTTCGATCCTGGAATTGTTAGGGGACTTTCATACTCTCTGTAACCCTGCGGCCTACAGCCTCCTGTGGTTCCTTCACTTCTTCCTTTCCTCCTAGGTGTCAGAGCTCTGTAGGTCTAAGGCCGAGGTCTCCTCTGCCGTTGTATAACCTATAATAAATTCGCGAGTGTAAATTATTGATAACGTTGCTACCCCCAATGCATGATCGTACATTGATTGCATTCCTGAGATACGTACATTATACTTTTCCGTGGAAAGAGAGCGTTGAAAAGTTATCTGCATGGCATATTAAAAAGATGGTACTTATGCAGTTTTTGCGATTGCGGTGAGACATTACAACTCCCCTATAAATACTGCAGTAAAATGGAGAATTGCTACTGTTAACAACCGCAAGATGTTTATAACTAATTAGACTTATTTTATTATTGTGAGGCGCATGCAGATCACCTCCCCCTCTCTCTTTCATCTTCGTCTTTATCCCTCCTCTCTTTAGTATATCTATTCTTGGCTTCCCTTTTTTGTCTTTCAAGGTTATCCTGTTCATACATGCGGGAAATAACTGCAAATAATACACGTTGAACTGTATTTAGTAGTATATGGGGTACGAGAGGCACTAGTGGACTAATCGTATTCCTCGCATAAAAGTAAACGTTATGGCTGTAAATTGGTGTGGCAGTGATAGCTGCTCCAACTGAAGAGATCAGTTAATTACAATACAGTTATTGTAAATGACTGTATTTTCCAGTTACTGCAATTTAATATCTAAAGAGAATATTCACCGTAAATGGAAAACATTGACTGCCACTCATAAAGTCTACTCGCTCTGTGGTCTGGAAACGATTGCAAAGAGCTAATAGAGGCCTCTTCAAGAAATGACTGTGCTTTTAAAAATTCTGATGTGTTCCACTCACATGATTTTTTCTACCCTTGTACTATCTTTACAAGCTCTTATTCCTCTATCTACTTCATGCTAATAGAGAGTCGAATGTTTTAAAGCTCTGAAAGTTGCACGGCTAAGATATAAAAAATGAACAACGATGTTCCATTTGTGCAAAGTATGTTTGGCAAAACTACACAAATAACAAGGAATATCTCTGAAATGGTTCACTCTACAAAAACATTTTATTTGGGCATAAATTGTGTGTTTTAGCAAGATATACATTTGTTGCTTAGTAAGATTTTGGCCTATCTCTTACGGTTTACCAGTTATGCAAAAGTCATCACGAGTAAACAGGACTACGTGGGCTACAGCCAGAAAATTCAAAATATAAGTTTCATTTGTCATAAAAATACCTTAAACCTATTGCATTTTAAACAAAATCGTCAGAACCACTTTCGAGAAAATCAAAATTTTAGAAAAAGATATTAATTTTAAATTCCAAATTTGGTTTTTAAACAATTTTCATTTTTAAGTTATTCTGTTCACGTTCAGCCAGACACACACGCGCGCGGGCATGTTTTTAAAAGTGCTGTTTTTGGATTCAGGGGGCCTCAAAACATAGGTATATTTCCGGTGAGATCTCCCCATCAAATTTTTGGGTAGAATGCAATACTTCCCCTACTTACTATGCGTAGTAGAGAAAGTAAAAATCGGCATGGAGAACACTATACTTAATTTATTTCCTTCTTTCTTATGTTTGATCCTGGCATATGCTACCATACCGACATATCCTATTGCTAATTTTCTTGTAGGTCCAAGGGGAATGTGCGAATGCACTAGGCATTAAACGATAGTGAAATTCCGTTCTCTTTGCAAGACCAAGAGATAATAAAAATAACATATTCTATTTGAGAAACGTATAAGTATTAGTAAGTTCAAGCCAATAATGAAGAATTGGTTCACTCAAAAGAAAAAAATAAGTATTCGACATAAATAGAGCGTTTTAACGGGATCCAAATTTTTTATTTAGTAAGCTTTTGTCTGTCTCTTACTGTTTATCATTTATCCAAAAATCATCCAGAATGAAGAGGTCTTCTGAGGACATTCCTAGAAAATTCAAGGTATGGCTTAGAAACTGCCATGGAATCGCCTGTTTGTGTTCGTCTGGCCCTCCGCCTGAAGAGGGAGGTGGGAGGGTGGAAAATAGCCATTCATTACGCAGTCTTTTCCAAAGAGACAAGGTTGGACTCGCTGCCTTTGAATATCAATGCACTCTTAAAGGCATCCATAGTATAATAAAAAGGGAACAGATTTTGCCTTTGCAACGCTTTTATAAAATCCGTTAGTTTCACACAATTTGCAGTTGAAGTTTCCGCACAATCATAATTTTTTATTTGTGGTACGTACAGAAACGCCGCACTTCGTTTCATACACTGACCATGTTGACAAGCAAATGATATTAGCGAATTTCAGTAAGACTATTGCTGACAAAGGAATCAATTGTGGAAGTTTCCAATAGATGCTATAAAACCAACCAAGGAGTTAGCCAAAGCTAAGCGGATCGTCAAGTGGCTATTCTTCTATACATTTAATGTTTTGTGAGCAAAAAAGATAAATCTACAGAATGCATCCAGAATCTTCACACCAGGAAAATTTATTTTGTAACGAATGAGAAAGGATCTGGAAAGGAGTAACGAAAAGGAATATTGGAGCTTTTCAGTGACTAGCATTAGAAACATTAACACTTTATTGCGAGTTTATCTACTTATAATGTGTATTTAAAATATTGAGCACCAACTGAAATGATTTAAAATTTTATTTTACAGGTTTTCACAGTACAATGGAAGGACGTTTTGACTTGGAACGTGTTAAAACTGGATTTTTTTTCTGCAGAAATCACAATGGGACACTCTAAGACAGGGGTGTCAAACAGCACTCACCAGGCGTGAAAAATTTTCCCCTATTTTCCCTCCCTCCGTGATGATCAAATCAGAAAACGGGAAAAACAAAGCGAAAACTGGTTCTACTAGCGCTTGTTACTGCAGTTAAGGAGGGGTAGACCCCTCTCTTCACACCCTCGGAGTGATGTTTGACATGCCTGCTCTAAGAGGCTGAATACGGATTTTATTGTGATCTTTCTAAATCCTTCCATCATACCCTGGACTATTTATTACATAAATTTAAAACAAGTGCATGCTACTTAAAAACCACACGTTGCGGTCAATCAAAATCATCCATCGATGAAGACCGTTGAGCCGATAAGATAGCTAAACATGCCGTAAACCCAAACAGATCATGTGTCCATAAGTTTTTAAAATAATAGTGCCGTTATTTTGAAGAAATTACATTCAGATTGAAGCTATCTTGTTTCTTGACTTAAGAATTTTATGTTTGGTATGGGTCTGGTATTTGAATTTTGTAAGTATGACACGAATTCTTCACGATTTTTTTCTGTTTCCTCCTGGTTTCTGCTTTTGCAATTGCTCTTGTTTTATGTAATTTATTTTGTCCTCTTCTGATTTACTAGATTTTTACTTGTGGTGTGAGTTTTCTTCGTCTTTGAAAATTTTGTTTCTTCATCCGAATTCATTCCTTCTGTTTGAATCATCTTTTCGTGCCTGGACTTTCTTTAGCGGATTTCGATCTCGAGATATATGTTCGGAGTCCCCTTAATTAAAAAAAAAAAAAATTAGTAAAAGGTCCCTGTGGTGTATTACTGTGTTTATCTGTGTCTGTCCTTGAACAGCATAACTCAAGAGTGAAAAGTCGGTTAAAAACCAAATTTGGTATTTAGTTTAATATCTTTCAAAGATGCGACACGAAGATTTTGAAGAAAATTTCTCTCGTTTAAACTACCCTGCATATGGAAGCTTTTTCAAAACTTTGATTTTCTCGAAAATCGCTCCAATGATTTTGACAAAAATGCTAGGTGTATGTTTAAGATTTACTTATGACAAATGAAATGTGTATTTTGAATTTTCTGGCTGTAGTGCATGTAATCTTGTTTACCCTCGCTGACTTTGCCGTAACTAGTAAGCCGTAAGAGATGGATCAAATCTTACTATACAAAAATGTAGATCTCATTACAACACGGAATTTATGTTTGTATTTACGTCCAAATGCAATTTTGTTTTTGTGGAGTGAACCATTTCGAACATATTCCTTATTATTTGTGCGAGTTTTGCAATACTTATTCTTTTCTCAAATGGAAAGTCGTTATCCACCCCTTTATCTCTTGGCCCTGCAAAGAGAACAGCATTTCAAGGTCTTCTACTGTATTCTCATTTTGTTCTTGAACCTACAAAAACATTAGCAATAAGATAATCTCTGCAAATGTTTATCTCTAACTTGAAGAAGACATAGGAATGAGTTTGTAAGAATAGTTGATACAAGAGTAGAGAATGCAATACATTAGAATTTTCATAATAGTTTGTATTCCTGTTGGTATAGTCAGGCTGTGGTTGGATTTCTTGAACTTAAAATCATGATTTTGTGCCATTTTTTGTTTTAATCCATCTTGGTTTTATACGCATAATAGAGACAAGAGGATAATGATCAGATTAAATTTCTGGTCACCAAATGCTCTGGCATTTAATGCATATCTGATAGTTCCTGATTACATATAATATAATCTATATACGTGTGAATTTCTGCCCAGGTATATTTGTGACTATCTCTATAGTGGTAAGTACATGGAATTCATAAAATTCGCCTGATTATACATTGCACAATTAACAAACCTTTGGTCAATTCTATTTCTCCATATTCTGCTATATACTGTTGTATTTTCCTATTTCCTATACTAGCATTGAAATCTCCCATAATTAAAAGCATATGCGACGTGTGTACTTGATTGATAACCTTTGTAGTTCAGAGTACATTTTCTTCTTTTTCGCCTTCTATTGGGGGCATAAAAGACTACTATTATCATTACATGTCCTCGTAAGGATTTCAGTCTTCTTGGTACATTTTGTTTCACTGCAGAAGGTGTAATTATGTATTCATGACCTAAATATCTTGTGTATTATTAGCATTGCTCCAGCTCGTGATCTTATATTGTGATTTACTCCACTGTACAACTGCAAATAACTTTGACCTTCTTTGGATTATTTTACGAGTAGGTATTATAATTTAATTCACATTGCGTAAATTCTTAAGCAAAAAATTGAGGTCTCATATTTAACATTTATTTTCTTCCAAACTAGTAAGATAATAAAACATTAGTCTCTTCAAACACCACTAAACGGCTAATTATAATATTAATTTATTTAAAAAGAGTTTAAAAACACTTATTCCTCTACCTTCTTCGTGTTGGTTGAGGTAAACATTTGCAGAAATTCTCTTATTGCTTATTTATTTGTAGATGCAAGGGGAATATCGGAATACAGTAGGCTTTGAGCGATAGTCAAATCTTTTAAAGCTTTGAGATTTCATTCTCGTTGCACGGCTAAGGTATAAAAGAATGAAGAGCGATCTTCCATTTGACGAAGTTATAAGATTCCAAAAGTCACACAAGTAACAAGGAATATCTCCGACATGGTTCACTGTACAAAAAATATTTATTTAGACATTGTGTATGTTAGGAAGCTCTACATTGTTTGTATAATAAGACTTTGTCTACCGCTTACCGTTTACCAGTTATGCAAAAGTCATTCAGAGCAAACAGGACTGCATAGGCTATAGCCAGAAAATTCAAAATAAACATTTCGTTTGCCATAAAAATGTCTCAAACATATGGCATTTTGGTCAAAATCGTTAGAGCTATTTTCAAGAAAATAAAAATGTTCCATGTAAAGGGTAGTTTAGGGTGGAGAAGTTTTCTTCAAAATCTTCGTGTCGCATTCATAAAAGATGTTAAACCTAAATGCCAACTTTCGTTTACAACCGACTTTTCGTTTTTGAGTTATGGTGTCCACAGGCTGACACAAACACACACACACACACACACACACACACACACACACACACGCACACGCACACGCACACGCACACGCACACACACGCACGCGCGCGCACACACACACGCGCGTGCACACAGAACCTTTTTCTAAAAATGCTTTTTTTTTATTCATGGGGTCATATATTTCCACTGAAATGTCGACATCAACTTTATAGGTGGAATACAATATTTCCTCTACTTACTATACGTATTAGAGTAAGTAAAAATGTTGCATTCACACGACTTTCTCTACTCACCCTTCTTCTGCAATCGAACTGAAATGCGGATTTTAAAAATATCATAGGTGGATATGCTTAATACATTTCTAATTGTCAACAGTTACATTTAAAATAGATATTTGTCATCTGCCAAATTTCTGATCCATAACACCTGCTGTACCTATTATAATTGATTTATATATTTCATGCTTAGCTTCTTTATAAATTATGTTATTATCTCATAATGTGGTATTTAACATTGTTATTGTATATTCTATTTTTTGGGATTTTTTAAGCTCTTGTTTGTTGTTTTCATGAGTTAATAATAGGATGTATTAAATAAAATATATAAATAATATTTTACCTTAGTGACACTGTTATCTTTGGTAACATCAATGACGTACATTCCATTCTTCTTTGTTTGTTCAACCCATAACTTAAAGATGACACATGTAGAATTTGTGCAATTAATATTTAACATTTTGTTAACTGTTAAACAATTACCTCCTGTTGGTTAATTAAAATGTCATGCTTAAGGAGAAACGTGAACTAATGTACTAGAGTGTGCTGAGATTTACGAGAGAGAAGCAACAATGGTTTCTGTGTTTATTCACGAGATTTGTCGTCAGATCTCTAACATCCTCATTTGTCTTGTTCCCACAATAAACTTCCCCCACCTTTCACCAGCAAATGACACTGGCAACAATGGCGTTGTTCACTACTCCAAGATTCATGTCCCCTTCCCCATTTGTTTTCGTTCTTCCCCCAGTCACGTCTCAATTATTCTCTTTACTACGAGTTTAAAAAATGCTCACCCTTCATGCTGCCCCCAGCAGCTTAACTGCTTTAAAACGTTTCAGGGTTAAATGGCCTTCATTTAGAAAGAATGGTTTGTACGTAGGTGATTTATGACTAGCTACAAGCAATTTAATGGCTTTGTGGCTATGTTAATTAGCTCACCCTTATTTCACTGTATCCTTTTAATGGCTTTCATATAATTCTTTTATTCATTATAATCCTTTAGGTTTTTCTGCAAATTGTATAACTCATTCACTCTTTAAATTAGAACTTGGACAGTAAAATTAATACTAAGTGTAAACTCTTTTTAAAAGGCTTTTGATGCTCGTAAGAAATCAATACAAACGAGAAACTAGAATATCAATGACAACTAATCATTTTGTTGAAATTCTTAGGCTTTGGTACACTGAACATGACTGAAATTATAGTATACTTACATTTATATGCTATAAAATAGAGAGTTATTAAAAAGGATAAGATTCAAGTTTCTGTATGAAAGAAACTCGTTCTTTACATCAGTGGATTGGGGAAGTTCTACAAATATAATATATTTGCGTTTAATTTCAAAAATTTGCAGCAAATACTAAGATACGTGAAGTTTATAGTCCCAAATATTTGTTATATTTGTAAAATTGTATTGCTTCACTGTTAATAGCTTCAGTTTTTCATTGTATAGGGGAAGTTTTAAAGTTAAGGTTGGGTGCATCATTTATCGCATGCAAGCAACAAACTAGTAGACAATTTTTTACTGCTCAAATCAATTGGTCCCTAGCTATGAAATGTTTTATACCATATGTTTGTTGAATATGTTTGCAGAATTGCAAACTACAACACACATCAATATTTTTAGATTTAGATTTAGCATTCAGTGGAATAAAATTGTTATAATACGCCATTGTTGTCATTACTATATTATATACATGCGGACACTCCATCATCTAACTGGGGCTATGGTGGTACTCCTTGCTAGCGTGCTCTAGTAGCGCAATGGTTAACATGCTGGAAAGTCATGTTGAAGGTAGGAAGTTCACACCACGCCTGCGAATAAATGAGCTTTTTATTTATCCTCTGCTTCCCGACGATGTAGTGTTCTGGGTGCCAGTGGATATTCAATCCACAATATCTCCGCTCGTTGTTGTACCTGGCCTAGCTCGACCAATGGGATTCTCTTATTCTGGGTATGCGTGAGCGTTTACGAATTGAAGACAACACAAGTTCGTAATGTATATCTGGTTTAATGAATTCTTAAATTCCGGAGAAACTGCCGACCGATGTAATATAATAATACTGATTATGACCTGTAGACCGGTGAATATATGCCAGCTTACAGTTCTGCACGTGGCTGGCAGATAATTCTTACCGCGCAGCAAAAAAGACGCAACTATCTCACCACCCGACCTGTCGCTGAGTGGCTCTAATGAGGACGCTAACATAGGCGCGACCACCGCTTTCTCTTTTCGTATAGCTAGTCGCCCCTTCCGAGCGTTTCCTAATTCCTAGAACCCAGCCTAGGCAAATGCTTTCTTTAATAAAATAAGTTGAAGTTGAAGTTAACCATCTAGTATGTGAGTCTAGCATTTCCTCGAATTTTAGCAAGAGTAATGCTGGTCTTAGTTCACGTAAGCAAGTTCGCGTTAATTTCTTGCTGCATCTACCTGCTAGAAGTTACGTAGGCACTTTCGATAATGATTTTAACGACCCTTTTGCAAATCGGGACGGGAAAATCGATTAGCCTTCTGACATGGCTCAAAACATGTAGGCTCGTAAAGACCCTTTTCTCTAAAGAGTTAAAAAGCCCGTAATATGTATATCTATTTGAACGTATATTCCTAATATTTTTATTTTACTATTATGTCTTGTTAATTTCTTATTACTTTGTGGTATCATAATTTCGGCTTCATATGAAATTCACATAATTTAATTAAGTGAAACAATACTTCCATGCCAAACTATCAGTTCTCGTTAAATTTACTAAACATAGATAATGAGTTCCTTTTCTATTTGCCCTTCAATATACAATTAGTACACCATTCTGTGACTGAAATAGAAATGAAACATTTTACGGTCACACATTAACTTTTCTTTTAAGAAAAACAATCACATTTCTTTCTCTACTTGCCCTTCAGTATAGAATTCATACAATTTTCCATGATTAAATAGAAATGCAACGTATTAGATTCATACGGGTTTCTCTACTCACGTTTCACTTAACACATTCATATGTTTTTCTCTACTCGCAACATACAATTAAATGGCTGTTGGTATGTATAAACTTTATAAACTCAACACGGTTCACAGATCACCATTAAAACTGGCACATTTAAGTGTGTTTTTTTTTTTGTTTTTTTTTTTTTTCATGGAGGCCTTTATGCGATCCATTTTACTTTGCAACGTATTAGATTCACGTGCAATAGCTTTTGACAGAACGACGTCTGTCGTGTCAGCTAGTACCCAATAAAATTCTAAATTGGAAAGTAGAAGAGAAAAGAAGAAAAGGAAAACCTAGGGAATGCTGGATGGATGGATGGGGTGAAAAGGAGTATGTGAAAGAGGGTTAAAGGAGCAAGATGCTATGTACAGGGACTTATGGATGCAGAAGATAGTTTTAAGATGAAGGAAACCCATTGCACTGTGGAATATTGCTAAATAAAAAATATTATTATTATTATTATTATTATTATTATTATTATTATTATTATTATTATTATTATTATTATTATTATTACTACTACTATTATTATTACTATTATTATTATTATTATTACTACTATTATTACTATTACTATTATTATTACTATTATTATTACTATTATTATTACTATTATTATTACTACTATTATTATTATTATTATTATTATTATTATTATTATTATTATTATTATTATTATTATTATTATTATTATTATTATTATTATTATTATTATTATTATTATTATTATTATTATTATTATTATTATTATTATTATTATTATTATTATTATTATTATTATTATTATTATTATTATTATTATTATTGAAAGTTAGTTTTATGTAGCGAAGCATAACTAAACACAAATTACACAAACCCTCCTGTAGATGATGTGAATTGCTGAATTCATTTCCGAATTCTTTTAGAATTTAATATTGTGTTTGTGTTTTTTCCTTGTTAAATTTAATTGCGCCCACCCGCTATCTTCGGAACACCAAAACTGTTTCCTCTCTTGTAATTTTGTTGTGTCAGAACTCATTGTTCCCCGACCCTCGAGGAGCAAATTGAAGCGGCGTAATCAAATTTGGTTTCTGTTTGACAAAGTGTCGTGCGGCGTGGTTGTGACGCTGCAACCCCTGCCCCTCTTCCTTCACTTAGAAGACAGTCTCTCGTGACACTGGGCCTCACAAGAAAATCTTTATGTGAATTATTGATGTTCGAGCAAAACCTTGATGCACAATAAAGCGTTAATGAGAGGATAGGAACATCCTTAGTGTCCATTAATATTTTCCTTGCCACGTATCTAGTAGACAGAACAAGTGTTATCGTTCAATATGGAGAGTTCACAGGAAATGCATATTTTGATCAGTTTTAGAAACATTGTGTGTGTATGTGTGAGCGGCATAACTCACTGAAACGTCGGATATATACGGGACTTGATATTAAAAAAACCTCCAAACATGCCAATGCCACACGAAAATGTTCAAGAACCGTCTCCCCCACTGAAAACTATTCTTTAAATCTAAAGGTTTTCAATACACTTTTATTTTCTATAAAGAGCCGCTAACAATTTTGATTAAAATATCCATCATATACACAGTGTTAAGGGTGTAGGTGCAGAATAGTTTGATTAGTTATTGAGGACAGTGTAATGAACAATATTACATCAACATTTACCTCATTTGGGAACTTATAATTTACTTATTAAGAGTAGTATGTTTTATGGTTGGTTAGTACAGTGGGACAGAAGGCATAACGCAGAGTGGGTCGAGCTTGTGATAATGAATGGTGTACCGGAAATGAGTTCCAATGCTTTTTGCAAAGCCAATGACCTCACGCTACCTAGGCCAGTAGGTCATGCAAGTGGAACTCAATGCGTATTTCTTGTAACGTTTCAATTTTTAATTTTTATAAGAGATAATTCGCATGCAGAGAGAGTAAACTACCTATTATTTGTGAAACACATCTGTTTATGGCTGTACAGAGCATTTTTAGGAAACTGCAGTAACAACATTATTTTTTATCTGGGGGTATTAGTAGACAGGGAGGTGTTAACACCTCTGCCTTCCTTTTCAGCATTAAAGCAGGGTTAATAATTGCTTTTTAATATGATTTAGTAACGTTTCATTCCTTTAGTCCCCCCTCCAGTCACTAAACTCTCTCTCCCCTGTGCTTTTAAATCTACTCTCCCTTCAGACCGATCTTGGCGCGCGGCAATTTTACGTCATCTCAATCGAAAGGAACGACATTTGGGATAAGGCTACACTCCCATGGGAGATCTGAGGCTGTGACGAAGGGGAAGGAGCGCAACCACCAGAAACAATTTTGAAATTGGATTTGCAACTTTTATGACGACGTAGCACGATTTAGGAACTATGTTTTTAATCGTCATCGCAAGAAACGTGCTACACGGACTTAGGGCTAATACGGAATAGCCTTGAAAAATATGTTCTAATTGATTTTAATGGTACAAAGCAGTTTGAGGTTATGACAGTTGAACGGAGATGAGATTTATTGACATTTATGCGGAGCCCAAGATATTTCCGGAAATGGTTAAGCATAAATAATATATTATGTAACGAGACTATATTGGTAGTGATTAAGACGCGAGTGTATATTAGGAAACGAGCGAATCAAGTTTCCTAATTTTCATACGAGTGTCTTAATTACCATTATAGATAAGTCTCATACGGCAATTAATGCTCGACCATATACCTCATTTTATAGTTGAAACATTGTAAAATGTTGCACACTCCTCAGGGACAATAACCTACATATTGCATTAACTGATATTTGGAGTTCTGCGCAGGCGCTAAACGATCGATTGGTTTCCAGCACGTCATAGCTGCATGATGAAAATGATAACCTTGGAATGCTACTTAACATTGAAAAATAGAAGGCAAATTGAATATTTTTAGACAAAACTTTATTTCATGTATAAGTTATTTATTGTACAATTACTGATATTAATTTGCGGGACTGTGCTTGGTGCAATATTCTCGGAAGTTGATGCTGTATTGAGGTTACTTTGTGTGTTTGGTGTTTGTCCGACATTTTAGCGTTTTGTAAACTCGCACTAGTTGCGTTTCGAGAATTGATATTGCGCTTTGCCATTGCTGCACGGAAATTCTCTAATTTGTGGAACACCTGTCCAATTGAATTCTCCGACTGGATGAAGACCAGTCTTTTAATGAAAGTTAGAACTTAAGGAGGTCCATTAAAGGATTGCATGTCAGACTATACATACATTTGGGTATGGTCGAGCATAAAATTTAGAAAGTTACAGTTGTACGGAGAATAATGTGGTGCTGGCCGGTACAATTCTAGCCTAACGCATTTTTTAGAATTTTGACGCGAGAACTACAAGGGTTGAAATGTGTGGTGGCGGGTAATGGTTGGGGGGGGGGGGCACTCACTAAGAAGAGTTCTTTACTACAGTTAATATCAAGTAGTGAAAATGCTATCATTTTAGAGATAGGGAATTCAGCGTAACCGCCAAAGGAAGACATTTAGTTATTTACAACGGGCATCACTATATAGTGGATTTTACCAACAATGAAGAGACAACTTATTGGCGTTGACTAAACATCATAAAGAATAAATACAAAGGAGGACTAATAACTAAAAACACAGTTTTAGGCGAAGGAAGCCGTGTTTGCATTCTGGACGAAGCAACAAATGAAACGCGAAAATATTTTGTAAACGCAAAAAAGCATGCAAGAGGAACAGAGACTACAATTTCAATGTTTACGCTGCGGAGGTACACCAGCTCTTCAATCAAGGCTACGACTTTGTCATATCGTTACCATTGCATAGAAGTGTCAAGCAATCGCCGCAAAAATAGGATGGCACCTATTAAAGATCCGACCGATTCGAAAGGAATAATTCTTCGAGAAGGTCATTTACTTATGAACGAGGTAGCAATTTTTTTACTCGAAGATGACAACAGAGGACCTAATGGCAGAATATAGGTGTTTGCCAGCGAAAATGGAAAATCATCTTTATTAAGCTGTCTTCGATTCTTTATCGACGGAACCTTGGAGAGTTCAAGCACTTTGGACAGTTATTTGTCATTCACGCCGATCTTGGAAGATCTTGGGAGGAAACAAACACAATTCCAGCTGTCAATGCCTTGCTACCGAACAAAAAACGAGAAACATATGATCGTTGTTTCAAAGCTATAAAATCGACGTGCTTAGATGGAAGCCTACAACTTCCGTGATGGACTTCGAAGTCGCTATCGCCCAGTAAGCTGGAAGTTTATTTCCTGAAACAGAAATTTTGGGTTCTATTATCACTTTAATCGTTGTTCCTCTGGAAAAGGGCAATATTGCAGCCTTGTTTCTGCCTAAAAGAAACAGAAGAAATACGCTATCGCATTAGAATGTGTTCAGCTCTGGCACATCTTCTCCTGGAAATGTTGGACGATGGTTTGGCTCTATTCAGAGAACCAAAAACTTCAGGACTTCTACGAATATTTTGTAGACCGGTTACTATAGATAACGAGCATATGCCAAGAGATATGTGGAACTGCAGTGAGAGATGCCACCGCACTAATAACGTCTCAGCAGGCTGCAATCACTGAATCAACAGATCAGTTTGAAGAATTCATCCTAATGTTTACTCGCTGATAAGAAATCTTTGAAAAGACTAAAAGTACTACGGCTACCAGTTTGACCGATTAGATTTAAGTATGGACGGGAAAAGAAGAAGCCAACAATGAAGACCGATAATGTTATTTCCAAGGTATTACAAGGACTCCAAGTTGATGGCAACTTGAAATCACTTCTGTTTGAGTGGGTTAAAGTAAAGAAAAAGGCTGCTACAAGACCACGTCAAACTATTAGCAAATATGCCATGTAAATATTATAAATAAGTTAAAAAATAAAATAAAAACAAATAAAACAATGGAGAACGAAAAGAGACTACCTCCCCTGGCGTGACAATATTTTAATATCATTGAATATTTGTTACAGTTTATCATGAATAATCTAACAAGAGCTTGCGTTACTACGAAAAATCGCAGGCGACTGCAAGTCGCCAGTGATATTGCCTAAGGAATAACCAGCATCACGTTAGATTTGGTTTTGAAAACACAAAGCATTAACAAAGAATATGTCAAAATGGCCAATGCTATAAAAATACACATAAATTGTGCTCTTTAACGAGACCTACATTTTTTGTGTAGTAATTTTCTGTCTATCTCTTACGTCTTAACAATAGTTATGCAAAGGGGTCATTCAGAATAAAGACACTCGTAAGATATTCGAAAGTTAACGATATAATTTTATTTGGTGCGTTCATATCTTAAGACATGGTATATTAATCAAAATCGTTAGAGCCATTTTTGAGAAAATTAACAACGAAATATTTTGATACAGAAGGTAGTCTGGCGAAAATGTTGCGAAAAGAATGTAGGTAATGTATCTGAAATCTGCAGGCGAAAAGCAAATTCTAATTTATCCAGTGCATCTGTATTTCAAGCCCTATAAATCATGGCATATTGGAATGAAGAAGATAAAAATAGGTCATTGGTATATAAAACTGAAGTCCTGTCATTGTATATTAGATAATAGTAGCTTTTCCGTCCCCAATGCCTGCAGACAAGAGTTTTTATGCAAATATCGACTGAGTGAGAACTGGGAACAAACAGCAGAAAGGTAAAGAACTGAGATCGTACCTTGGAAATGAAGGTAAAAAAGCATTTTACCTAACACAAACGTGCTAAATTATTACGCCATGAAAGAATAAACAACGAACATACAAAAGAAATTAAACAGAAATACATAGTTTGAGTACAATACTCCCCCTTCTTACTGTGGGCACAGGTAATTAGGGGAAGTATTGTAATCGATCCAAAAATTTCGATGTCGAGATTTCACCAGAAAAACAGTTTTAGAAAAAGGCCCGTGTGTGTGTGTATGTATGTATGTATGTATGTGTGTGTGTGTGTGTGTGTGTGTGTGTGTGTGTGTGTGTGTGTGTGTGTGTGTGTGTGTCTGTGTCAGTGTCAGTGTCTGCGAACGGCATAATTCAAAAACAAAAGTCGGTTAAAAACCAAAGTTGGTATTTGAAGTTTAATGTCTTTCAAGGATACCACACGAAGCTTTGAAGAAAATTCCTCTACCCTAAACTATCCTTTACATGGACATTTTTCGAAAATATTGATTTTCTCGAAAATGGCTAACGATTTTGATTAAAATGCCATATGTTTAAGATATTTTATGGCAAATGAAATGTATATTTTGAATTTTTTGGCTACAGCCCACGTAGTCCTATTTGCTCTTGATGACTTTTGCATAACTGATAAACCGTAAGAGATGGACCAAATCTTGCTGTACAAAAATGTAGATCTCGTTAAAATATACAGAACTTTTCTGTGGAGTGAACCATTTCGGAGATATCCCTTGTTTATTTTTGTGAGTTTTGTAATACTTATGCTTGTCTCAAATGGACGGTCGTTATCCACTCTTTTATACTTTAGCTATGCAAAAAGAACGAATTTCAAACCCTTCACTTTAGAAGATTTTACTATCACTCAAAGCCTACTGTATTCCCATATACCATTTTTTATTTTTTTTTTTAAATTAACGTCCTCCAACGTAATGTCATATCGGACGGTGAATTAATGAAACGGGTGAAATGATGCTCAAATGAGCTCGAGGTCCATGGAGCCTTAAGTTAACCGACATTCGTCTTCTCAGGATAAGGGGGAATCTCGGAAGAAACCTTACCCTAAGCAAGATTCGAACTTGCGACCTCTTGAACGTGAGGCAGACACGCTAACCAAGACGCTACCGAGGCGGGCCCCATATTCCCCTTGCACCTGCAGAGTAATAAGTAAGCCTGCTGTATCCATCAGCAATAATACAACTTGTACAAATGTTTATCTCGGTTAACATGACGATGGAGGAATAAAAGTCTGTAGGAATCAGCAGTAGAGAAAGTCATGTGAGTACAACACATCAGATTTTTACAAATAGGTATATAAATGTATATTTGACATACATGAAAGAAACACATTTTGGAGATAGTAGGACAGTGAGAGTGTGTGCTTGTGGGGCCACCTTTCCACTTTTCTTGGACACTGAACCATGATTGATGAATTGATGGCTGATGCTGGCTCCACTCCTATGTAAGCGAAGGGCGTGTCTGTGATATTGGAAGTAAATAGTAGAGAGACAAGATGACACAGTCTCGTAGCAATTTGATATTCTGTTGCTCCCTGGTTTCTCACATAGGCGATAAAACTAAAGCATGTTCACATGTCGAGACATTTTACGACCGGCACCAAAGGAGCAGAGTGTACAAAGTTAATCTTTTTACCTACCTCATACCTCTTTTTGTGTCTTTACGCGGGTCTCTAAGCAAGACTGGCGTTTAACAGCATTTTGTCGATGCTCGTAAAAATTGTTATAGTCAGTCATGAAAATGCAAGAAGCCGGGAGCTTGTGTATTTCTGTCCCTCTTTGTCTTTCAGAAGAGGCAGCATGAAGAAGGGAGACGGAGAGCTGGAAAAGAATTCAAAAAGGAGAAATATAAAATTTCTCGCTCATTACACAGCTAACCTGCCGCAACGTTGGACTTCATACTTTGTAGATGCTCACTTGTTTGTTGTTCTTAGTTTGTCTTCAACCGCCATCTTCGGCTATGTCTCCCTTTGTGCTTTTCTCGGCCTTTTAATGCTTAACAGCAGGAAAGAAGTTTAAAGAAGTTTTTATGAGCTTTTTGTTTCTGTGCCTTGCAGAACTTATACCAGGGTTTTCCAAACGCTATCTCAATATCTTGCGACTTCAGAATTTCCTTTTAGCAGTAAAACCAACTTCTGGATGTTAAAGAAATTTCAGGCCATGTTAAAACGTATTACCTCGTTCAGAAACCATTTCAAAATCTTAAACGAAATATGTGTACTAATATTTTAGACAGGAAGGTGGAGTAGGGCTCAATAGCTCAAACCCCCTCCCCCAGATACCCAAAACCATAATATTCAAGCACTGCAGTCTTGTGTTTGTTATGCTCAACACTTTAATGCTTGCAGGTTTACTATACCATAAGGTACAAAGAGCGCCAAAGAAAATCTCACTTTACCTCTCCTTTATGTCACATTATGTATTGCTACGCGAAGTCTTGGCCATTTCATTGGACGCTTTAAGCCACCGTATAACGATGCGCCACTCCTGCTAAATAGTTATGCCAATAACCACAACAAAGGTTAAAAAATGGTGTCGAAGTGAAATATCCGTTTACACTCTCGAACGTAATGGCTAAAAATCAGATGTGTTGCACTCACATGAATTTCTCTACTCTTGTACTAACTATTCTTACAAACTCTTATACTTCTATTTTCTTCGTGTTAGTTGAGATAAGTATTAGTAAAAATTATCGTATTGCTTGTTTTCTTGTACATGCAACGGGGATATGGGAATAAAGTTAGCTTTGAGCGATAGTCAAATCTTCTAAAGCTTTGAGATCCCGTTCTCTTTGCACGCTTAATATATAAAAAAATGAACAACGATGTTCCATTTCACGAAAGTTTTAAGTTTTCCGAAACTCACACACATATCATGCAATATCTCCAAAATGGTCCACTCTACAAAAAAATTATTCCGACATAAATCGTGTGTTTTAGCAAGACCTACATTTTTTGTACAGTAAGATTTTGTCTATCTGTTAAGCTTTACAAGTTATTCAAAAGACATCCAGAGTAAACAGGTCTTCATAGGCTATAGCCAGAAAATTCAAAGTATACATTTCATTTGTCATACAAATACCTCAAACATATGACATTTTGATCAAAATCGTTAGAGCCATTTTCAAGAAAATAAAAATTTTCGAAAAATTTTCCATGTAAAGGGTAGTTTTGGGTAGGGCTATTTTCTTCAAAATCTTCGTGTCGCATCCTTGAAAGACATTAAACTTAAATACCAACTTTGGTTTTTAACCGACTTTTCGTTTTTGAGTTATTCTGTCCACAGACTGACAGACACTCAGAAACACGCGCGGACCCGACCCGACAGACGTCGTTCTGTCAAAAGCCCTTGTACTGGTATCAAACTTATATTCTTTGGTCAAGTTCTAGTGATGGCGTCGCTTATAAAATGTATATATAGTGATGACATCTTTAGTTTTCAGTAATGGTCACCAGAACAGATAATATACATATAGTCATAAATATGTAATTTAAACAAAAAATTTATATAAACGTATTTCAGAGTGATCACCTTGTTTATTGACTATCAAATAATTACCGTGATGTCAGCAGCACATTTATATATATAAATTTATATGTATTTTGAATGTCATAATCATAAAAAACTACTTACAAAATTCCGTTATCTATTTCGCACACTGTGATACTTTAGTAATATCTTAAATATTTTCATGGCAATGCTTTAAGGTACACGATATTTTTTGTTTGATTACCTGGCGCGTAACAAACAAATATAATGGTTTTCGAACACGGGACCAGGCAACATACAACTGGCCATGCGAGAAACATGGGTTTTCAGGATTAATGCCACATTCAATGACTGCCCCTGGAGTTTAGTCGTTTAAATTCAAATGGTATGTCAGTCGGAATCATTGGAACGCGTGGTATCAAAACGTCTTCTCCTTTATACGAGTACTTTCCCTTTAGAATGGTTGCTTCGATCAAGTTGTTCAGTAATTTTTCCACCGCTAGCCGTGTACCGTTACAAAGGCCTGGTTGGTTGATATTTCGCAACATTATGATCACCGAGTCGTCCTTTAATTGAAGATTGTGAGACGGCAATCCTGGCAAATCAAGCGAGATAAAAAATTCGGGTGGATAGCTGACGGCATCATCAAGGTTTGTAGCGGAATGAATTGATTTGTATGTCCTCAATTCACCGGCATTGAATTTTGAAATTTGATTCATTTACATCCATGTTCTTGGCAGCCAATATAGCTCTTCACTCAACCAAATTTGATCTATGTAATTCTGAGCAAGGTTTGGGAACACCTTTTGAATGAGTTCTGTTTTTGATTCAGTTAATTGACCAAAATTGTCAGGTAAGGTAACGTAGCCAGTGAAAGCATCTAGAGGGAATTTGCATCATCCAAGTGAATGAACTGTCTTGAAAATATTTCTCCAGATGGATCATTTTGCAACGCATATTCTTGCTTAAATTCAGTATCTTGACGTGTTTCCACTAAACGG
Source organism: Tenodera sinensis (assembly GCA_030765045.1). Taxonomy (NCBI): domain Eukaryota; kingdom Metazoa; phylum Arthropoda; class Insecta; order Mantodea; family Mantidae; genus Tenodera; species Tenodera sinensis. The sequence goes on along the minus strand of CM060961.1, from coordinate 178,374,606 downwards.
AGAACTTTTGAATAACTCGTAAATCGTAGGAGATAGACCAAATCTTACTCTATAAAAATGTTGTTGTTGTTGTTGTTGTTTTCTAGTGCCTTGCATCTGGCAATGAAGCCATTAGCATTCGTGCTTTCCAATACTTTTGAACTGTAGTTTCTTCTGATCTTAATGCTTCACAGGTCTTCAAGTGGTCTTCGTTCATTTCTGCTGGATCGTTACACAGGACACATATTGGTGAGTCTGAGATACCTATTCTGTAGAGATGACTTGCTAAGCAGTCGTGATTTGTCAGTAGTCGGAAGGCTGCAACCGCTGTTTTCCTTGGTCTCTGGGGGATTATATCTGGGTTGGAAAGTAGTGTAATCCATTTTTTATCTTTGGCATCTGTTTCTATTTCTTGTAGGTATGAATGAGAAAAATTTTTAATGATTAAGCGTTTTATTGAGGAATATGAGAAATTGAATTTAGACTTTTGTTTTATTGTTGTGCCTTTCTTTGCAAGTGAGTCTGCAGCTTCGTTCCCCATGACTCCACAGTGTGCTGGAATCCATTGGAGATGAACAGTCTTATTAACTTTTTGGAGTTGTGTTAACATTTTGTAGCATTCTCTAATTTTTGTTGACTTCTTTGTAGTATTTGAACATATTCCCTGAATTGCAGGGGGTTTAACTCGGGTGATGTAACTGCCACATTGTAAAACTGGTGCCCATTAAGAAAACAGTTACATGAAAGCCATATGAGTCCTAAAGATAAACATTCCGGAGTTAAAACTGTCCCCCAATCGGATCTCCGGGTGGGGACATCTTTAGGCAAATTTCATCACAACAATTCTCTATAAAAATGTAGATCTCGCTAAAACAGTATATGTCTAAATTCTTTTTTTTTTTTTTCTTTTTTTATTTTTTTATTTTTTTTTTTTTTTTTTTATTTTTCAAGTGGACAGTTTTGAAGGTGTTCCTTGTTATTTTTGTAAGTTTGGAGAACTTATACTTCTGTCAAAAGGAACATTCTTATCCATTTTTGTATATGTTAACCTGCAAAGAGAACGGAATTTGAAAGCTTTAAAAGATTTGACTATCGCTTAAAGTCTAGTCTATTCCCATATTCTGCTTGCGCCCGCAAGGAAATAAGCAATAACTTCTGCAAATGTTTATCTCAACCTTCACGAAGAAGAGCTTATAAGCATGGTTAGTACAAGAGTAGAGAAAGTCATGTGAGGGCAGTACATTAAATTATTATTAAAGTTGCTCTAGTGGTACAAGTGAAGTTTTGTACCTCCATAAGTGTGCATATGGTAGAGCTGAAAACCAAGTTATTAGCAAAAGGATTATTTTTGCTGCTGTTGTTAGTTCCTTGTCAAACCTCAAGAAATATCCTTAGTGTGCTAATGTTACCTAACATTATGGAAATTTGCAATTAAGTTACATTAGTTTTAACGGGTATTTATGTACATAGGCTACTATCTCGCAAGGAAAGGCCATGAGCACATTACTCTCTGTCTCTTTCTTGTGTGTGTGAGCGAGTGTGTCAGAGTTAAGCCATGCGATGATACGTAAAAACTTAGGTTTTAACAACCGCTAAGGATAGGGTAGCCTTGCAGTATTCTCCATCTGAGACAACCCTTATTGGCATGGATGTGTGTTTAGCATAAATTTTCCTTTTCATGCCGGTATTATAGTAGCAGTCTCTTGTTTTTTATTCTCCTTAGAGTTTCGGAATAACACCCTTGAGCAGACTACCACCAAATGGACGGAGAAAGAGGTCTTTCCTTAAAGATGATCTGCACGAGGCTCTTAATAAAAAGCAGAAACAAGTAGCAAGGAATTGTCTGGCATGCAACAACGCCAAGTACTTACCTACGCCTTACGCAGATACGGCTGGGCTTGCTGCGAGCTGCTTTAAAAGGATAATTCTTAGGTTGGTAGGCAAGTCGTAAAGACACATTTTATTGCCCTATTAGCTATGCTACAATGACATTCAATGTTTCATTTTTGTCGGCTTCAGCACTTCTTTACCCCGTATATTAAATGGAACACAGGCGTTTATGTCTAAAGCATTAATATTGACAATATAAATCGAAATACTACCAGTAGGGAAATAGAAACTTCCCTATAAAGTTTGGAATTCAAGCTTTATCTACAAAAACAAAGAAGTCCGGAATGGAATACTTATAATATTAATAATTATTTTATTCTTCTTATAGATACATTGTGTTCCTTCTATTAAAGTTCAAAAATACTTGAAACAAATGCAAAACAATTTCTAACAGAATTCCATGAAAAGCAAGCGAAAAGTCTGATGTGTTGCACTCATATGGCTTTCTCTACTCTCCATTCTTACAAATTCTTATTCCTGTATCTTCTTCGTGTTAGTTGAGATAAACACTTGCAAAAATTATCTTATTGCTAATTTCCTTGTAGGTACAAGGGGAATATTAGAATACATTAGGCTTAGAGCAATAGTCAGATCTTTTAAGGCTTAGAGATCCTGTTCTCTTTGCACACTTAACATGTAAAAAATGAACTATATTCCATTTAACGTAAGTTTTAAGTTTTCCGAAACTTCCACAAATAACAAGGAATAACTCCGAAATGTTTCACTCTAAAAATGATTTAGACATAAATTGTGTGTTTTAGCGATATCTACATATCCTACAGTTTATGAGTTATTCAAGTCATCCAGAGTAAACAGGACTACATGGACCATAGTCAGAAAATTAAAAACTTACATTTCATTTATCATACGAATATCTTAAACATACGGCATTTAAATGAAAATAGAGCAATTTTCAAAAAAATAATTTTTTTTTGAAAATGTTCCATGTAAAGGGTAGTTTAGGGTGGGGCTATTTTCTTCAAAATCTTCGTGTCGCATCCTTGAAAGACATTAAACTTAAATACCAGCTTTGGTTCTTAAGCGACATTTCGTTTTTGAGTTATGCTGTCCACAGACCGACACACACACACACACACACACACACACACATACACATACACATACACATACACACACACCTTTTTTTTTTTAAAAAAATGCCTTTTTTTTATTCAGGGGGTCCCAAAACGTATTTCCGGTGAAATCTTGACATCGAATTTTTGGATGGAATACAATACTTCCTCTATTTACCAGTGGAGAAAGTATAAAATGAATAACGACCTTCCATTTGATGAAAGTAAGTATTCCAAAACTCACAAAAATAACAAGGAATAGCTCCAAAATTGTCCACTTACAAATTAAAAGAAAGCATTTAAATTGTTTTAGCGAGATCCACATTTTTTGCAGAGTAAGATTTGGTCTATAGCTTACGGTTTACGAGCTATTCAAAAGTCATCCAGAGTAAACAGGGCTACATGGGCTATAGCCAGAAAATTCAAAATATACATTTCATTTGTCATAAAAATATCTTAAACATATGCCATTTTAATAAAAATCGTTAGAGCCATTTTCAAGAAGATAACAATTTTCCATGTAAAGGGTAGTTTAGGGTGTGTCACATCCTTAAAAGATATACTTAAATATCAACTTTGGTTTTTAGCCGAATTTTCGTTTTTGAGTTATGCTATCCACAGAATGACACAAACACGGAGCTTTTTCTAAAATGTTCTTTTTTTTTTTGATTCGGGGACCTCAAAACATATACTTAAGATGAAATCTGGACATCGAATTTTTGGGTGGAATACAATACTTCTATTTACTATACATAGTAGAGAAAGTAAAAATGTTTTTACGTTCAAAATGTAGTTTTAATTGAAAACAGTCCCAAAAACTGAATATTATGCTTAAAGAGCTAGTTTTTTATAGTGCCTAACGCCCGCTTTTACTACATACGGTACCACATGTGGTGACACTGATTGTACATGGAATGAAGTTGGAGCACCAGCGGAATGAGATGGCAGGGGAAACCGGAGAACCCGGAGGAAACCCGCCCCCGCGCCGCTTCATCCACCACAAATCCCACATGCGGTTGCCTGGGATTGAACCCGGACCTCTTTGGTGAGAAGCGAATGGTCTAACCACTCGGCTACGGCGTAGCCCAGAGCTAGTTTCTGCACTTGTGTTTATCAGCATGCACCTCATAAATACAATATGCGAATATTTGAAATTAGAACACATCACAATGTTTAATACCGGATTTGTTGAAGGGCAAGTTGAATGTGAAAAAGGAATGATAAGGAGGTAATAAATAATTGCGATAAATAATATGCCTATGCGTCAGAATGAGAAAAATCGTGTCCAGTTATGTTTTTTCTCACTTTAGTTTCATCCAAAACAGAATACAAAACAACACAGTTATCTTTTACTGACGTTAACACAGTCTACAGTACGTGATATTACAACCCACAGCTGCTGCCTTCTGGCAACCTTAACACACAATTTTCTGTCTTTCAATTCTGTCATTGTATCACAAAAATTAACTCTGACGATACGATCACTTAACACTAATTAACTGCTTTGCTATCTTCCTTTCGAAGCGACGGTTCTTTCACGATGACGATACACACACAGCTCACACGTAAATACACACACACACGCACAAACACACAGATACACACATACATACACAGTAAAAGCTGCCCGACCTAAAGCGCTCCGCAAGCTTTTATACCGGCGATGACGTAGCCAAATCTTTCTAAAATTTCGCCTTTTCTGGAAGTTGCCGGCAGCCAGAAGCTTCACGAACTATCTAGAAAATAACCCCTTTTGGTTTTGCCGCTCTGATTGTCATGTGTTCACTAACAGTCGCGCGAGGAAGGCTGACCTTGAGCGCCCGTGATATGCGCACCGCTAGTGGTGTGGAGCTGCCCGGCCCCGAGCTGTGTTTCTGCCGCCGTCGGCCGACGTCACATATGATCCAGTAAAATCTGCGTTATAGTCATTACATAGGCAATGTAATAATTTGTTACAGGATGGGGATCATCAGCAACTTCCGTGTTGAAAGAAAAAGGCGAAGAAAGACATTAACTCAAGTTCTTGGAAAACAGTTATGTTCGGAATTCGGCAGTTGCTAGATATGTAGAGGAAATGAAAGTTAGAAAGTTACAAAGGAAACGGAGTTCTTGGAATTTCACGCGCCACAGTGTAACAGTAGAGTTTCATAGGCAATGGATTTAGCATGGATTATAAATAAGAACTGTGGTGGGAAGTGATGTTTAGTAGGCGGGATTTTCAAGAATCGAGAAGTTATGCCAATTTGTCATCACTATTATTCGTCTATATAAACCATCGGACACGAACAGTGTAGCTCCTATTGCACTTTAAGCATTAGAAGGAAGCAACGTTTGTGTATATTTAAATCCCTTGATTACATTTTAATTTGTACTAATGTCAGAGAAAAATACTTATCGCCGGTTTTCAAAACATCACATTACATGTAATTGTCATTGACATTGGCTTGCTAATAAGAGCTTTTTGTATCATTTTACAAATATAAATTCAATCATTTATTATGTAAAGCTGCCTCCGTCGGCTTTTAATATCATTTGTATGTTCCAAAAACGAATTTATTCTTGTATAAAATATATTTGTTTTAGGCAATGACTTTTTCCACACAGAACGTTCTTTTTTCTCTTTGTCTAACGGTTGCCCTACATATACATCACATAATTTACTACCTGATGTGTTCTGTAGTGTCATAACTGCGACCCAAATGAACAACACCTGTTAGTATTGATCATCCGGTTCACAACTTCAACCTGCCGCCCAGATAGTCTGGAGTCATTAGCCCTGCAGAAAGCGTACAGGATATACTTTCTTTAATATTTAAATTATTGCCATTTTTACTTTCTCGATTACGTATAGTAAATGGGACAAACAGGTATTGCATTTTACCCAAAAATTACGGATCCGTGGTTCAAATCCTGGTATGGCATTGAATTTTTCAGTCTCGCTGTATTCTTTCCAATCCTGTTCTACACACGACTATTGTGTGGAAGAACATTAATTACAGGAATTACTAGTTTTGAAAAACGATCTATAGTTTGTCACAAATAGCATCATAAGACGTCGATAAATTCTCGAGCGGAGCGAAAGCATTTATGTGGGAAGGCCAGACCGTCGAATGATATTTATCTCTATTTCATAAGTAAAAGATGAATTTAAATACTATGTCTCAAATAATCTGCCAGAAAATGTTAAAAGTATATAAAAAGAACCTAAAATATATTCATTTCAATTAGGTAGATCGAGTTTAGTGCTGCCAACTGAGGAAAACAAATCTTGTTATAACAGAAAACAGTTTATAATCTCAAATAAATCTCACTTTATTTTGAACATTAACAAATAACCTTTCTTCTGGATAACTACATCAATTATTAAAATAATAATTCTTAAGTACACAGTTGTCAAATTGAAATGGAGTGCTATTTTGATTGTTAATCGATTGTAATCTGTAATAAATTGTTTTCCAGCGGTTTATGGGAAACCGTTGGCGACACTGACTAAACAATTGTGATAATTTGTACAAAACAAAATATTGACATGGTGATAGTTCGTGTATCATAGTTTACGGCCTCTATGTGTGAAATAGTCGCTAATGTTTTTCTATGGGTAAAATACTGTATTCATTTTAATGAACTTTTCAGAACATGCCGTATCTGTCTTAACGATGCGCTATGGAATTTACGCTTTGCTTGAAGGATATATTTTGCAGGCTTATTCTTAGACTATAAAGAGTAAAAGAATGGGGAGCCAGAGGCGTGAAGCTCGGAATTTCCATGTGGATTAGTTGCCATATTGCTTCTCTTCCCAACCCTCTGTCCTGCCGATATGGAGTCTGCCGTGCCTTCATTAAGATCCGTTGTCAGGGAACGGGCTTGTGAAATTACTCTTCATCTCGGGCGCCCTTGGGACGCGAGGCGAGATTTTCTTTCTTCCGATCTTCTAGTATGTGCTCAAATAATGTGAATGCTAATACATTGGAAAGGACTATAAATAAGAATAATTTTCTACTAAAAAGAAACCTGTTCTAAAGGTTGACCAACAAACAAAATGAGTTGTATCTTTTTTGTATGCCAAAATAAGATTTACTTTCCCTAACGCCTGTCTGGTAGCTAGAAGTATTGTGTTGTACTATAAATACAACTTTTAGGTCCCTGAATGTGCATACTGCGAATAGCAAAATTTAAAAATGAAAATTTGGGCGAATCCAAACTTTGTATTGTGACAAAATGGCAATGTGAGAAATCCCACTTCTGACACCAGTGTGACAAAATGACAATGTCCAGTTACTTTTTCTGTCATTTTATTTTTCTTCTAAAACTGACTCACAAAAATACTATCCTATAATTTATCGTTAATACAATCTACGGTTCGTCGTGTTCTGTTCTCTCGTAACCGTGACACGTACTTCACTGTCTTTTAGTTCTACCCTCTCTGTCTTCGACGGTCAAACTCACTAAAACTGCTTCACATAACAAACAACTCTGATGCCACTGTTAAATGTCAAAAAACTGCCTCTGACGACAAACATTCAAATTCCTCTCGACTGCGCGCGCGCGCGCGCACACACACACACACACACACACACACACACACACACACACAGCTAATTCCTAACAAAGCTGTCTTGTTCTACACTTAAGGACTCCGCAGAACTGCCTTCTCTCGTCGCCGTACTCGCTTAAATCGGCAAGAATGACATAGCACTGATTTTTCTCGAAATGCACCTTTAACTTCTCCACAGTAGAAAGTTTCTAGAACATTCCGGAAACGCTTTGTTCTGCTGCATTCATAGCCGTCTTCGTTCTGAGGGCTCCGCTTTCGTGGAGCCACATATTTAGAAGCAGTGGTTTGAGGTAGCTTGACCTTAAGCGTCTGCCGGCTGCCGTCACATATTTAACTCTAGTATTTTTAATTTCTCTACCACGTACCAAGAAGGTAGAGGATATTCTGCATTCCACTCTTGTGATTTCGAGATTTCTCTAGAAATACAAATTACATAAATACGTTTATGCATTTCTGATGCAACATCCGTATCGACTTTTTGAACGATATGCTACACTTCCTCTACTTGTTAGAGGTAAGCAATAGAGAAAGTAAGAATTAACAAAATATTGCAAAATTCAAACCAATAGCAACAAACATATCGGAAATATCATACCACAAAGCTCACATAGCGACCTGTTCTTTGAAAATATGACTATCGGTCTGCCACAACGACGTATATAAATATGAACTCAACGTTTATTTACACTAACAAAAAGTGGATAGAACAACGTCGTGGTGTGAGGTAGCTTGAGCTTGAGTGTATCTTTCACGACTGACCGGCGTCATACTAGTATTATTTACCAAGTAGATAAAACAGTTTTTCATTTCCGTGGAGAAGGTATTCGATATTTACAGCGCAAAATGTAAACAAGAGCTCATTTCTTATGAGCAAGCTACTTGATTGTTATTTGGGCTTGTGCCTTTCAAATAACTATTAACATCACTTTATGCGCTGCTAGGTCCACGTTAATGTATCTTCGAACCAGATATGGTTTCTGAGGGTTTGTTTTCACATGAAAGCTTTTTCCTCTGCAAATTCAAATCACCAAAACTCAAGGAATGGCTGCAATTTGCAGGAAGTAAACAAAAAATGAAGAAAACAAATTTCCCTAATTTACACCAAACGTTCACTCATTTTAGGTGCCCCCCCCCCCAAAAAAAAAAAAAAAGGCTGCTAAATGTAGTATTCGGAAGCCTTATTGGAGGGCAAAGCCATTATACATGGTAAATATCAAACACTATTTTCGAAGAGAAGGGATTAATAGACCATTCAAAAACGTACAAATATAAGATAAGAGCAAGTATCTATTTTGTAATTTTCCACAAAAATTAAATGGGAGACGTACTACTCCCATTGGTAATGTTTATGTACTGATTTAAGTTAAGGCTGTAACCTACACCTCTTTTCGTCGAACTTTCCACTCTTCCATATGGCTCTTTCATCATTCCAATCACCACATAGGAATATAGTTCAATGCGAAAACCAGTTGGGTTGCGCAGCACGCTTTGAAAACCGGTGTCATCTTTACGTACACATACATTATTTCACAATTCGAAACATATATCTACTATTATAACGTACATTTAAACTACATTTTAACTAAAAGGCATCCTCTTTTCCCTGCTAGGTTATACACCAAATGTTAAACACAGCTTTGCATAAACCATATATTTTCGAGTGACTAAAGCCAATAATGCCAAATTTTTGGAATTTGTGTATGCCAGATCTGACACCTCTCGACTATTTATTCTGTGGGGTTGTGTGAAGAGTATACTGTTTGGCACTCCTGTAACGTCAGCGGAGGACCTTATGGCTCGGGTCCATGGAGCGATTGAAAATTTTCAAAGACAACCGCACGTATTGGGTCATGTGTATAAAGCTCACCACCGCCGATAAAGGCTCAGCAGTGACGTAGGAGGTATCAGTTCAAAGGCCTTTTGTAATGTAGACAGCCCGATGTTGGATTTAATGACCAAATATGTGTGAACATACCAATATCTTACACTTTGATACGCTACGGCGTCCAAACCGTGCATTTCCGTACAGGTGTTTTTATTTGAAAATTGATCAGTTTGCCGACCCGCATACCATACTAATCGTTGTCAGTTTTTTGTATATATTAAACAAGGAACATGAAGAGAATTTGATGGACGCAGGTGTATTAACGAGCCTTTGCTTTGTGTTTTGTTATCCCATTTGATGTGAGAAAAAAATATGGACTTTATACGCATTTGTTGAAAAGGAAAAGAGCTTTTAAACAAACTATTCCAACTACGCTACGAATTAGGAACAGGAAATTTGCTACTTTTCTCGTCATTGAAAGAAGGAACGACACTTTTTCTAAAAGCATAAGAAAATCGGAACACGAAGCAAGGCGGAGAGATAGCGTACGTTACGTTCCCCACGTTTCGAGAAATGGGGCGCTCACTCTGTCAGCCTGCAGCTTTTGCTGGTATTTTATTATTATTAATCCTTGCAAACACGCCGGCCTGGTATCGTTTCCGTCTCTCCGAGGATTTCCTCCAGCTTCGAGCTAAATTACAATTTCCTTATAATATGGCAATCGCTTCTTTCTTTTTTCCCATCCAAATTGCACTAATAAAAGAATGAAGAATGTTGCATTTTATTGAACGAGAGAGATCTCAGCTAATATCGCAGGGGGTGTGTTTCGAAGCACCATGTCGATGTATCCAAGCTAAATAATGGGCGAAAGACAAGATGCTCGCTAAAATTCAATCAGCCGCTAGTGCTGTAGATATGTAACATTAAATTTAATCGAGCGGGATGGGTCAGGCGGTTTCGTCTGTGGCTCGGATTCGGGACATCGCAGGTTCGATCACAGTGGCTAACCAACCTACATTTGGGGTTTTTTTTTTTTTTTCGGGATTTCCCTAGGTCGCCAGCAGAATGCTGGGTAGGTACATTACACCCTCCGAATTTCCTGTCTTCACTTCTCATTTCCTTTCACCCTTCATCTGGCTAGTCTCTTCAAGGTATGGTCTCTGCTGGATCTCTAAATCCGCGGATGAGCGAGAAGCCGTTTGTAATAAACGCCACTGAGGAGTATCAATTTGTAAATGTTAGGGAGCCTGTCCTCTTCTTTGTCCCGACTCCTTGGTTCCACCGCCCTCTGTCTCCTCTCACCTCATCATTCCTCCCGGGCTGCACCGGAAGGGACAGAGGTACAAAGATCTTCAAGGTTGACGTGCCGAATCCCCTCTGCTACATCCTATCCTACCTACATTAAATATAATATGGATGATTGAAAAGTTATTGGCAATAATGGCGATTAAACGTGAAGACTACATTTCATTTAGTTTATTTGTGAACTTAATAGTGTCATATGAGACCGGTTTAATTGCAGACCAGGCATGGAGAAGAGAGGTGACAGGAATGCAATCGAGCATTTACCCTTTCCACTTATCCCACCACCAAATGCAGACCAGCTGTCTTTTCCGGTTGTTTGTTTACGGATACACACGTCTTTACAAACTAGGTAGGTTTCAAGGCGTGCAGTGGTGGAATTGAATAGAAACAAGATGTATTGGTTTTGTAATTACGTTATGTACATGTTCTTTTGGCATAGCAAACACAAAAAAACTTATGTTATTATTCGGCTTTGAAGTATTCTTTTACCTTGTTATGCGACATGATTCCACCATTGACACACTTTGAGGGACTGACCGGTTCTCTGTGATAGATAACAGTGAGTTTGTGTGAGTTATCTCCATCTATATTACTCCAAAGACATACAGATACCTCCGTGGTAGTATATAAGGCTCCATTCGGATATCCCGGTTCGGTTTTCTTCATGATTTCACCTGGTCTTTGGAACTGGCCGGGAGAAGAGCTAGTGCCGGTGTGGGGTCAGCTTACATCGCTGTAACGCTCGCATGAAGACGAGTTCAGCGTGTGGCGTCACGGCAGTTTGTACTGCTGCCACAGGAGAATAGAAAATAGTTTGAGGCATGCGAGATGCAGTAATGTAGGAAAGACAGAAAACACGTATGGCGTTAACACAGCTAACGTCGTGGATGTTGTAATGTTAACGACTGCTTTAATTGTACAATTAGTCACAGATTATAAAAATACTTTCGGCTCTATGCTATGAGCAAATATATAACAATCCTAGTCTCAGCAAAATAGAAGAGAGCCATACAGAATAAAATTGCATGACTTTTCTAACATTTGTGTTTCGGTTTTCTTTAACTAGTTGCATACTATGACATAATTTCTGGAAAATTCGTAATCGAAGACGTTAGGTTGTGATCCGAGAAGGTACTTCGAGATTTAGACTTGGCTAATTTCATAACAGAACTAGACAGAATCACTGACTGCTCTGTTTTACTCGCACTGGCCATGTTATTGTGATCGAGAGCGGGAACCTGAGGGAACCCTCCAGTCTCGTACTCACAGTGCCATTTATCTAGGTAGCAATCTATTACACGACTCTCGCCTGACATCACATAAACTGATAGGTTTACTCTTCGTTCCAATTCATCACACCGCTTGAAGCCATTTTTAAGGAAATAAAAGATGACGAAACCTGCTCAATATACAGACTCGTATGGGATGGGAAATTTTCTTGAAATCTTCGTATCGCATTGAAAGTCCCTAAATTTAAGTGCCAGGTTTGGTGTTAGAAAGGATCTTAGCTTTTTAGTTGTTATTCTAGACACACACACACACACACACACACACACACACACACACACACACACACACACACACACACAAACAAACATTTGTACATGTAGCCACTGATTCTAAAACAAGTATTAAACTTTACTTGTGGAGCTTAAAACCGGTGCACAATAGTTATTTATATAACTAGTGTATAATCTGACTGTGACACGAGTATATGTTCAGTACATGAGCGAAAGCGAAAGTGTCAATTTTTACGAGTGACACAATGAAAAAGATTATGCACATGTTACATACAAGGTTTTATACAATTCCAGCATTAAAACAGTAAAAACAACTAATGCATTTGCTAAATGTAAATTAGAATGCATCAGAGATCAAAGATGTATGACGTAATATGGTTGCTAAGCAGATGTTGTTTCATTTGTTTCAACACCTGTAGAGGAATATGGAAGGTTATGATAAAACTACTGAAAATATGTATTGTATTCCACTTGGCATTGAGAGTTTACTAATTCCAGAGAAAAAAACATTTTTACGAAAAAGAATATGAAAAGTCTTGTGGACGGAGAAACGAATAGTGCGTTAATGATTTGAAGCTTTCCCGGCGTTGATTATGGTTAGCCCAAGAGAAGTTATCATCAGAATAATAGTTTGCGAGAGTACGATTTCAGGTTTTCTTACACACACACAGGGGAACATTGTGTTGGGGCGGTGATGACGTCATTGCTGCCTTATCGTCATGGTAATTACGTGATTCATTTTCTGGCACTGGTGCCAGAAAGAGGGTCATTTTGCACGATTTATTCCGTAATACTAAAGTGATTTAATCCTAGGACTGCATAAACATTTTTGATATTTTAGGGTTACAATTTCTTTGCCAAATTACCTTCCCCTTATGTTGGATTTACACTCCCTATGAGTTACAAGCCTGTGCCTAGGGTGAGACTCATATCGAGGAGCACAGGAATCTATGGAGCAGACAGAGTGAAGACCTGGAAGCGGGTGGTCAGCCAAGCACCAGGTATGAGAGCGAGGAAGAGGACGATATAAAATGCAGGCGAAATCGATGATTGGAAAGGTGATATTTGAGCAACTGGTGGAATGAGTGGCGGGGCAAACCCACTCTAACGCCGTTTCAACCACCACGAATACCATATGCGGGCCCGTGGGATCGAACCTGAGCGAACGTTGCAACCGCTCGCCCATGGCGCCGCCACGAACTACATACAATTTGATTCTGTCAAATGCAAAGACACAATTTTTCTAAAAATTGTCAAAACGTGTATTTCCGATGAAGCCGCGGTATCACATTTTTGGGAGGAATGCCAATCTTCTTCTATAACTGCTTGTGAGAACTCTAAAATGACCTCAATGTTTTTCAATTGGGATTTGGGCTGAAATTAATATTTGACTTTTCCATCAGTCACTTTAAGCCAAATGGAAAAGAAAGCATGGAAGCATCCTACAATAACATCTTATTATAATGGCTTGTTGACTTCTGACAGACTTCACCGTCTTTATTCTTTTGTTTATACCTTTTGTCCATTCTCATGACTTCAGGTTGAACACAGAATCCTCTCACACCAACCTTCTTTTTCTTCTTCTTCTTCTTCCTCCTCCTCTTCGTCTTCTTCGCCTTGCAGTCTCACTTAAGTTAGATTGATAGAGTGACCTTTGCCCTAGGCACCCGCCTCTGACCACTAACAATATTTCCCTTAACTTAATGGGCCCAACACACAAAGGCAAAGCTTAGCCGGCCAACAGAAGAGAAAACGAGTGGCCAGTATAACTGGCCGTGAAGTATATTATGTACACTTAACTGCTGAATACTGTATAAGACACCGTTCTTAATCGAAATCCCGTTGGAGGGAAGGTCGGAGTAGGTAGCAAACGAAAAATAATGGAATTAGAAGTGAAGCAGATTTGCTGCAAGGGAGTTTTAGCTTACGGACAATATACGAAGGCCAGAGTGGTAAATATTGCACGAGGGAGTGCAACGATAACAAGCAAGAACTTATTTCTGATGGAGTAGCACATTCTGTTAATTTGGTTTTGTACGGACATGAACCAAGGCTTATATTTACCGAGCGAAATAGCTTGCGTTCGGAGGTCCGGGATTCGATTCCTGTCAATCGCCCATTCTAACCTTGAGGTTCTAGTGGTTTTTCCTGGACAGTAAGCTTTTAAGTTATTGCAGATGTGTTCAGAGTAAAAACAAAACAGATGCGCTACATATTGTGTTATCATTGTCTTGCTGGAACAGGAGCGCATTGTTTTGATATTTAGTTTCTATTAAGGGAAAGCAGCTTAATTTCCGGACTGTAAGTAAACCAGACTATTTGATTTAACTGCAACAGTCGCTTGTTTACATCCGCCGTGTGTAGCTTATAATTGGAAAGTTGAATCAGATTTAGACAACGGTTCTTCAATGCATTCATGCTCCAGCGTTGCTGAGCTGTCGTGACGATGCATTTTAACGAACTAAAAGTGACTTAGCTGATTAGTTGCTTGTCACTTTCAAGGTACCTTATTGGAGTAATTGTGATCGCCTTGGAGTTTCAGTGGGATACGCGAGTCATATGAGGGGCGTTTAGTGTACTCGCACATTAATTCGGTGGTTCTCGTCGAATCTCGGCGGAGACAGTTACTAGATAAGATTTTTCAGGTTTCTCTTGTTCTGCGTCGTAAGCTAGAGCGTGGAGCTCTGCTTCTCGGCCCGGGATCGACCTTAGGTACACCATGCGTACGCGACGTGAAACCGGCAGTGGGGCTGATAGGCCCAGGCCCAGGCCCAGGCCCAGGCCCAATCAATCTGTAGTGAATTTAGTTATATTATTTATACTTATTATTAGAGGGCGGATTTATATGCACTAAAACCATGTATATATGCATGCGGCTATGCAGCAAAAAAGTTGAAAATATGCTCTTAAAATTAAAAAATATGCACAAAAATGTATGTTATTCTAATAGTAAAATACACTATTTCCTCAAATTTTATTTTTTATGAAGATATAACTGTAATATTTTTACACTTTTGCTCCTAATTGAAGTTAATTGTATCTTGTATTGTCATTCTCATCAATATTGTGTGTAATTAACTAATTAATATGAAATAGAAGTCAACAATCATTTAACGATCAATCACATATCAATGTTTGTTACAATAAATAACCAAATTTTGTCTAAGTTTTCTTCCTTCTGTCACTTAAAATGTGTTTGAATGAACACTTCACATAAGGACAAAGGGGAGTATCGCAAAGAGACTATGTCACTCACAGAATAAGAATTAAATTCTTTCTCAGATTCACCTTGTAACACACTGTTCACATCCCGAAAAAACTTTAGTCCTGGCTTCGATTTCCCGCTTTGCTTTGTCACCGTGGACAACAATAATGTAGAATAAAGCTAATTTTCAAAGAATATCATCGTTTGAAAAGGAAAACAAGGAAATTACCACCAATTGTCCATTGCTGGCGAACATGCTCCTTTCTTCCGAAATCTTGCTTTTAGGAAATGGTTTAGGCTAGATTGCTTTATTGACCTGTTGAGGTTAGACCCCTAGTTCGGCATTATTACTGTTGTGTGAAAAGGCGAATATTTTATACATAAACATGCTGGCTTTCTATGAAAAGAAGATTATCTTCATTTGCAGATACATGATATTAAAGCAGGAACTTGTCATTTTACTGGCTTAAAATCTAATATTTTAACATTAAATAGAGAAAAAAGTGAAATATATGCACCCATATGCACGTATTAGTGAAATATGCGCTAATCCCGTGAATATGCATTTCTATGCACCGTAAACCTTTGCCAATTGATTCCAAATGACATAGAACGAATTTTCCTCTTCCATACATATACTTATATTTGAAAAAATAAAACATGCAAATATGGAGAAATCCGCCCTATACTTATCATTTATCATTATTTATTGTCGTATTATAATTATTAACTATACCGGAAAGAAGGTATTGCTTCGGTCATACGTTAACCAGGGATTCTACATAATAAGTGTAACAAATATGTTCAACACAATTATTGTCAATAACGAACAATTTCGCAGAAAAAAATTGTGTCAAATTAAGGAAAATTGAAGCTATTAACAGTGAAGCAACAGAATCTAAATTAAGAACAAATTAGAAACTAAAAGCAAGTTATTGTACTGCTATGACCAGTTTCAAGTTGTATCCAACTTATTCTCAAAGCTATCCAAACAAATTATCATAGTTACAGATGCTCAACTTAAAATATCTATTTGTCGCCAACCTCTGAAAACAAAGACTTATAAATACAATCTATTGGTGGTATTTCAAAATTCATAACGCGGTTCTTGTTTTTAAAATGACTGTCTTTTCCCAAACCATTAAATCTATAGGTCCATTTAATCGTTTTAATAATTTAACTTCTGGATTTGTTTCATGATTAAATGACCAAAAATGATCCGCCACAGCTGATTTATCTATTTGTTTATATTTAATATTTCTAAAATGCTCTTTTATTCCGGTTTATAAATGACGTTTAGTTTTACCAATATAAACCGTTTCACAATGCAAACAACGAAATTGATAAAGGCTAGATTTTTTATAATTCAGCACAACAAATTGCAATGTTAATAAGATAAGTGGAGCTTTTAGTTTCTAATTTGTTCTTAATTTAGATTGTGTCAAACTTATGAAGCCATTTAATTTCTTGACGAATGGATCTAAATGGTTTAGTATATCACTAAATGGCATGTAAAGGTTAATTTCTAAGAGAGATTTGGCAACGTCACGTTAACATTAAATTGTGACTAAATTCATTCGAATTGAAATAGTTTACACAATATTTGTGCGTCAGTTAGTGAAATAATAAACCATTTATATCTATTTGTGAAGAAGCTAGATGACTCCAAATATTCTATGGCCGAAGCCTTACCTTTCACTCGGTACATGTCATTTTAATAATATGAACCACAGAGGATGATGGTCGTGGAAATTAATTCTCTTTTCAATGTTTTTCCAATCTTTATCAGTGTTATCAGATAGAAAATAATAAATGTGTTGCTTCAGGGGATAGCTAGGAGTAAATTTGAGCTAGTAGTTTATTGTGCCTTAAGAGAATAATGCAGCAAACACAATAGATAGATACTTTGGCATGCGCGTGTTGTGAAATTATAGTGGTAGCCAGTGTAACGAAGTAGCCCAAGTCTCCTCGAATATACAGCTTGATACATCAGTTTGATTGTGTTTTTGGAGGCATCGGTGTTTTATTTATGTCTGGCGCAGGTACTCCTCGAGGGTTTCCCTTCTCCATACATCTCCTGGCCCTAAAGTTGAAGGCCGCACTCTACTCTAAATCTGTCCGGACCCAGCGTGGCAGGCTCATTCATTATGGCGCTGTGATCGGATTTATAGTGTGGTTCGATGGGAAAACTGATCCGTATAGGAGACCTCTTACGGCGAAACATAACAAAATGAAGAAGAATATGATAATTTGTTGCTCCCTATTTTAAAAGTAATGGCATCATGAATAACAAACGTGCTTCCAGGTCGTTACACACACAGAGAGAAAACGCTGCACATAAAGAGCAAAGTCATTCTAGGTTGACATTTGAAACACTGGTGTTATTCATGAATGTGGTTAAAAATGAGGAGCATTAAGGCACGCCAAGCTTCAGTAATAATAAAACGGTATATGCAATGTTATAAAGCTCACTTTCCTATCAAAAGTTCAGAGACAGAAAATCCAGTAGTTGCATAACTGTCCTATTTTACGATTGTCATAAAGACAGCCTCCTAAAAGTCTGTACAAGAAGGCAATTTTAAATATGAATGGTAAAGGATAAAAAAATTGTAATATAAAAATATTTGACTGATAAAATGTAATAATGTGCACAATTATTATAACATTTGGAAGTGGGACAGCTAAACATTGAATTATTTATTTAATTTAGTGTACAATACAGATGATTGTGTAAAATGTACAAAAAATCACGCATAATTTGTAACTAATATCTTCTGAAACATTTAATTGCAATTAAAAACGCCAAAAGACAAATTTCGACTTACACTAAACCTTTCGTTGTACGCCTGTGATTTTATCTGCGTAACGAAGCAGTAATAATGGAATCTATCGAATGAAAATTGACCAAAAATATAACAATTAGTTGCATTTCACCTAAAAATCCGATACCGGGATTACTCCAAAAACATACTTTTGAGTTTCCTTGAAAAAAGAAAATCTTTAAAAAAAGTTATGCATTGGGCGTTATGTATCAGGACTCAAAAAATGTAAATTTGGTTAAATACTAACCTTGTTATTTAAGTCCAAATCTTCCAGATAAGTAGCATGAATATTTTCAAGCAAACCTCCCATCCCAAACTACTTTTACATGTAACTTTTTCCGTTATTTTTGATTTTATGAAAATGGCTCTAGCGATTTTGATTAATATACTATAGTTTAAGCTATTTCATGAAAAATAAAATGCACACCTTATATGGTCTGCTCTTAAGTTCTCTTCATTCTGAACAGCAATTTTTAATGTTCCTTTTTCAAAACCCGTTGCTTAGTGATGACTTTGAAATTTTGTTCTCTTTGCATGAACAGGAAAAGGAAAGAAAGAGAGAAAGGGAATAAGAGAGCAGGAGAATGAGAAAGTGAGAGTGATTCAGAGAGTGAGAGAGAGCGAGAAAGAGCGAGAAAGAGAGAGAGAGAAAGAAAGGGAGTGGCAGAAAGGAAGAGCGAAAGAGAAAGGAAACAGAAAAAGGAAGAGAGGGAGAAAGGGAGAGAGTGGAAAAGACAGAAAGCAAGGGAGACGGAAAGGGAGAGAGAGAGAGAAAACAAGAATACCAATTTGCAGTAGTGATAAGTATTTTAAACAGCAAACTAAAAACAAACAGTACTTCAGATACCTATATTTAACAAAGTAAAAAGCTATTATTTGACATAAATTGTCTTACCTTCGATTTATCTCCAAGCATGTGTCAGAAATGTGACTTGCCTGCAGAATCGCGAAGGTTCGGAGTGACACTTGCGCCTTTGGCAAAAAGTCACACTACAAAGGTCACAATTTTACACAGCAAGCTGCCAAATAACCATGATTTTACACAGAAAGCACAGAAAGAGAGTCAACTTGCATTAAATGTCCAAGGTCTCAAGTGCGTTTTGATGCTGGAAGTTGTCATTCATATGCTTAAAGTTATAGCGAATCCATTCCTTGAAGAAGAAAAAGTTACTAGAATCCGCTTTAAGCTGTGGAAACCTATAGAAGATGGTCGACTGTTAGATCTGCATTTCACACGATATTTTTGATAATATGCGTAGTATAACCTGCTTTGGCCTTCAAATTTCTGACCATGGTCTTCTGTTCCTGCTCGATCTTTCGTGAGTAAGCCGGAAGTTTTGATGTAATTAATAATTAACACTTTAATTATAAATACGTGATAGGGTTTCTGAGGGGTTAATGGGCCGTTGATCTGTAATAATTCTTGTCCCTTTTAACAGAGTTTTGGACCAGGATTATAAACAAAGGATAAAATCTGATTAATAAATCAAGAAAGTTCTAGATTTTAATCTGAAGACTCAATTATTTATATTTATTTGTTTAGGTGTGTCAGGTATGATTTGGAAATATGTTTACTTGTTTCATTCTTGAGACTTCCTCTTGGTGAATATATTCCCCTTCTTAATTATGACACAAGGGTAAGGTAGCGTAGAGGTGGTGCAGCCGGATATCCTCTGCACAGGCAGTAATGAACCATTTTATTGTCTCGCAACATTGCGTTTTGCAGTTATCATATACAGTGGAACTTGTGTGATTTGAATGTGTATAATTCGCAATCGTCGTTAATTGGAAGATTTTTCTTGATCCGTTGAATTTTGTATAAAGGCAATGTAAAAGGAAAATTCCATTTTCCTTAATTCGAAGATGTTCAGAAATGTCAGTCGAAAATTAATCTAAATGTGGAAATTTAATATAGTGGCATTACCTCGTTCAACAATATACGGATGAGAGAGGAGGGCTGGGTGACCTTGGATACGACGAGCGCTGTATGTACTACCAATGGTGATAAAACACAAAGGAAAGGTTCGAGACTACAGGGCAGCTAGTGACTGTGTCTGTGATCGAACAGCGCGGTAACACCGTAGTGTCCATAAGCTTCTAGCTAATTCCGCTGAGTCATCGTTACATGAGTGTATGGAAGGTTCTCAAAGGTCATGTGACATCGGCTCCAGTATAAATAGGACAGACGTTAGTAGTTCAGTTGAGTGAGTGATAGAGTAGGTGTCAGTACGAGTCACTTTAGAGTTGAGTTCTTTGGAGTGTAAGTCGTATTGTACAGTTAGTTTTTAGTTAGATGAGTGAGTCGGCCGGCCTGACAGCGAGTACGTATGTGTCGTCGACTGATTGTGTCATAATAGTCAAAGAATACGACAGTGGAAGTGGAGAAAAACATTGAGAGACAGAAAGAATACCAGAATAACAATTGGGAAGTGTAATAGCAGAGAAGACTATAAACTGCGTTGGCAACGAGAAGAATATTGTGCATTTGTAATAAAATTTAGAGGAGAATAAAGTGTTTTGCTACAATAACTTCGTCCACGTGTTTTTGCAAAAGAGTTCACCGCTCTGGGGTGGTTGGTTTTGTATGTATGTATGTATGTATGTATGTATGTATGTATGTATGTATGTATGTATGTATGTATGTATGTATGTATGTATGTATGTATGTAATGTATGTATGTATGTATGTATGTATGTATGTATGTATGTATGTATGTATGTATGTATGTATGTATGTATGTATGTATGTATGTATGTATGTATGTATGTATGTATGTAATGTATGTAATGTATGTAATGTATGTAATGTATGTAATGTATGTAATGTATGTAATGTATGTAATGTATGTAATGTATGTAATGTATGTAATGTATGTAATGTATGTAATGTATGTAATGTATGTAATGTATGTAATGTATGTAATGTATGTAATGTATGTAATGTATGTAATGTATGTAATGTATGTAATGTATGTAATGTATGTAATGTATGTAATGTATGTAATGTATGTAATGTATGTAATGTATGTAATGTATGTAATGTATGTAATGTATGTAATGTATGTAATGTATGTAATGTATGTAATGTATGTAATGTATGTAATGTATGTAATGTATGTAATGTATGTAATGTATGTAATGTATGTAATGTATGTAATGTATGTAATGTATGTAATGTATGTAATGTATGTAATGTATGTAATGTATGTAATGTATGTAATGTATGTAATGTATGTAATGTATGTAATGTATGTAATGTATGTAATGTATGTAATGTATGTAATGTATGTAATGTATGTAATGTATGTAATGTATGTAATGTATGTAATGTATGTAATGTATGTAATGTCAAAAATACACTTGCGTAATCTTTATAGTAAATTACACAGCATTTACTTGATTTACGATATTTTTCGAAAATTTCTTCACAGATAAAGGACAGCTCTGAAAGACTGCTACAGGTAATTCATTCCATTCCTCAATGGTTCTATTAACAAAGGAGAACTTTCCTACGTCGGTTCTGTGCCTTCTACCTTTAATTTTATACAAATGATCCTTTCTTCCGTAATATGTAGGGTTGTCCAATCTTTCACTAATACCCACCCATGCATTGGAACCACGATATGCTTGAAATAATGCGCATAACCTCTGCCTCTTACGCCGGAATGCAGTTGAAATGCACTTTGAGGTGTGGAATAGCTGTCCTAGCTGCCGGCCTTGAACTTCTACGTCTGCTCTCACATCCCCTTGTTTAAAGCACGTGCGCCTTTAGCTGCCGCTTGACCTTCCTACTGTTCAGTGTGTTGCAAATCAATGTCACTATTGTCTCCTAGTAAACTACGTGTCCACTACAAGACTTTTAACTTTTGTGGAAAAAGCCGTCGTCGTTCGAGAAGTTGAAAAGAGTCTGAAGAAAAATCTGAAATCGCGAAAGAATACGGAATACCACCGAACACTTTGTCAACTTATCTGCAGAATTAGGAGAACATTTTAAGCAGTACCTCGAGTGAAAATGGCAAGAGTTGAAGAAGAGTGACAACAATCGGAAAGTCCTGATGGATATATGACCCTGTGTTGCTAAATGTAAAATTTAGACGTAACTTATGAAATTCCAATTTCTGGATATTCCGAAGTTTTTCTTGCCCCTTCAGCTTCGAATTATCTAAGTTCCACTATAGTTAAATGTCTTGTTTATTAGAGCAACGGCACTACTAATGACATTTATGGCGCATGTGATACTGCGTCAAAGGCACAATCCGACACCAATTCACGATAACATGTGCATAATTAACAGGACCTAGCAATTAAAGCGTATTTCTAAGACCTAGCTTTATTTGTTGTAATGAAGATAGAAGAGATGCCGCGGGGTTATAGGTTACTGAAATCAGTAACTGCTTCTGAGAAACGCGCAAATATATTTAAAAAATCAGAGCACATATGGACATATTAAATGCTCAAACGATGTACTGGTAAGCCTGGGCGACTTTTGATATTGCTGTCAATAGTAATTAAAATAGTTTAGCTTTGCCTGTATTTTCTGAAAGAAACAACCAACAACTTAAATGTATTTATTTGGATAGTGCGTTGATCCAAAAAAATAAACAGCTCGTGATCGTTCAACGAACATAAAACTCTTACTCATTTTTATTTCCTCTACTGCGTTAAGAAGTAGGGGAAGTATTGTATTCGTCTCAGAATTTCGATGTCGAGATTTCACCGAAATATGTTTTCAGGCCTCCTGAATACAAAAAAGCAGTTTTAGAAAAAAGTCACAGTGTGTGTGTGTGTGTGTGTGTGTGTGTGTGTGTGTGTGTGTGTGTGTGTGTGTGTGTGTGTGTGTGTGTGTGTGTGTGTGTGTTGGTCTGTGTTGGTCTGTGTGTGAGTGCCTGTGAACAGCATAACTAAAAAATGAAAAGTTGGTTAAAAACCAAAGTTGGTATTAAAGTTGAATATCACGAAGATTTTGAAGAAAATTCCTTCATCCTATGGTACGCTTTCAAAATGTCGATTTTCTCAAAAATAGCTCTAATGATTTTGATTAAAATGCCATACGTTTAAGATAGCTTTATGGCAAATGATTATTGCCATATATGCTGAATTTTCTGGCTATACCCTATGTACTTCTGTTTACTCTTGATGACTTTTCCACAACTGGTAAACCGCAAGAGATAGACCCAAACTTACGATACAAAAAATGTAGTTCTCTTTAAAATACACAATTTATGTGCAGATGCAGCTTTTTTGTGGAATGAACCATTTCGGAGGTATTCCTTATTTGTGTGAGCTTTTCTCTAATGGGAGGTCGTTATTCGCTTTCTAATCTCTTGACCGTGCAAA
Organism: Tenodera sinensis; assembly: GCA_030765045.1. Lineage (NCBI taxonomy): Eukaryota > Metazoa > Arthropoda > Insecta > Mantodea > Mantidae > Tenodera > Tenodera sinensis. The sequence continues at coordinate 178,351,095 of CM060961.1, read as the reverse complement.
TAAAACGGAATTTCAAAGCTTTAAAAGATTTGACTATAGCTCAAAGATTAGTGTATTCTAATATTCCCCTTGCACCTACAAGGAAATCAGCAATAAGTAATTTCTGGAAACGTTTATCTCAACTAACATGAAGAAGATAGAGGAATAAGAGTTTCTCGGGATAGATATTAGGTACAGGAGCTGAGAAAGTCATGTGAGTGGAACGCATTAGATCTGTTTATAACTAACGATGTCACAGAAGAAGTTATGGATAGCATTGAGTAAAACCTAAACAAATTGCAAGAATGTATGTTCCAATTCGGGAGGTTTTCCAGTAGAAACATTGAAGGACCAGAACTAAAGTAATGAAAATTCCGTTTTCCATTGAAGCAAATATATTCGGCCATATGTTGGAAAGACCATTTTAAAGCGGAATTACGCCACACGTTGATGCGACATTTGAAGCAGTCGTCCATGCAACAATTTTGAAGCCAAATGAGCGTTTTATAGGTCACACGTTGATAAGCCAGTTTGAAACAGCAATACCTCATGCCGCCTAATAATGTCTCAAAGTTCTTTGATTCAGTATCTTGCTCTCGATAGAGCGTTGAGATTTCGCTCTCTAGCGAATGCTTGGATTTTGTTTAGAAAGGATGACACTAATTATGGTGACTATTCCACTCATACGGGACTTGGTTGAAATCAATCATGTGCATAACAATTTTAAATTTCAACCAGACAGCCTTCATCCGTGAAATATGTATCACATTTCATTATCACCTGTTTTCCTAAGTTATGATCGGCTTAGAGAAACAGCTGACGTAAGTTGATGCATCAAAGCCGCAATTCAAATGTCAAATATGGCTGAATCTCACTTATCTAATGCTGAAATAAATGAAATAGTTCGAAAAGAGAAGTTTCAGAACACTGAATACACCAGGAAATATGTTTGAAATCAGTTTGAAAAATTTTGCATTGAACGAAATTGTGAATTAACAATAGATACTCCAACTACTGACATTGCCAACATCTTTAAAAAATTGGAGCATCAATATGAGAATCTTGTAGGCAGCCTGACCTTGAGCGCCTGTTTGCTCACTAGCCTGGTATGTTGTATGAAGCAGCTTAGCCCCGACCGTCCTTTGTTGTGCACCGCGCCTGGCATCACGATATACATTTGCTTTGTTGGAACGTTATATGGCTAACTGGGATATCTAAACTTCGGTAAGGTTGCTTGCATATTTTAAGGGATTAAGGGATATACAAGGTACTACACCTATTCAGGGTTGTGGCTCGTGTATAAATATGTTTCTCAAAATAAAGTGTGATGGTTCGTAAAATGACTAATGAAAATACTTCCGTCGAATTCAGTTAATGCTGTACTGTAGACAGTGCAAATGAAAGTAATTTACATGCCGTTAATATACACATTATGGACTGGCATGGTTTTCAAGAGATGGATTTAATGTTTGTGATATTTGGATACCTATGAAATACATGTTTTTCATACTCATCTAAAACTATGCACACAGGCTTGTGCCCATCAAAAGAGCTTTAGTACCAGTTTGTGGATTATTTCCAAACTTCTGTAGAAGCTCATCTTCAAAGCTTAATGCTAATACATATTCGCTTCTGGATCTACTTTCTTTACCTGTAACCGGCCATTATCTCTTGAAAATGAACAGTGTTGAAGTGTTACTCCTCAGAAATTCGCTTTGCCAAATTAACATTGCCGGAAGCTACTGATAATTCCTTATGCATAATGTGTATACCATTGCGTTTTAATACTATGAAATTAAGTAAATAGAACTCGTACCGAGGTGAATGGTTTAGGCGGTAATGGTATTCAGGAGTTGCCAGGTTTAAATCCTAACCTTGACTGACCAATCTGTTTGGATTTTCATACTTTTTCTCATTTGGCTAGTTAAAAACCACATTTGATATTTAATGCCATGGCCCAAAGTTCTGCTTTAAGTTTAAAACATGAATAAAAATGAAAATATATGGTAATAGCGAATGTGTACGTGGATAATAAAAGCAAGTAGAGTGGGCGACACCCTAATGCCATCTGCCTGGTACTTATAGAGGCAGAAATACAATTGCCTAGCACTGAGCAGAAACAAATAAGTAAATAAAGAAGTCAATAAGTGAATAAATAATAAGTAAATAAATACATCTTAATATAGTATCCTGGTACCTATGTTAACACAGCGGGGCACATATTAATATAGTGTCACCGCGCCCGCCGCATCTAATTGCCGACAGCCGCAATTGTCACCCATCGCATTATTGTCGGCACTACCGCAAAGGAGCCGAAGGAAAGAGACAGAGAATGGCCGCATTGTTGGGGCGCTTGCCGAAAGAGAGAAAAGGATAGAGGCTACTGGAACTTTCTGCTTTGTATCTCACCGCAATAAGTGAACGTCCCTGAAGCTTCCAGAATAGTGCCTGGGAGATATAAATAGCGGTAAAGTGTGAGAAGAGTCGAGACAGTCAGACGTATGTGAAGGTTGAGTAGTCGTGCCGACGGAGACGGACAGACGATGTGGAGAGTTGTGCCGACGGAGAAGAGTTAGTTGTTGTTGTGTTACGAATTCGGAGTCGTGCTGTTGGAGAATCGGTAAAGACTTTCTTGCTGTTGCAACGAGTGTACAAGTTACTGTTTACGGAAATAAAAGTGTTTCTTTATCTAGACTACATCTGTCTACTTTACTTCACACCCACCACCAACAAAAGTTACACTGGTGTCAGAAGTGGGATCCGTCGAATTGCTTCTAGTTTCATTACATCGTCAGAAGTTGCAACGTTAGAACCAGGATGGAGGGAGATTCGGAAACCAGGATGATGGCAATGATGAAAGAATTATTTGCCAAAATGGAAACGTCATACGACAACCTCGTTGCCAAAGTGAAGACGGCAAACGACAACCTCTTTGCCGAGCTGAAAGAAGAAATAAAGACGAGACACAACCTCGCTGCCGAGCTGAAAGAGATGAAGACGGCAAACGTCAACCTCGTTGCCAAAATGAAGACGAGAAACGACAACCTCGCTGCCGAGCTGAAAGAGATGAAGACGGAGCTATCGGCGAAAATTGACGGCGAACTGATTGGCGTGACGGAAGACGTGAAAGAACTCGGCGAAAAGGTGGAAGACCTCTGCCAGCACGTGGACGTCGTGGAGGACGACGGGGAACGTCTTGGCGCCCTGGTAGTAAGAGTTGACGAGAGCGTCAAAGTACTGGATGCCAGGGGCAGGCGGAATAGCGCGGAGCCGGGGAGGGAGCACCTAGTGGCCGAGGCGACAGTTGCGCCCGTTTCGGATGATATGAGGGAAGACGTGGAACAACTCGGCGAACTGATTGGCGTTACGGAAGTCGTAGAACAACTCGGCGTGACGGAAGACGTGGAAGAACTCGGCGAAAAGGTGGAAGACCTCTGCCAGCATGCGGACATCGTGGAGGACGACGGGGAACGTCTTGGCGCCCTGGTAGTAAGAGTTGACGAGAGCGTCAAAGTACTGGATGCCAGGGGCAGACGGAATAGCGCGGAGCCGGAGAGGGAGCACCTAGTGGCCGAGGCGACAGTCGCGCCCGTTTCGGATGATATGAGGGAAGACCTGGAACAACTCGGCGAACTGATTAGCGTGACGGAAGACGTGGAACAACTCGGCGAACTGATTGGCGTGACGGAAGACGTGGAACAACTCGGCGAACTGATTGGCATGACGGAAGACGTGGAACAACTCGGCGAACTGATTGGCGTGACGGAAGACGTGGAAGAACTCGGCGAAAAGGTGGAAGACCTCTGCCAGCATGTGGACGTCGTGGAGGACGACGGGGAACGTCTTGGCGCCCTGGTAGTAAGAGTTGACGAGAGCGTCAAAGTACTGGATGCCAGGGGCAGACGGAATAGCGCGGACCCGGGGAGGAAGCACCTAGTGGCCGAGGCGACAGTTGCGCCCGTTTCAGATAACGAAAGTGTACGTCTCGGGGAAGACAAAGGGGTAGTTCAGGGACGTCGTCGGGGATCCTCTGGAGGAGTGTGTCGGGTACGTAACCAACCAGGATACGACGTGGAGGACGATCAGCAGGGAAGCGCACAAGCAAACGAGCATCACGCGAGAACCGACTTGGCATGTGACATGGGGGGACCGTCGGAGCCATCCAATCACCTGACGCATAGTGCCGTGAACGGAAGAATGGACATCATCGTGGACGGCAGGATACAGGAGAGGCCGTGCCGAGCACGAGTGAACACGAGTGCAGCGGTGGACGCGACTCGCGCGGATGTGGTGGGGTTTGTTGCCGGACCCATCGGAAGCAAGGTGGCTGCGAAGGTGCGCCAGAGAGGTCGGCGGACATGGTACCCAGTGAGCCGTTTCCAAGTGCGCAGGATGGCCCGTCAACACACCAGGAAGAAGGGCAACTGGACGAGGGACCGTCAAGACCGGCGGTACTGTTGCAGAATTTCGAAGCAGGATGGCATACATCGTCCTACCCAGACCAAGGGACACTATCCAACAGCGATACCTAGGATCGTGCCTCCTGGAGAAGAGGTTCGATGGGATAGTCCGCTGGGGCGCAAGGGAGATGCCGCAGTGATAGTGCTGGTCGGGACGACCAGCTCTGAGGAGGGAGCAGTGTCACCGCGCCCGCCGCATCTAATTGCCGACAGCCGCAATTGTCACCCATCGCATTATTGTCGGCACTACCGCAAAGGAGCCGAAGGAAAGAGACAGAGAATGGCCGCATTGTTGGGGCGCTTGCCGAAAGAGAGAAAAGGATAGAGGCTACTGGAACTTTCTGCTTTGTATCTCACCGCAATAAGTGAACGTCCCTGAAGCTTCCAGAATAGTGCCTGGGAGATATAAATAGCGGTAAAGTGTGAGAAGAGTCGAGACAGTCAGACGTATGTGAAGGTTGAGTAGTCGTGCCGACGGAGACGGACAGACGATGTGGAGAGTTGTGCCGACGGAGAAGAGTTAGTTGTTGTTGTGTTACGAATTCGGAGTCGTGCTGTTGGAGAATCGGTAAAGACTTTCTTGCTGTTGCAACGAGTGTACAAGTTACTGTTTACGGAAATAAAAGTGTTTCTTTATCTAGACTACATCTGTCTACTTTACTTCACACCCACCACCAACAAAAGTTACAATATTTTACATTTAGTCTAATAATAACAACAAACTTTTACATTTAATTTACACCTAATTTTTCAGATAAAAACTACAGTTATTATAATAGCTGGTTACATAAAATATTTAAAAGAAACATTTAGATGTTGTATAAGAATTAGAAATATAGGAGTAAAAGCGCAATAAAAAGAGATATGAATACATATTTCTATTTAGAGAGAAGCAGGAGTACAGTTGCCTAGCACTAAGGCTTATGAGGACATGTGACGAAGCACCATCACCGCCACAACCGCCACCGCCGCCACCACCACCACCACCACCACCTCCACCACCACCACCACAACCGCTGCCGCCACCACTACTACCACCACCATCAGTTATAAATGCTGCACTTGTTGTCCCTCAGGTTATCTAAATTTTGTTTCTCTTCATGGTTTGCTTTTAATACCCAGAGGAGTTGTTTGAGAATATTTAGCTGCTCGAAAATTAGAAGCTTAAGTATGACCTTGTGTTGCTGGTCTTTCCCATTATTTGGTATTGCGTCATAAAAATTCTGCAAGGGAGCTTGATTCTGAGAATCAAGAATCTAATTTTCAGCACTAGGTTCTCTATTTTCATATGAACAAGGGCACAGAGCTGAATTTAACTTCAATACATTTCATGTAAATCAGTATATATGATTCACACATATAAATGTTTTAAATGTTGTATTGAACTAATTGCAAGACCAGAAATGCACTGTCCTTTTGCCTCATCCGCGCCGGCAGACGGAAAATAACTCAGAAGTTCAGACAGGCTAGAGACATTTCCACTAGAGTATCCGTCAGGAACGATGGGGGTAAATGACATATAACGCGCAGGTAGGGATAATAGGGGAAGTGCTGCGTTGTGGAACAGATGGAGCCTTGCAGTTCAAATAAGTAAATGACAAACACTTCTTACATGTTTCGTTTCTGTTGCTGGATTGGACGTTTCCTTTGAGATCAGAGTCTTTTCACAATATGTCGAAACAACTCTAATGTACGCACGGCTTTTCAATACACAGTGATACCAACATTAGTAGGAACATCACAATTAGTATTCTTAGCATGTATTTGGAATCACACCGTTTATAGAATGAATAACACGGAGCTATGTTGTGAAGATGTACATGGGATAAATGAGCATGCGCGTGAAGTATACTTAACCAGTATCGGTTACAGTCAGGACACAAACCGCCGCGAGCAGTGTCTCAATTGCACTCTTACCTCTCCCCTCTTGTCCAAGGGTGTACTTGGTGCAACCGATGCATATTTTAAGATAACCCAAAGGCATTTAGTAACAAATTCGGTAGCTTCTCATATTATATCCGTAGGTAAGTGTTTAATAAGACAATTGATGCTCTGATATCATTATTTAATCATCGTTTTCCTCCCTTTTTTCTGCCCCCAAAATTACGTTGCGTAAGCCACGTCGGGAGTGATTACGCTGTCTAATTCTTCCAGTAGCCAGCGCATCACTTGCAGCCCATAAATAACTCCCATTCCTGCTGTTTATCGATTAATTTTACTCAGCTAATTTCATATTCGTTCAGCTTAGAACGCTAAACCGCATATTATTCAAATTGAAGTGTTGTATAGCCCAAGGAAGCGAACACTTCATCCCTATCTTTACACCTTTCCGTATGATCCGTTGACACTTGTACAATTGAAAGCGACTGTCTTCTCGGCTTCATCAACATGGGTGGCATCAAACGCCGATAATCTCTCTCGCATCATGGGTAACACTCCAACAGAGAGAACTCTAAAGTACATCAGGGTAGACAAATTACAGCCTACTTCCCCAGCGTTGGCATCACAAGAGGTTCTACAGCTTTTATGCTGGGTCTGATGATACATCATCTGCTCATCTCTCTTCTAGTCATACACTAGCTGAAATACTCAACATTGCCCCTAGTTTGACTCTTTATACTTACCTGTCCTTAGTTTGCCCTTGTCCAATAGCCCTGTGTTTCTTTGGAGTTATTTAAAAATTGCAATAACACACTTAAACTCTTAGAATACTATAGAGAACAAAAAATAAACTATGTAAGTAAATAAAAACACCACGAAGATACAGACACTAAAGAAGAAAAGAGGGTAGAGAAAACCCTATGAATGTTATACGTTGCATTTCTATTTCAATCATGCAGAAAACTGTATGAATTGTTTGTCGAAGAGGGAGCAGAGAAACAAAGTTGATTGTGTTTCGTAAAAGAAAAGCGATTAGCGAAATCTGTGTGAATGTAACACATTGCCTTTCTATTTCAAAGATATAGAAAATTGTATGAATTATTTGTAGAAGACAGAGTAGAGAAAGAAGTGTGAATGTGTTGCATAAAGGAAAAATAAGCAGAGAAAATCGTTAATGTAATACGTTGCATTTATATTTCAAACATATGGAAAATGTGTGAATTGTTGTAGAAAAGGAAATAGAGAAACAAATGTGTTGGTGTTTCGTAAAAGAAAAGTGAGTAGAGAAAACTATGTGAATGAAATACGTTGCATAGTTAAATGATAGCATAAGAACCTTCTCCATGAAAAAGTACATATAGATACATGCCGAATTTCGCGCTGAGTGTCAAATGGTTTAGATTACGATTCCATACATATACATAATCCATATATGTATTACAAAAAATTATGTCTAGGACAGTCAGGTAGTATTTGCACAGGAAGGTAGGGACATTGAGAATGTGAGGAAAAAATTGGTAGAAAAGTATGAAAAGCGGTGAATCGCAACGCATAGGGAGGTTGCGGATGGTGGTGGGGTTGGGGCGGGGGGGGGGGGGGGGGGGGGGAGGTAGCGTTGGTGCTGCTAGAAGAAACCTACATAATTTTTTTCCTCCATTTTAAGAAATACAATATGTGCATCAGAAATTATTTTAACCGTACGAAATGTGGCGGTATAAACAACCGCTAAATAATGTTTTCTAGCTCAAATATATATTAAACCCATATAATGAGGTTTTTTGAATTATGGATTGCATAAAATCCATTTCAAACGGATGTTTTAATCATGTAAATTACTGTTATTACTCCTAAATTACACAAAATAAAAAACACATAACCCCTCAGAATGTGGTAGAAATGTTCAATTTCTTTAAATAAAACCTGAATATTCCTTCACGGTTGACGTTTACTTTGGATAAATTTTGCAAGGATTTCGGGATGTTTCTGCGCAGATAACAATAGCAATATAAAGAGTCAGGGATTCATGGCCCTTAAACCTACAATACAATCGTCCTTAATTTTCTGAAGTTATATCCATAGAGTATTTACGAAGAGGGACGCTACGACCTTCGAGAGAGGAAGAGGAAGGGATGAAGTGAAGAGAACGCAGGAGGCTATAAGTCGCAGACACACAGACGCAGCGATGCATGGAAGTCCCTAAGAGCTTCGAAGATCCATCTCACCTCTGGAGCTAGTCAGAGGGAGAAATGAACAACTAATGAATCAAGCTATCTTTTGTCCAAGGGAAGTACTCTTTGCTGTGAGCAAGCATCGTACCATCTGTCCGGCACTGCCACATGCCACGAAACTTGGAAGTAAACCCGAGACATGATAAGGAAAGGGAAATGATGGAAAGGAAATCGTAGATGAGAAAGCACTTCAGCATTCACCTACCGTCCAGGGACAACCAGGAAAAACCTAGAGTTAAGTTGGTAGACGACAGAGATTGAACCTGGAACCTCCCGGACATGAGCCTCACACGTTACCACTGAGTCGTTACGCTTGGTGAAATTATACCCAATCTCATACATAAATGGCACATACTTTGTTGATATATTTAAGGATAGCAAAAATGAGCATTATGTACCCGCTTTTAATAGTATTTGCAGTATTACAAATTGCACAAAGAATGTTAAATTGATAAGTTATTCCAACATTTTAATTTTCTTCATTGTCCATTTAATTCTACACAACCTCACCAATAATATATATAAGTATTGTGACAAAACGGCAATTCGACGAATCCTACTCGTGACAAAATGTGTCAATGTGACAAAATGACAAAATGCAGTCCAACAGCAAATACTGCATCAGTGGGTGAAGTCGCAGCTATAAAGTGGGCAACAAAATGCTCCTCATGGAGAGATGAAAAGGAAGGAGAGAAGTAAATTAAACAAAAAAGTAGATGATGATGCTGGCCGGTCGGTCGGATGGCTTTAACATCATTTGCTGCTTTTTTGTACTATTATTATTACATTAATACTGTACCATCAATCAGTCGGCAGTGACTCCGTGTTGTATGTATGTGCATGATACCTACTGCCTAGGTAAGGCGAGGCCATTTATTACGGACAGGACCCTGAAATTTTCGTGAGGCGGCTGCCCAGAAAGAGCAGTGGTGTTGAAAACCTGTTTGCCTGATGATTCAGTTCAACGGCTTTTGTACTTGGTCTTAGGTGTTTGTAATTGTCGATAAGAATAACATGCCCCATGCTTCATTACTTGCAGTACGCTCCTTGCATATTCTATAACAGCGATGTCTAGCGTCAGCGAAACAGGGGAGATTGGATTTACCTCCTTCCACTATACGCGGACTTAGTCAGCCCCCAGCCGTGCATTCTGTTGCAGGGGCGGTTTGGTGCTATGTACGTTGCGTTTGATTTATGAAAGCACTTCAATCTTGTGCAATAAACATCCATTCATTAGAGAGTTCTTTGGTACTAAAATACCAAATGGTTATCCGGACTTGTGGTCCGTGGTCTAGTGGAAAATCTTCTTCCAGATGTTTCGTTCGAAGCTGCGTCGAACATCCTCTGGTGTGAGCGTAGTACTCTGCTACTCTTGGCGACGACTGATACGGAGCCGTTTGGTTTCACAGGTTTTATACGCTTAGCATGTGTGGACGTATGACGGTGACGGTCTTTGTTTATTGATTTAGCTGCTGCGTAGATTGGCTTTCTTATTCTCTGCTTACGTTTAAGAAGTCTATCAATATTTGGAGACAAAGTCGAAGTGCATACATAGCCTTAGAAGATACGCCAAGTGATCGTCGCGTAATATATTGTGATACAGACTTTTAATATAGTTCAGTTTGGATAAATTGAAATATATGTAGAGTTACACTCTTATACACACTATTCTTGTAAATGCTTATTTCTCTATCGACTGCATTTTATTCGACATTAGTATTTTCTGAAGTTATCTTACTGCTAATTTTTTTGTGGGTGCAAGAGGAATATGAGAATACTGTACATACACTTTGAGCGATATTCAAATCTTTGAAAGGTGCTGCCTATATGAAGGCTTTGAAATTCTGTTCTCTTTGCACGGCCAAGAGATAAAAAAGTAAATAGCGAGTAGCGACCTTCAATTTGAGAGAAGTATAAGTATTGCAAAACTCACACAAATAAGAATGACTATCTCCAAAATGGTTCAGTCACAAAAAATGCATTTGGGCGTAAATTATGTGTTTTAATGAGATCTACAGTTTTGTATAGTAAGATTTAATCTATCTCTAACGCTTTACCAGTTATGAAAAAATCATCATGACTAAATAGGACTACGTGGGCTATAGTCAAAAAATTCTAAATATGTATTTAATTTGCTATAAAATATCTTAAACATAGGGTATCCTAATCAAAATCGGTAGTGCTATTTTTGATAAAAGCAAAATTACCAAAATTATCCATGTAAAGGCTAATTTAGCGTGGAGGAATTTTCTTCAAAATTTCAGTGTCGCATCCTTGAAAGATTTTCAACTTAGATATCAACTTTGGTTTTTAACCGACTTTTCGTTTTTGAGTTATGCTGTTCATAGACAGACAGATAGACTTACAGACAGACAGACAGACAGACAGTCTGACAGACAGACAGATATACAGACAGATATACAGACAGACAGATTCACAGCCAGACAGATTGACAGCCAGACAGATTGACAGCCAGACAGATTGACAGCCAGACAGATTGACAGCCAGACAGATTGACAGCCAGACAGATTGACCGACAGACATATTGACAGACAGACAGATAGACAGATATACAGACAGACAGATAGACAGACACAGATAGATATACAGACAGACAGATAGACAGACAGACAGATAGACAGACAGACAGATGTACAGACAGACAGATAGACAGATTGACAGCCAGACAGATATACAGACAGATAGACCGACAGACACACACAGAGAGACGCACCATCTTTTTCTAAAAAAAATCTGTTTTTTGGATTTAGGGGTCTCAAAACACACATTTTATGGTGAAATATCGACATCGAATTTTTGGGTGGCGTACAATACTTCTAATTACTATACGTAGTAGAGAAAGTAAAATATAATAAAATATTAGTTTTCATAATAGTATTTATTTGTACTAAGAACGTCTAAGATAATCTCATTGCACCTCACGTTTACGTCACATTGTTTATCATTATATGCAACCTTGACCATTTCATTGATTGTTTTAGGCCACAGTGGAAGGATGTGGTACCCCTTTTGGCAAATAACCTTAACCAATGAACCAAAACAAAGGATACAAAATGGCATAGAAACGAAATACGTGTTTACGCTTTCGCCGTATTGGCTAAAAGAGAAAGAGGCAGTGAATGTATTCAGTTTGTCATACACACCTCTTGTCATGATTGGGAGACATACCTTATGGGCTAGAGCAGAACACGCCTTGAAGGGGTTGGAATCTTAGAGCAAAACTTTATGAGCAGCCAGGTTAGCAAAATGTGTAAGGTATATTTGTGAAAAGATTTTCAGGGGATGCAACTTAAAGCTTGAATGATATTCAGTAAATACACAGCAAGGCAGAACTTTATAAAAACATAGTAAACAGAACAGTATCCTCACAGTGATATCAATGTTTGTTGCTGCGTAGAAGGCAAAAAAGAAAGAAAGAAAGAAAGAAAGAAATAAGTGAATAAATAAATGATATATAAAGAAATAAATAAACAAATAAAGTAGCTTGTTTTCCTCTAACTCAAACTACAATTTATAAATTTACCTTTACTACCGAATTGCTGATCATAGGAGTACAACAGGAATATAGACAAAAAATGTAAGACAGTAAAATTATATCACCAGAATATATATTTTCATATTCATGTAAACCATGGCGTAACTAAGCAATTATAACAGAAGAGTAATTTATTTAAGCACAGAGATATTTATTCTCACAAATATATCGTAATAAATCACTATATATAGATTATATTCCTATAGTTCTAAATACTGTTTGCATTTGTTTTCAATTATTAGCGGTTTTAAGCCCATAGAGTTGTCTGTGTGCGAGAGGGAGAGAGAGAGAGAGAGAGAGAGAGAGAGAGAGAGAGAGAGAGAGAAAGAGAGAGAATGTGTTTGTGTGAGAGAGGTAGAGAGAGATTCTAAATATGTATCAGCGGATCGTTTTCAGAAAAACCAAAGGCAATTACCTCCCCCTTTCCCCCCTTATTGCCATGTATCAAGCATAGTCATAGGTATAGGTGAAGAAGGTGCAAAAAAAAAAAAAAAAAAAAAAAAACCCGGCAAGAAACGATACAAAATCTGCTCAAGATTATCTTCGGCGTTGTTTGTACATGAAAGAGCATTCCTTAACCTATTTCTCGACATAGTTGCCAATTTCATCCAAAACAGCTCTTGAAATTTGAAGAAATACATCCCAAGGTATTCTTATTTTGAGACATCAGTTTTCAGGAACTGGATCATCATTGAATTACCTAACCCACTTTCCCACCATTCCATCTGTCATTACATTTTCATCGTACATTTCTACAAGTTGACAATGTATTTCAGATGACTTCATGTTCCGTATTACAGAAAGCACTTCACAGTCGGCAGCATCAGAAACTGTCTTAAACATTTTGAACGATCATTAACAAACTAAACAGAACACGATCCGGCTGTAATGACATCAGTGAACAGACTGAACCAGAAGGATGAGTGGACATGCGTGTAATTGCGACAATAGCGTTGCCGTGGCGATAGAAGGGAATGGTACTTACTTTCCGGACACGCCTCATATGATGATATCATCACCATCGTCATAATTATCAACCTCAGGTTCATGGTTTGGGCCTGCTGACTCGTTCCGATGATCTCTCCAACGTTGTGTAGGTCGTCAAATATTTCTATGGTCTAAAGGTATATAATTTAACTTTTTTTTTGAAATCTATCTTCATTATTGTTACATGTTGAAACGAACTATATTTATTTGCTTTTATCTTATCATTTAGTCTGAAAATGTTTAATTCGTTCCTGGTACCTTCAGTCCTCTTTTAGTCCCTACGACTCTTCTGGGAAACCGCGTTTCGGCTGTTTCTATTTTGTTTCTCCTCCAATTTTGGTAAAGGCCATTTTTCTGATCCATAAATCAACGTTGGTACTGCGATTTTTTATTAACTTTTAATTTTGTTTCCCTTGTTTTATTTCTTAATCATTTATTATACCACAGATTGACATTTTTCTAATTTATTTTCTATTTTCAAGTATGTAATCATACTTCCTAAATATTTAAAACAGCTCAATAGTTCGGTTATTTCTGTTCCATTTACAATATTTGTTCTCTTGTGATAAGGTCCAAGAAAAGCCATAGATTTTGTATTCTGACTTCATACTTTTAAGTTGTATTCTTCTATTATTACACAATTCATGAGATGCCTTTTGCAATTGATTTTCTGAAGAGGCTATTACAACTTGGTAATCTGCAAATAGTACACAATCCATTTTAATTTCGTCTGTCATAAAGTTTTTATCTAAAACATTTTGCCATTTTCTTTTGACATCGTCCAAATATATATTAAAAATACAATACTTTCTCTATTTATCCGTAGTAGAGAAAGTAATAAATAATGGTGAGAGAGGGCAACCTTGTCAAAGTCCATTATTATCCATAAATGTTGCTCCGATACCTTTCCTTTATCTATTCGTATTTTTGCATTCCGGTATAAGCTTTAAATTGCCTTTATTATATGTGTTGGGTACCCTTTTTCTTTCGAATTTGACACAATTTACATCGTACCACTTCATCAAATGCTTTTTCATAGTCGACGAAGAGCATATGTGTTTGTAGATTAAACTCTCTACTTTTTGTATCAATTGTTGGAGTGAAAAAATACAGTTTATTATTGGTCGCCCTTTTCTGAATCCATGTTGTTCATAATACTGTTTTACTACTTTTGATTGTTAGCTTTCACTCACAGAACGCCTGATATGGTCTCTCAGGCCCAAATAACCTAAATTGAAAGACTATTGTGCATCTATACATTTAGATTAGATCTATATATCTTATGTTTGCTGTGAGATATTTGAAGGGGTATATAGCATAATGATGCAAGTCAAGTGTTGGTTATTTTGAGAAATTGAAGGTTTTGTGAAGCATTGTGCAAAAATCAGGACACCTTAATAAAAGTACTTATACCTATAATAAGTTTCTTAAGGGGTATTGTTAATACTGGAGCATAATGAAGTGTTAAAGAGGTGAAACATTTAAATACTTGGGAAGTATAATCGCTCTTTATAAATTACATGAATTTCACTTTCAATTAACACAAAAATACATCTCAATCATCTTTATTGTCAAAAGTATTTTTCAGAGAGTTAAAAAACACATGGTAAGTAGCAGGGATGTATGGTAACATGTTTTTGCTCAAATTCCTGATTGGTTGTGTTTCACTGTACAAGTGGTTCCTGCTGTTGAGCTAGACTACACGTCTTTTTTTCCTTTTCGTATGTCCAAGGCGAAAAACTCAATTTCAGCATTCAAAGTTGTCTTGCAATGTATCTTAGTAGGTTCAGATCTTCTACTCTGCAACCACTCAATTCTTAGCCAGGATACTGGACATTTTAATTCATTAACTTTACGTCAACAGCCTTTTCCAAAGATACAGCCGATAAAATTCTTGATCTGCCTTGCTGTAAATGGTTTCTCTCTTCATGATCGAACAATGCTTTAATACCGGTCTGAAGGCGTATGGATATGTTTTCCTTTTGCTTGTAGTTCTACAGAGCCAAACTGAGAATGTAATATAATAATAATAATGAATATAACAATGGCCGTGGAACAGAAAATCTTATTTTGTTTCATGGCATAGTGCTGCAAGACGTATCATACAAATCAGCGTTTAAATAGAAAATAAAACAATGTCGCAAAAATACACAAATTAAAATTTTCACTTATTCAAAATACAAAATTCTGCTTGTAGGAAGTCATAAATTTTACTATTAATAAGGATTTTAACGGTAGTATTAGCATTTTTTGATTAAAGACATGCAGTTAATAGTTATTATTCAATTGTGTAATTGCTTCAAAGGTTTCATTGTTGGAATTTTTGAGAAACAATGATATGTCAAGGTGGTCGTAAAGTACCATCAGTATAATGTGATTCATGTAATAAAGTAAAAAAAAAAACAAAAAAACAGTTAATAATGTTAAATAGTATTTTTATAAATATGACAAGATATAAAACGCACTTTTAAAATACCTTTTTTCTTCTTTACCTAATTACCCTCCCCGTATGTAGGACTTACATCCCCCAGGACTTACAAGCCTGTGCCTAGGGTCAGACGCCTGTCGGGGAGCACAGGAACCTCTGGACCGGACAGAGTGAAGACCTGGAAGCGGGTGGTCAGCCAAGCAACAGGTATGATAGTGAGGAATAGGATGATATGAAATGCAGGTGAAATCGATGATTGGAAAGGTGATATGGAGTAATTGGTGGAATGAGTGGAGAGGGAAACCGGAGAACTAGGAGAAAACCCACCCTGACGCCGCTTCGTGCACCACAAATATCACATGCAGTCCTGGGATCGAACCCGGGCCGCCTAGCTAGTGGGCAAACGCTTTAACCGCTCGCCCATTTTAAAACACAAAAATTGCTCGGATATTTTGTTACTAGTGGTGATTATGAAGTACCCCCCCTCCCCTCCCCGTTGGTAGTATAGCTTATGTAATGAGGGTTGGCATTGCTAGCTTTAAAACTGAAATCCGTGTTATTGGATTGAGGGCAATAGTAATCTGCTAAATGAAATTGTATTATTTTTTAAAATTAACTTTTACACATAAAGATCCATAGATTCTATCATATCTACAGCATTGCGTTCTTAAAACAAATTTCTCAATCACTTCTTAAAAAGCACACATTAGGTTAATCTTAAATATCCTGCATTTCGTATCTTGCCTTTGTGGATACTTGTGAAGGAATCTCATTATTCACTCACCATCTTGATAAAAATTTCTCAAGAAAACCGAGTTGTAACAATAGGCTAATTTTTGCCTAAAGAAAAGCTATTATCACGCACAACACTTGAGTTAAGGGAATGTTCAACGGTATATTGTGCGTTTACAACTCAAATTCAAATAAGTTTAAAGTTTCATTATGATTATAAATAATAAGCCTATTAAGAAATTAAGTACAGGTGATCCCCTACCTTGAGGAAAAGTGCTTCTTTCCGACACGCAGGTCATATCTAACCGTCGTAACGAGGCCAGAAGATTAAAAGGTAACCACAATCAAACATCAAAACGGTTTCCATCAAGGAAACGAAAAAAGGAAGTTTATTTCAATATACTTTTATATTGAGCATCTTCTTTCAAAATGTATAAGTAGAGTAGTTCCTGGCAGTGCGCCGCTGGCATCAAAGGCACAGTTGACACGTGATCCGTCGTGCGCTCTATTATTTCTGTATATACCGGAAGGTAAACGATTTTGCTGCTATTAGTGTTTTCTTTCTAATTTTATAATCTACACTATTATTGTAATTTCCTATTTCTAAATATTTCAAGTAATTTTACTACCAGTGCACCACATGGAGCATTTTCCATAATATATAACAATATTTTTTATATTTACGAAACTTAGTGACCATTTAGAAAATTTTTTAAAAATGGTTTCTTTTTTAGTTTTACGTTGTTCAATGTTGGCTCGAAGAAAACCATGTAATGTCTTGTTACAAATGTTGTAGACGCGGATTCACAAATCAGCTTTTGCCCACCTCTGCTATAGAGTGAGTGAGTGATTAGGGTTTAAGGGCCCGTCGACAGCTAGGTCATTAGAGCCCCATCTGCTATAGATGGAAAACTTTTCAACATTTACTTTATAAAAAATGGCTCTGAAAATTTTGATTGAAATATTACAGGTTTAAGATTTGTTCACGACAAATGAAATACATATATTGAATTTTGTTTTCTGAAGCCTTCTTCATTCTGAATGACTTCTGTACAATTTGTAAGAGAGAGATAAAGTCTTACTATCAAGAAATGTAGATCTTGTTAGAGCACATAATTTATGTCATATCAATTCTTTTTTGTGGAAGTGAGTACTTCCTAGATATTCCCTGTTATTGGTTTGGAATTTCAAAAACATCGTTCTCAAGTGGGAAGGCCTATTTGTTCTCTTTTCGTGGCCATGCAGATAACCTGGACTTTCAAACACTCACACTCTGACGACACGCTCTTTGAAATCTGGCAATTATTTTACCCACGGGGCTTACAACGTATTTGTAAATATAAATTAAAACTTTATCTGGATTAGCAACAAGTAGATAGAAAATTAGCTTTAACAATATTTTCTAGGAGAATGATTACAGAATGTTATATATGGCAACACATAAGATTTTTAATTTTTCTACGTAGTAAGTATAGTAAGTAGCGGAAGTATTATATTCCATCCAAAAATTCGATGCCTAGATTTCCGCAGAAATATATGTTTTGAGGCCCCCTGAATCCAAAAACGGGCATTTTTAGAAATGCCGTGTGTGTGTCTGTCAGTGTATCTGCCAGTCAGTGGACACCAACTCAAAAACGAAACGTCGGTTAATAACCAAAGGTGGTACTCAAGTTTAATGTCTTTAAAGGATGCGACACGAAGATTTTGAAGAAAATTGCACTCCCTAAACTACCCTTTACTTGGAAAATTTTTCAAAAATTTTGATTTTATCGAAAATGGCTCTAACGATTTTCATTAAATTGCCATATGTTTGAGATATTTTTATGATAAATGAAGTGTATATTTTGAATTTTCTGGCTATAGCCTATGTAGTCCTGTTTAATCTAGATGCCTTTTGAATAACGCGCAAACCGTAAGAGATAGACCAATTCTTACTGTACAAAAAATGTAGATCTTGTTAAAATACACAATTTATGTTCAAATTAATTTTTTTGTAGAGTGAAATATTTTGGAGATATTTATGTATGTTTTGCAATACTTATACTTTTCTCAAATGGCAGCTCGTTATTCACTTCATCTCTTAACCGTGTAAGGAGAACGGAATTTCAAAGCTTTAAAACATTTGACTGTCGCTCAAAGCCCTCAGTAGTCCCATATTCTCCTTGCAGTTACAAGGAAATTAGTAACAAGTTAATTTTTGCAAATGTTTATCTCAACTGACATGGAGAAGATAGAGGAATAAAAGTATTGTAAGAATAGTTGTGCAAAAGTAGAGAAAATCATGTGAGTGCAACACATCAGATGTTTTCCCTCCCACTGTCTTCTAGTTTACCACATGAACCTACATAATGTTAGTTTAAAAGTCAAGAGTGTGAGATGACGTAAAAAATGAGAAATTAATTACGCGTTCTGCTTGGACTCTTTTGTTATTTCATTACTAAGATTAGGACGAGCGGACACCTTGAATCATTAAGGGCTGGGACGTGCTCATTGTTCTAACCTAGGGAGGGGGGTTGTCCGGTGCGTGATATTGCTTCATACCATCAGGTGATCCATCTTAATTTTGCCGCCATGTCTCAGTACACGCCTCTTTCTCTCGCTGTCTCTTTACAAGCCTTCTTCATCATCACCTTCGTGTGTCCCCCCTCTCCTTCTTTCACTGGAATATACATATTTCCTCCCTCATCTTTTTTCACTGCTCAGGATAAACTTATCACGTATATGATATGATTTGTAGCCTGCGTGCATTACTTTAATGTTGTTAGTATTCCTATTTACAGAATGGAGTCAAAAGATTTAATGCTGTTATTTGGTTAAGGCTTTCTGTATACGGTTCATTGGCTTTGCGGTAGTTTAAATGTACGATATATTATTAAAACAATTAATCAAACATTCTAGAAATATTTTATAATCTATAGGATCAATGATCTCCTCTGATTTCTCCTTATATCTTGCAGGTATATCAAGAAATATAACAGCTGAGAGCCCATAAAAATGCTGAATTATAAACTATTGTAGTAAGTGAGAACTCCATTTACTTCTTATCACACTTTATTGTCCCCTAATCGGTTAGCATGTTACTCTTAAGTCACTATTGCACAAAATCAAACACAACAGTGGAATACAATCAGAAGTGAACTGTCACTACTGTCAAAACTCATACTGAACTGTACTCGGTACGATTCACAGTCACTGTCCACTGAACGCTCCATAAACATTTAAGTGCTGCCTCTGGGCACGAGCAGATCTTTCTCGAAACGAAACATCTGGATCCTACCTAATGGAACTCTCTGGAATCGCAATATGGACACACAGGTCTGGCTGTCGCGCATTAATTCCCACCCCAAGCATCGGCAACCGGTTTTTGTCCGCGGTGACACTATTTTGTAACCATGTCTGTTGTTCCAGGTTTCTGCTTGTATGCAACACGAACAGAAACCATGGCTCCCTTTTGCCAAACAAGTACTTTCTTCTGATGCTATAATTCTTGAGACGGATTTGACCGGTAGCTCAACCGATAGAGCACTTGCCTGCTAAGTGAGGGATTCCGGGTTTGATTCCAGCTGAGGGGGTAGAAGTTTTTCTCTAGCCAAGATTACTCCCTAATATTCCCAGGATCTGGAAGTATGAATGAGGGTGTGAATATGTGTGATCTACTGACAGAAAAACTGTACATGTGTTACCATTACCGATGTACAGTATGTTCCAAAGCTAAAAACACCGCCCTTATGACCATTGTAGTTAAAGACGAGGTATAAATGAAAAAAATAAAAACAATCTTGTATTTGTTCGTTCATGTGGCAGACAACAAAAGTTGTCTCTGTTTCTAATGAATCTGTTGCCGGCTGCTGCAGTTGGGAACTGAGATCTTCTGGTTAAGGTGTGCATGGGCAGGTCTGAACACAAAAAACACTAACTTCATTGATTGATAAAATTTAATTTAGGTTAATGGGTTAATTGAGGTAGCAACATTTTGAGGCCCTAATATCTGAATCTTATCACGAGAACCTGCAGATAACTATAGAATTATGGCTCTAACTCCTAACGCATTAAAACTTTACGGTTTAAAAATAATTTTCCTAATAATATGAAGCGAATCCCTGAAATGTTAAGCGGGACATTTACTTGCCCCGAGCACTAATGTGTGACCTGTCTTTCGGCGCTGCGGACTGCCAATAATCTATCACAGTAAACGCTTCTGTAACATTGAAAAACACGAAGGAAAAGAGGCGAATTTTAGCAATAGAAGTTATTTTATCTTTATAGTTCCGTCTCATTGATTATTACTTCCAAGAAAGTTCTTAGTTACTTAGTTCGAAGATCACTTTTGCTTTCTCGTTATTTATCAACAATCTTCTTCCTTTGCATTCTCCTCCAGTTTTGTGTATATTTCGGAAATTGTGTTCTTGGTTCTTCCCATGAATATGTAATACTACGACCCAAAGTTCCACTGTAAGTCTAAAACAATAATAACAACAACATTAGTGAATGTTGTGACATCTGTCCACAGATAAGTTGGCAAATAAATAGGACACCCTAACGCCATCTGCGCGTCACAGAGGTGCGGGTATAGTTGCCCTGCACAGCTCCCTCTGTGGACTCCAAACGAAGCTAGGTGGTATGAACACGTCGAGACCTTGAAGGCTAACTGTCCGCCACACACCGATCTATGAATATCTCCTAAGAGATCCGTCGCGATATGAGTACATATTTAAAGCAGAAGAAATAGAAAAATGTGTTTTGAACAGGGATATTGCTGTTGTGCTCAGAGAGACCTCCTCCAACATGAAGAACCGCCGTCACACTTCAGGAAGGCGACGGATAATTCGTACCTCATCTTCGCATAGAGGTCAAAATCACATGGACTCACATCTGGGATATATGTAGGATGCTCCAGAATTTATCACTTCAATCTGCGAAGTAAATTAACCAGCTATGTGAAAGCGAGCACCATCGTGTAACACAACTGGATGAGCATTCAGAAGAGATGGACATTTACGACGCACAGCTGGTCGTAAATGTGTTCCAGAAAGTATCTAATTATGCAACGATTTCCGGCAGAAAATGAATGAGTGACAAGTAAGATGTGTGCAGAATTTCCTCACCTTTAACTTCTTTAGTATGTGAAGAAGCAATTGGAGCAATTCCAACTTCCCTTGCCAGTCCAACAATATGCACATACACATCATCACTTGCCGATTGTAGTCTGCTGCTCCACGTTTTTGATGAACATCTTCCGTTCGGCCACGAAATACATCGCCCACCTAGCCACAAGTAAAGCCTAACACAAAACCTCCAGTATGCTGTATGGCATATAGATATTATTATTTCTCTCTCCACTTACCTTACGTCGCTTTAACTACGTAGTCTGATCTGTATCGGAGATATCTTGTAGAAGGTGCTTGACGGACAGTTAGCATCGTTGGTCTCATACCATCTTGCTATGCCATGAGTACACAGAGGGATCAGTGCAGGGCAACTGTACCTCCACTCTGTGGCGGCAGATGGCATTAGGGTGCCATCTAGTCAGGACCTCCTAAATACCGGACCTGACACTGTGATTCAAGATGGCGGCCTATGTGGTGGGAACTGCTTGTAAACAACTCGTCTACAGGCTACGATTTCAACGCAGTAAAATAAAAATGTGGTGTAATAACACGCCTATTTTGTGAATATGGGCTGTGTTAAACACAAAAACACTGTCTTAAACATAAACTCAAGTAAACAAAAAAGAATGACATTTAATATTAAACGATAAACCATGGGCAATGAAATATATAACCTCAAATATCATTCATGCAATCTACAGGTTTACATGCCATTATGTAACTGCATTACACACTCAAATTACAAAGAAGATAGACAAAACTGCAAGCAGCATGTTACTTAAATAAAACAGAAGTGTTGACAGAGTTGACTCAGAATTATTAATCATTGTTTACACTGTTTTTCACATTTGTACAATGTGCATAATGTTATATACCTACACAAACATGCTATACTGGATGGCTGATATACAAATGCTGCTATTTAGAATGACCTAAAGCTACCTACTGAATTCAAAACCTTTAGGGTGAAATTTTGCTGTTACTATTACTGAGAACGTGATTACTCAGTTTGCAACAACATATTACTCAGCACTTCAGGACACTTTATTTTACAGGGGGAATCCACAAAAGCAGATGAAATATTAAAAATAATAACCGTAAAACAGCACTGTAAATGAAATACATGAAATACGTAATCTTAAATCAGTATTGTAAAGCAACATTGTGTTAGCTTAGGTTAGGTTAGTTTTGCATATGAGTGGGGTGACAGGGTCCTGTGTTATCGAAATATTTACAATTTGGGTAGTGTTTATCCAATCATTTCAACGTAAATGCATTAATCAATCATTGTAGCATATATTACACTCGTTTATGCACATTTATTAGCTAAATATCCGCCGCATAAGCGAAATAAAACCATTTCATCGACCGTACGAAATTTTCTCATAAATAAAACACGAAGCTTGAGCGCACAATAAAACTTACAAGATCGTAATCAGCAATAAAAACTGCATCCATTGCACTATGTTTCATTCGTTTTCTCGAGCGGACGATTTTGTAAATATTTACCAAACTTTGCTATAGTCTACAGTTTTACATGCAGCAACATAACACATTTCTTCTAAACTACAGCTACACATTTAAATTACAAAGACAAAAGATAATGTACAAATATGAGCAGCATACTACTTACATGAAACAAACTGTTGGTGTTGCAGATGCCACTAATTGAATTCACTCGAAATTATTGTCTTTCACTATTCACACTATTCACCATGTTATATACACACCGGCAACTAATACACATAACGCTGCAATTTATTGTAATTAAATACTGAATTTAGAAGCTTTATGTTGTAATTTACCTTTTGTTTTAACTGCAGTTTCTGATTTTTAATTTGCATCCGGGAATGCAACAGTTACGGTGCATTGTCGTGTTTGAGGTTAGGTTGTAGTATGGCAACATTAATATACACTACTGGAACAGTTTTTCTTCAACAACCTCTCACCACTGTAATCGTGACACAAATTGTACTTGCAAACAGATAAATTAACCACACTATACGGCTAATGTAGCCATAGTCCTAGATGGAACACAATAAACATGAACACGTGGATAGCACACGGCACAGTCAAAACGTTATTACATTTATTCCTGTTCCTATACTGCCCAAATAAAACTTTTGAAACACTCGCTTTGCTAATATGAAGATAAACTTACATAGGAATTATTATAAGAAACAATAACTCGAAGACATAGAAAATAATACGAAAAACAGCGTGTGGAAACACCTCAGAAATCACTCCCACCAGCCGACGCCATTTTTGTACAACTGGGATGCCAGGCTCAGGTCCGTTAATCTAGAAGGTCCTGATCTAGTCCATCTGCTTTCGTTATCTGAGAATAGATGGCGCAGCATTCGCCATTATTATCTATTTTTAATTTTTGCTATTGTTTGACTTGTAGTAGTATTAAATATCCAATCCTGTATTTACTTGACCCGGGACCTCCCTAATACGGGCAATAGCCGTTACCACCTGAGCCATCCCGCTCGGTATAGCATTCCTGCTTCTTGGAATTTCAGTTTTAATAAAGTATCTCGTTCCTATTTCTTAAACATTTTAGAGCACTGCATATAACAGTATGGAATTAACCCTGTAGTGACACCATCAAAACCATCGCGCAGGTTAAGCCGTATGACGGCTAGGTACTGCGGTAAAGACACTCGAACGGGGGAACAATCACCTCACCTCCGTTCGACTCGAACTCCGTCTGGCGTCTGGCGTATGCAATTAAATTTATGACAGATAACACATTCTTCTGCTTCTTCCTCCTCCTTTTCTTCTTTTCAACATTATAAGTATTATACTTTCGTACAGTAAATTTACAAACACAGAATATTTGGCAATAAATAGCAATGAAAGAGAGAATTTAATGTAGGAAGAAATAATACAAATAAAGCAAATGAAAAAAAAGCAATATTTCGGAATAACAGTAGGTAACATCGAAGGTAAATACAAAGAGAAGATAAAGCATAGAACTGAGTCGGAAAATAATATCATAGATAAATGCTACGTGGTGGGATAAGCATATTTGGAAAGACACCAAAAAATATATTGGCAAAGCATTAGTGGAATCCGTCGCAATATATGGAACTGAGGTATGGACAAACAACATTTACTACAGGAATAGACTAATAGCTCTAGGAATGGATTATTTACACAGAAGTGCCAAAAAGCGAGGATTAGAATATATCACGAATAAGGAAATTAGAAACATAATGGAGGCTGAAGAAAGCATAATAATTGAAAGAACCGAGAAGAAGGAATTAAAATGGTTAGGACACATTAAGAATGGAAGATGAGCGATGGTCGAAATGACTATATCAATGGCAACCAACTAGAATGAGGAAAAGAGGTTGACCAAAGTTAACATGGAAAGAAAGCATCATAACAGCAAAGCAAGCAAGAGGTTTAAGCATTGAGGAAGTCCAAGGCTTTGGAAGACGCAGCAGCTGTAAAAACAACCGAAGATTGATGATAATGATTTATTATTATTATTATTATTATTATTATTATTATTATTATTATTATTATTATTATTATTATTATTATTATTATTATTATTATTATTATTATTATTATTATTATTATTATTATTATTATTATTATTATTATTATTATTATTATTATTATTATTATTATTATTATTATTATTATTATTATTATTATTATTATTATTATTATTATTATTATTATTATTATTATTATTATTATTATTATTATTATTATTATTATTATTATTATTATTATTATTATTATTATTATTATTATTATTATTATTATTATTATTATTATTATTATTATTATTATTATTATTATTATTATTATTATTATTATTATTATTATTATTATTATTATTATTATTATTATTATTATTATTATTATTATTATTATTATTATTATTATTATTATTATTATTATTAAAGTTATCGCTATCATTCAAAATTGGAGCATAAACCAGATTAGGTTGCATAAATGTACTGCATCCGGTGTTTTGGGAAAATGCTTCATTATTTCATATTAATTATTTTTCAGCTGCACTTGGAGAACCACCTGAATATATGTACTCTTACAGAGAGTACATTATAGGATTAAATAATTAGGTACTGAGGAAACGTGTTCTAATGCATCATTCCACTAGCTAGGGAACACATAAAAGATACCTAAAAATTAAACCTAGTGCTAAAAGTAGTCTTCTGCCTTACTCGAAATGTAGGTACATTAAAACGTCTGAATAACCTCTGTTTTCCATACAAGCCCGCCATGACAGCCCTCAAATCATTGGCACGAAGGGTATTAACCCTTTTTTTGCCTGGACCCTTCTACAAATTAAATAGAAGCTGCTGGTCATTTTTCGTTCCAGTCTCTATACTTATTATAGTTGTTACAAATTATATAGGGACATGCAAAATATTAAATGCATAACTGTTGATGCTTAACGACGAGTTACGTGATCTGGCGGTGGTGTCTGCTGTGACCTAGGTTAGTATTACTGCAACACAAAGGAAGAGCTTACCAATAACTCGCTGAGGGTAGGTACAAAATTAATATGCGACACCAACACTTTTCTTTTGCACCTGCTCATTGTACCTAAACATTTTTTGTAAGCGTCCTTTAAGGATGCGATTAAAAGAAACTTCAAAACTGCCTCAGGTCTTTTAGCATTATACTTAGAAGCTAAATAAATCTACAACGTAATACCAACTGAAGCATTACTTAAAATACAGTTTGAGTTAATTGTTTTTAAATTATTTTCGAATGGTACCTTTTTTTTATTTCAGCTACAACTTTTCAACAGTTGCTTCTGACCTGTCTACCATAGTGTTTTACCGTTTCACTGTCCATCTTCTAAGCCAAATTTAACTACTGTTTTTTTCACACCGAATTAAACGAGTACTTGCCATTTTCCTTCTTCTTATGGGAGACCAATCAATTTATCCGTCCGGCTATCTCTCCTTTCTCTAATTGTATTTATCACCATATCTTCTGCTTCTATCATGTTTAGGGAAAGATTTAGACATCCAATTAATTGAGCTTAATAAGTAAATCAAGGATACATTTATGAGCTAATTGTTAAGATGAAATGCTTATTGCAATATTTCACGTTAATCGAGTTAAACATTTGCAGAAATTATTTTACTGCTAATTTTCTTTTAGGTGCAGGGTGAATACAGTAGGCTTTAAGGATAATGAAATCTTTTAAGAGCTAGTCTCTTTACTTTGAAATTCCTTCTCCTTGCATGTACGCGACATATCAAACATATAATGAGAAATATCTCGGAAATGGAATAAAACAAAAAATACATAAATTGCGTGCTTTACGAGCTCTACTTTTTTAATGTAACATTTTGTCCATCTCTTGTTATGCAGAAATCTTCAGAATGAAGAATACTTATGAGCACATTCCCATAAAATTCCAAGATATGTGTTTTATTTGGCATAAAGGTATCTTAAACATATATTTTAAGCACAATTCTTAGAGTCAGTATGAGAAAATGTAATATTTTAAAAAGTGTTCCGTGCAAAGGGGTAGCGGATTTTCTTGAAAATTTTCGTATCGCATCCTTGGATGCTACTGCTCTTAAATATAAAGTTTGGTATTTAACCGACTTTTTCTTTTTGACTCATCTTGTTCGCACGCATTCTTTTTTATTCAAATAGTCTCAAAACTTGTATTTCCGGTGGTCTCGAAATCAAATTGTTTGGTGGAATACAGTACATCCTCTACTTACTATATGTAAAGTAAATAGTGGAGGTAAAGTTAACAAATGAACAAATATCAAGGGAGCAAGACCTGTTGGAAGGTAGGTTATAGGTTATAAACGAAGAGGGACATCTCGCACACTTAGATCCACATGGATCCATTGCGGTTATCATCCCACAGGAGGAAGCGATGAAGTGAAGGAACCACAGGAAGCTGCAGGCCACAGAGCTACGCGGAAATCCCAAACAATTCTACACTCGAAGACCCGTCCCCATACATTATTATGTTTCCAATATATTGTGACAAAGTGACAAAATCCAATCCGGTTACCTTTCTATACTTTATTGTCTTCTAAAATTGTATTACAAATACACAGTTTTCTGCTCATCGTTAACATATACAGTCTTTCGTGCTATCACAACTCACACCTTTCATTTCCGGAACCTTGTTCAGTCCTTTCAGTGTCTCTCTTCACTTCTGTCTCTCATACACTCAAGCCTATGCAATCACTCGACGCCCGTTAGAATCTTCTTCACGACGACCGACGTATCTTTCGCGATGACTCATACGCGCAGCTGTCTCACTCACTGACACACAGACCGACTCATGTCTGTAACCATAAACTTATTCACTGCTGCTCCTGGACTCCTTATATAGTGGGGACGGTTACAAGGACCTTTCTCGAATTCTACAAACGTACCGCCGGTGACGCGGCTGGATTTTTCTTGAAGGCTCCGGAGAACGCTCCATTTGTGTAGCTGCTTCCATTGTATTTAGTCACATATACACAAACAGTTGCGCGAGGTAGCCTGACCTTGAACACCTTTGTCTGCCCGCCGGCCCGGCACGTGGCGTGAAGTAGGTGGCTACAACAGTCCTTTATTTTGCGCCGAGCCCGGCGTCACAATATTTAGGTCAGTTCCGCTAGTAAAAAAGTTGCATCATCAACAAATAGTGTAGGTATTAGATAAATCATTTACTGCAATTATAATATGATGTTAAACGTCAATTTTGTATTACTGTTATGTGCTCAGTTTGTCTGTTGAAAAGTGCATTATCTATATGAAGAATGATAGTAGTTCATGAAAGATTATTTATTGACGGTGTTATTCAAAGTTCCTAGGCAAATTTAATGACGCATATCTTGAGTTCCTTTCTCTCCAACTAAGTACCCCAAAATCTCTAATAAAATAATTGTTTTATATGCATAACAAAGAAACCAGGAAGTTGAGGCAGTAGTTTGTGTAAACCCCCTGAAATAATTCAAAATGTAAATATAGAGGCAACAAAAAGTACCGACATAACTATGTTAAAAATGGCAGCATAGACTGACTTCTTGTATTCATGTGTGATACAACGGAGGAAGAATTGGTTGTGATGGATCTTATAACGACGAAAAATACTAATTATATACCGTAAACTAAATAATTAATTGTAAATTTTGTGATCCTCATAAAAAAGAACGATATCGTTAGTGATATTAAATGAGATCAATCAAGTGCAGCGAGTTTAGGAACGAATATTGACTTTACATAATTGTCTGTGCCTAGCCATTTTGTTCTTTAGCGTCGAAGTCCGCCATGTTTAGCGAGAAAATTGTGTTTAATGAGAAGGCTGGCGATTTCTGAATGTTAATAAATTGTTTAAGACATTCATAAAAACAACATCGATTCTTTCAGGAATATAATATATCCGTACTACATCTGTGATAATAGTAATATACTCTTATAGCTCTCCGACTGATGCTAGGCCGCGAGGAATAAAACTTCGTGAAGACTTTCGACCCAACGAAGATTATTAAAATAATAAATAATCGTTCCAAATAGTATCTCAACATTTGGATCGAATTACAGGAAAATCTATAAATATTGTTCCAAAGCATTATTAAAAAAACAAAAGAAAGGTTCTGAAAAAGTAACGAGAAATTTCAGAATAGTATATTCATTTATTTTCTATGATATGTTTCTTTCTCTCTTTCTTTTAATGTGACAGTTAAGTTTAAAACAAAACATTTTGGTTGTTTAACAATGCTGTCAATTGCCAGAGTCATATCAGCGTCGCCGGTGTGCCGGAATTTTGTCCCGCAGGAGTTATTTTACATGGCTACTGACATGGAGCTGTCCTTTTTAAGCACACTTAAAAACCATCGACCTTGGGATCAGTAGGCCAGCGTCTAACCAACTGAGCCACCCAGACCGATAAGTTTATAACATATTTTGTTTGTGTATTTTCACCGAACCGTTGTGTTTTAAGCCGAATGGGCTGTCCTCTATCACGAGCTGAGCTGCGTTTTCAAATATAGTCTCTGTCTCCCTTTATTAAGCCCTTATTAAGACTTCCATGTCCCTATCCAGCCTGGAGGTAAAATGGCAATTCAATTCATTTTCCAGTGTTTAACCTTTTCCTTTCTTCTTTGTCCCAGCATCACACAGTAATTTACCCAGGGCTTTTATAATAACATTATAATGTATACGCCTTCGAGGGAAACTGCTTTAAAATAAGTGGGGTTTCTGACGTGGTGATCATTTTATTTCATGTTTCTCTGAGGCAGGAAAAGGACCTGGGCAATAACTCAAAATGGGCTGCGGGGAAAAAAGGCATCTTACCGCGGTGTCTTCAGACACACACCTTCTATTGAAATTCTGTCAACAATAATATAATTTCGCTGCACTGATTACAGTCATTTTGAAAGCGCGGTCATTTTGAAAGAATTTTACTCCATACATATTCCTTTCCGAGTATAAATTATCATATTAAGTGTACAAAAAAGATTATATATTTGATGTGTCCCCTTAGGAAGAAAATACTGTTACCTGGGAATCTTTTACATATATGTGATGCCGGAGGTACATGGAACTACCGCTTTGGTGTCATTGTCTTCAACAGCTACCCGTAAAAATATTCTAAAAGACCCTTGTCACCACAAGACTGCAGAAGGAAGTATAATAGTCTCCTACCACCTTTTTCTTCAAGCCTTGGGATATTTATTGAACACAACCACAAATTTACATAGCTTCAAACACTGCCACATGATTCATGTCGTATGCTGCATGAATTTCATTTCTAAATTACCTCCGTCATCTGTTACACATCTTCTACCTTCTACCTATTAAATTATTAGTTAAGTCACACTCCTAATCTTTATATTTTGGTGTCGCAAAAGAATTAAAACGCAAAAGAGTATAAAAAACACCAAAAAGAAGTGTTTTTCTTGTACTGGCACCGCGGTGACGTCGTGAGTTCGATTCCCGCGGCCGACCTTTCTGACCTATGGTTTTCCCAGTCACCAGACTATGCTAGGAAGGATAATTCCATCCCCCGAATTTCCGGTCCCTTCACCTTCATTTCAATTCAGTCTTTCAGGACTGGAAGTGTCGGCGATGGATGAGTTAGCGCTGCTGCGTGGGGGATTTGAACACTGTAACTGTTGTTATCGACGGATGAGTGGCCTTTAGTTTCCAGGCCTGCCAGGGGTTGGACCGCTGTCGTAACCCATGTGAATGGTGGCTGCTTGGTGAACCCTGGATTCGAGATAAAGAATCTACAGCACAGGTTAGAGACCCTCACTTCGACTCGTTGCTCGCCCGTAGAGCACTCAATTACTGTTTCAACCACCAAAATATTATCACGGCAGTAATAATATTAGAACTCTTTGTGGCGAATGCTTATGATTAACAGGAAAAATTCGAAAAATAATCCTGCTACGAGTATATGAAGTTATTCTTACAATATCAGTAATGGTGACTGTTATATCATTATTTTAAAACAGGTCTGACAATTACTTTGTATCATGTTATAATATATAAGATAAGTGCATCACTATTTTAAAGAAACTAGCATTAGTGTATGTACCGTTGTTACTTTGGTTAAATGCAATGGACATCATGTTTGACATCTTTACACTATATCCCTTAAAAATGTGATTTGGTACATCCATATAATGTTCTCTACCCGTTATAAACTCACATATTGTCTGTTAGAGGTATACGTTTAGATAATTAGTACCTTAATGCGCATCTACTTCGGTATATTAGTTGGTTTTTCTTCTCAACTAACAGTTTTACTATTGACCAATTACATACTTTAATACCTTATAATTTTTGCGCGATGCTATCTGCACCGCAAACGAACAACGCTCGTTTTGCTTCACACCTTAATACCTGACCTGCTGGTCTAGTTAATGTGAGCTCTTTAGTCTTTCATTGGAACTCAGTTCCAGTACACCATTCGTTATCACGAGATTGGCTCACTCTGCGGTAATGCCCACTTGGAGGTACGGACGTACCTATAGCATACTAGTCTTAACTAAATTTATAGGTTCACAAATGAAGCAAATATTGACTTGCTATTGTTCGTTACACTTGCTCAATTACCAATGAAGATATCTGTACTTGTATGTCCAACATTCTGTATATATGTTATGTATTATAACTTTGTACATAAAAAGTGATTTTATTATTCAGGATATATATATTCTCATTGTTTTAATTCACCAAAAATGCATAGTTATACACTATTTAAACTGTATAATAGAAGAATAGAGTAATAAATGGAAAAAATAATAGTGTGCTGATGAAAAGTCGTTTCGAAGGAAAAGAAGAAACATCTATTACATAATTTCAAAAGTTCACTCACGTACGTTTGGGAAAATATAAATATTGAAAATTGAATACCTTGAAATCAGCTACGAGAGAAAAAGTAAACCTTGCCATTGTGTATGTCACACATTATACAAAATTCAATCAGATTAAACAAGACAGAATTTACAGAAAAGTGAAGATATAAATTTTATTTTTCAATGTTTGCACCTCAAAAATATGCTGTTTTAATTAAAAGCATTAGAGCCGTTTTTTAAAATAATCTAATGTGTTGCACTCACATGACCCTCTATTCTTATAAGCTCGTACATCTCTTCATGTTAGTCGAGATAAACATTTGTACAAATTGTCTTTCTTATATTCTTATAGGTGCAACGGGAATATGGGATTACCACAGGCTTTCAGTGATAGTCAAATATTTTAAAGCTGGTCCTATAAGAAGTAAATGTGCAGTTTTAACAGAGGAATACTTAGATGAAATAGGCGCATATTTTGAAAGTTCACCAACCAAATCCATCTCCAAATTAGCACAACAGGTGGAAATTTGAGTGTCTTCTGCACATAGAGCAATTAAATTCTTAAAACTAAAACCGTATAAGTGTACAAGTCTCCATGCTTTAAAATAATCTGACCCAATTTCATGAATGCATTATTGTGAATGGTTTCTTTCGTCAGTGAATGACGGCTTAATTGATCCACAGCTTCTGTTCTTTTCCGATGAGCCGTGGTTCCATCTAAATGGTCGTGTCAACACTCAGTCGGTACTGGGCCTCTGAAAATCCACATCGCGTTCAAGAAATCCCTCACTATGATCGGAGAGTTGGGGTTTGGTGTGCTGTTAGTGCTAGACGCATAATCCATCCAATATTCTACGAACAGACTGTAAATGCAGAGAGGTGCCGAAATGACATTTTAGTGGTTTCAACAAGATTCTGGTACTGCTCATACAGCAGAGGAGTCCATGAATAAAATTATGGCCCTCTCGCTCCCTCGATCTAACAGTGTTTGATTTTACTTGTGGGGTAACCTGAAAGACAAAGTTTACGAGACAAATCCTCATACATTGGAATAACTAAAACAAAATAGTGGAAATGAAATGGGAAAAACTTCAGTGGCCCAACTTAATCGTGTGAATCAGAATGTGTTCTCCCGATATAATGCTTGTATAGCCGAGGGTGGCCGACATTTCCAGCATCTTCTGTAACGTAAGAGTGTTATACATGCTTTACGCGGGGAGTTTATGTAGGAGCAAAGCCAGCTATGGCACATCCAATCGCGCACGGGCGAAATGACTTGCGCCTGTTAGGTTTTAAATGAAGAACACTGTATTTTGAACTATGTTGCTTAAAAAAACGCTCATGTCAACCTGATTGTAGAAATTCCTCTTCTTTTGTTTCAGAGGACCTCAAAACCCGTTTTCTGGTGAAATCTCGATGGCGACCTTTTGGTTACAGGTAAGTAAAAGTGAAGTATCCTTGACAACGATTGTTCTCGGTCAAAAGGATTGTAAATTACTAGTCGTAGTGCATTTGTCTTGCATGCTCACGGCCACTTGAGAGGCGTCGTAGCCTACAGGCATGTTTCCCTGATTCTTTGTTCTTGTTTATGGAAAAGAACGGTAAATGATGCCTGGAAGGTGCGATATAAAGAAGAGGGATGGTCACCCTGTTATATGGCCTCCCCTGTCTTAAAATATGCGTGCCCCGTCCTGAGATGTGCTCTGGTTGCGTGTCGCATGCAAAATGCCATGCCGCACCGCGTCTTATCTCCCGGAGCACACTGCCCATATTTATCTGCTCCCGTAACGCTGCTGCTGGTAATGCTGGTGCTGCTTCCTTTCTATAGACAATACTAAATATATACAGAAGGACCTTCCTCACGAAACCCCCTGGCTGTCCTGTCTCCTATACTTTCCTTTTTGTTGCAGCTAGCGTTATGGAATTATGCCTATTACCAAATCTAATGATTGATCAGATTACGAAATAAATTGTGATTTTTTTAAGTGTTGAACCCTCTTGGCCTATTATTGCAAAACCCCTGCTCGAAAAAATCAACAGAATGTTGATAGCCAGATTATATTTTGAAGCACTGTTTAGAACTAGGTTAAAGTTATTCTAAAACTTCCTTTGTTTTGCTCTGAATAAATTACTAAACTTAAAAAATCTGTGACAATCATCCAGTTCGGTTTAAATAGTTTTATAAAGTAACATAATTGCACAATTCTCAAACTTTAATTTCCTTGGATGTAAAATAACATAAAAGAAAAATAGGTATTGAGCAAAATTAAATAAACTCAGCTGTATAACAGGTACAATAAAAAGAACCTTAAATAATAAAGGAAGCAACGATTCTAAAATAAAAGTATGTAAAACAATGGCTGTCCTAAGGCTCAGAAACATGGATGATGATGATGATGATGATGATGATGATGGCACAACGTAAAAGCAATACACAAACAGCATAAATGAAATACCTAAGGGCAATAGCTGGATATATAAGACTAGGCAAAAATATAACGATCATATACAACAATTAAAAGTAGAATAATTAAAAAACAATAATACAATGCAGAACCAATTGGAAACGGCGCTTAAATAGAATGGAAGAAAATAGAATTCCCAAAATAGCAAGTGACTATCAACCACAAGGACAAAGGAACAGTGGGCGACCGAGGAAAAGATGGAAGGAAGAAGACTCCGGACTAAGCCGTGTTGAAGAAGAAGAAGAACAATCTATGGAATCAAAATTTGCGATCTTCGATTTATTAATTTTTAAAATATATTTTAACCGCAAATGATAGGGCAGTGTTATTTGTGTTTTCTGAGGCTAATAAAAGCAATGGTGCAGCTGAATGTCGCACAAACAGTTGCGTAGGTTTAAAACGGCTATTCCACCCGCTTTGTCTCCAGAAATTCTTCATATTAGTACTTCTGTCATCCATAGGACTTGGTGGCAATGTATAGAGACAGATGGATACAAGAGGCTGTCCGGATAAGGACGTAAGAGGAAGATAATTAGAGGTACAGGATAAGTATCTTGGCCTATCAGCTTTGCGCAGACGCAAATCTACAGCCAGATGTCTACAAAATGACATAAAAATAACTGGAGAGTGATTTCGTATCAGACTGTAAGAAACAGGTTGAGAAAACGCAGGTTTGAGACCTGAAATCCCCTTTAACTTTCTATTACATTGCTACATATGCCGCTATTCTTCTGATACTTAAACCGTTTTGTATCACAGGAACTTTAATGAAAATAATTCAATCACTAAGGTAAGACGAAATGATTGGTGATCCATTCAAAGCCACATGTTATGCGTTTGAATTCCTGCGACTGCAGTTAAAGGATGGAAAGCGCCCACAGAATAACGGTGTGAGGCAAGCATGGGTGATGACACGGTTACAGTTCACTGCCTAAGGTAAAGGGCTCACATAAAAAAATCGGAAAAAGGTATGTGTGAATTAATGTGTTGTTGACTTTTGGAGGTTCACAGGATATGCCAAGCAGCGCTGCGATCGCGTTTTAGAACTTAAGGTATTTTGTTCCACGATAAGATTCTAGCAGGTTTTTGTCGCAGCTAGCATTAATATTACTTTAAAAGTGCGTGCTTATTGAGCAAAAGTAATTAAAAGTGTACTTCAACATTATACGTTGTGCAAATATGTAAGGTACAATATTGAAGTGAGTATTTTACACGATTTGTCGTGAAATCCAGTGATGTATACACGTTACTCTATAAAAATCCGCATAACCTACAAATTTAATATGTTATTTATTGAAGTGAACTTTTAAAGTGTAATTAAACAATATACATTGTGCAAATTGCGCTAGAGAGTCAACAACCATTGGAACATTATACAATAAATGGTAGTAACCATAAGCAAAGGAGATATATAAGCGGTTTTCCTGCATAATGCAGCATTTCTCATCCAAGTAAAGCACAAGTACCTTTGGACACGGCCCTTTGAGTTTAATTAGCACCTATTGATCATAACAAATCCCAAGCGAGCGTGCGTTCTTAAGATGTTTATGCTTCATTGTTTATAATATATGTTAAATTAGGTTGTTCAAATTAAGGAGAATGAAGTATATTGCTTAGGGGTATTATGATGCTGTGCATTATAGATACAGCCTGGAACCCACCCACCCTCCCACCCTGTTTAGTACGTTTTCTTATGCAGTAATATAATCACGTAACTATAACAAATATGGCCATCTTCCCGCTACAGAGAATGCGCAATGGCGACTTCTAACCCGCAGCAGAAGCGAAATTCGCGGTATTAGAGATATTTTGATTTTTGTTTCTTTCACAGTGAAATTTTACTTTATTCACACAATTGTATAATTTTTTAATATACAGCGTTTGAACAGGACAACGTCTTCCGGGTCCACTAGTATAATATAAAACACAAGAAAATATTCAAATAGCTTGACTAAGCACCTTTGTTTTCCCAAGGCAAAAATAAACAACAGAGGGTTAAAGCCCCTCGTTTGACATATCAGCACAAGGAAGCCCGACTGAGATTGTCTCAGAATCATCTCAACTGGAAAACTGTTCTCTTCACAGAGAAATCTAGTTGATGCTCGCACACGTGTTTGGAGACATCATAGTGAACAACATGCTCCAGATGGACTATGGAATCTGCTTGCACAGAGCGTATTGCCCCACAGAGCATGCATTATTCTTCAACATGTCTCTTTGTTTATTGCATGAATCCTGATTTTCTCCTAATGCAGATATGCTAAACCCAGTAAAGCATGGGATACCTGAGATGTATTACAAGTGTGGCAAATTCGGGTAAAGCACTTTCATACTTCGCATACTTGTGAGCAAACGTGAAAATAATTTGAACATGACATTGTGTACTCTTGCATCATCTTACTGGTTTGCGTGAGCAACGGTGACCGAGCTTTTCAAATGCAAATAAAAAAGAACCAACTTGTTAGAGGAAAGATTTGATAGTTAAGCACTGGTTGAGTGAAATATGCAGATTCTAAGATAAAAACGTTTTCCTTCTTCCCCTAGCTAAATAAAAAATAAATGAAAAAGAGGAAAGAGGCCAACAAGATGTTTTACCCACCAGGGTTTCCCCACGGCAGTGCTTCTCATCAAAGAACTGTAAGATCAGACCACCTGAGGCTGTACAAGAGGTGAACTGTGCTCATGGCTAGCTAGCACATCAGGGGTAGCCATTTCTGCTAATTGCGAGTTCACGACTGTAGATACTCCATTCCATAATACCTACGCTTCATCTCTCCATCATGACGGTATCTATCTTCTGTGCCTACTTCCTCTTCTGTTACGTGCTTTATTTTTATTTGTAGGTCTTACAGCAAATTCTGAGTTGTTCAACGTGACGCCCTCACTTTCAAGTAAGAGTTTTATTAATTAAGACACTCCGGATCGCCCTATCTTATTAATGCTAAATTTCTGACTTAAAATGCACATTTTATCAAGATTTACTGAAGTATAACAAATTCTGTACCGCCGGTAGCACTGCTGCTTACCAAGCGAGAAAGCGAGTTCGATTCCCTATACCGGCGTAGGGATTTCTCCCGCTGGGAGATCTGGTCCGGGGTGCACTCAGCCTCGTTAGATCTCTGAAGGGCCAATTGGGGACCTATTTGCAACCCAGTCATTACGCTTGTAATTGGCAGAGGTGGGGGACGCAGCGGTCGGGTGATAAGCCTTGGCCCAAAAGGGCTGTTACCTCTTGGAATTATTGTTATATGAAATTCTGTAGACTTGTTCTTACGAGCAATTAAGTAGGGCTTTTCAAAATGAGTCACATAG
The DNA here is from genome assembly GCA_030765045.1 of Tenodera sinensis. Classification (NCBI taxonomy): domain Eukaryota; kingdom Metazoa; phylum Arthropoda; class Insecta; order Mantodea; family Mantidae; genus Tenodera; species Tenodera sinensis. The sequence goes on along the minus strand of CM060961.1, from coordinate 178,313,637 downwards.
CAATAATTTTTCTATTCGGTTTGCATGTGAACAACATTGTCATATTATTTTTAGCCATAAATCACATAAAAATTAATTATTCACCCCTGAAAATGTGAACTCATTCTGACTATTGGAAGCTGAAATAGGTAAAACAGCAACTTGAGAAATGGCCTCTGAAGTTTTTTCAATACGTTCCTGGTCTATATGCTGGGTATGCATATAATACAGCTATATTATAGATAAGTAGCAGAGAAAAAGTGGCACACATCTAGATCACTTTGGTAAAACTGCAACTGTTTTCTTAAGTCACTCCGGAAGGATCAAACTTACAAACTTGTCATTTTTTTTTTGTTGTTTTTGTGAATTTTTATTCTTTGAAGTCTACTCTTTTGATATGGCAATGTTTGTTTTCTTATTCTAAACAATTTATTAATCGTTTAAAGAAAACATTACGTTGGGTGGCTGCCTAGATTTTGATACTCATAGACAGTTTTTTTTTTTCCCAGAAGAAAGACTTCTTGTCGAATTTTACTTAAATTAGTTGATAGCTGATGAGTCATTTTGAGAGATTAAATTCATGAAAAGTAAGGTAGAAGTACATTACAGCGTTATTTACACAATGTTTGCGCGATAGTGAAATAATAAATCATTTTTACCCGTTCGTCTAGAAGCAAGATGGCTCCAAACATGTGACACAAATTAGTATTTTTTCTACGAAACGGTTCATTGTTGACAATAATTGTATTGAACATATTTGTTACATCATCATATAGAATCCCTGGTTAAGGTATAGCCAAAGCAGTACCTTCCACCCGGTATACTTGAATAGCCCACATATGCAAAGGAAATTTTGTGTTGTGGCTAACCTGATAGCCAGTCTGTTTGTAGAGGTCTCTACTGACTTCATTTCCTGATCCTGTTTGTTTTCATTGTTTCGAAGCACGTGTTGTCAAGATAACTGTGAAATGTCAGCATTTTTAGAAGATCTTTGTGTGATTGTATTATTAGTTCTACTTTATTAAATATGAGAAGAGTTGATTATAGAGTTCTCAAAAACACAGAAAGTGTAAGTGCTGTAATTCCTGCAGGTCAAACAAATTCACATGTTGGTCTAAATAAAATCAATGAAGATTGTGCGGTGAGCAGTTCACACAAAAAAGTGTAGAAGAGGATGACAATCATTTATTGTAAGTAAAACGGAGGGGAACACCTCATGCATTGCGACCTCCATACGTTGATTACTGTTATCACCTTCCAGGTGACAGAGATGCAGTATGAAACCACAGGACACGCGGAAGCCCCAACAGCTCGAAGACCCGTCCCAGTGCCGAATTTACGTAGAGAGGGTGGTGAACGACCCATCGATCAAGCAGCCCTCTAGTGCTTACGGGGAGTACTCTTTTCTTTGTGCAAGCATCCGAGCCATCTGTCCGGCACTATCATACTCCACGAAACCTAGAACACCTCAGAATTGAGAAGGAAAGAGTGAGAGGAAGTTACAGAAAGGATATGATAGATGAGAAACCACCCCAGCATTCACCTAAAGACAGGGAAAACCACGAAGGACCCAAGGTTACAATGGACGCTCGCTGTACATGTTAGTAGAGGAAGTACTGTATTCCACCCAAAAAGTCGATTTATGCTTTACACTACCTAAATCCAAAAAAGAGACACTTCTAGGAAAAGGTTCTCGTGTGTGCGCACGCGTGTGCGTGTGCGTGCTTGTGTGTGTACGTGCCCGTGCACAGCATAGTTCAAAATCGGAAGGTTAGATGAACTTGTATACATTCAATTTCTTCCCACCGTACGACAAGGTTTTCAATAAATTCCCGCCACTCAAGTAGTGTTTAAATGAAAAATGTTTCCTTACTTCTTATTTAACAAAAATACCATAACATTTTTATTAAAATAGGAAATAGTTTGGATATTGACATGAATAAAAATAGGTAGATATATCTTGATTTTCAGGAATCGCTTATGAAAGCCTCTCCATTCTGAGTTAATTTTCTATAAATGGTAAGCAATAAGTTAGACAGCAACAAATGTAACTCTAGTCAAAATGTAAACTTTATATAAATTAACATTTTTGTGTGACATTAACCATTTCCGAAATATTCATTATTATTAGTTTTAATTTTCAAATGATTTATGTATTTTTAAGCTAGGTCATTCAGTTGTTTACTCATTCATTCAAACAAGGTAATTTCAAATCTAATGTTTAGCCACACGGCGGCGTCGTGGCCGAGCGGTTAGCGTTCACCTACCACCTAGGCGATCCGGGTATGGTATTTGTGGTGGACTAAGCGGCGTCAGGGTGGCTTTTCTCCGGGTTTTCCGGTTTCCCCCGCCACTCATTCCACCAATTGCTCCATATCATCTTTCCAACCATCGATTTCGCCTGCATTTCATATCATCCTCTTCCTCACTCTCATACCTGGTGCTTGGCTGACCACCCGCTTTCAGGTCTTCACTCTGTCCGGTCCATAGGTTCCTGTGCTTCCCGACAGGCGTCTGACCCTAGGCACGGACTTGTAAATCCTAGTGGGTGTGAGTCCCACATAAGGGGAGGGTAATCAGATAAACAAGAAACATATTTAGTCACAGAATTTTTACTTTCACTACTGCTCTAGTAAGTACTTAATTGAAATATTGAGTTCCATTAAACATTGCGATACCAAGAAATACACGTTTTAAGACTCCCTGAATTCCACAAGAAAATGAAAAGGCGAACAGAAAACAACGAATTACATTTTGTTAAAGAACACAATTTGTATGTCAAATAAAATTCGTTGAGTTAACCATTTCAGATACATTCTTTCTTTTTGGTTTGGATTTTTCAATTCTTATTTGTACTTTTTGCAGCGGTAAGTCACCATTCATTTTTACATTTTTACATTTTTACATTTTTACTGCTTCTCCAGTGGTAAGTAGGGGAAGTATTGTATTCCACCCCAAAAATTCGATGTCGAGATTTCACCCGAAATATATGTTTTGAGACCCCTGAATTAAAAAAAAAAAAAAAAAAAAAAAAAAAAAAAAAAAAAAACAAACCATTTTTAGAAAAAGGTCCGTGTGTGTCTGTGTGTGTGTGTGTGTGTGTCTGTGTGTGTGTGTGTGTCTGTCTGTCTGTCTGTCTGTCTGTGTGTCTGTCTGTGTATCTGTGGACAGCATAACTCAAAAACGAAAAGTCGGTTAAAAACCAAAGTTGGTATTTAAGTTTAATGTCTTTCAAGGATGCGATACGAAGATTTTGAAGAAAATAGCCTCACCCTAAAGTACCCTTTACATGGAAAACTTTTCGAAAATTTTGATTTTCTTGAAAATGGCTATAACGATTATGATTAAAATGTCATATGTTTGAGATATGTTTATGACAAATGAAATGTATATCTTGAATTTTCTGGCTATAGCCCATGCAGTCGTATTTACTCTGGACGACTTTTGCATAATTGGTAAACCGTTAGAGATACATCAAATCATACTATACAAAAAATATAAATCTTGCTAAAATGCACAATTTATGTCCAAATAAATTTTCTTGTAGTGTGAACCATTTTGGAGATATTCCTTGTTATGTGTGTGAGTTTCGGAAAACTTAAAACTATCGTGAAATGGAACATCGTTGTTAACTTTTTTATATGTTAAGTGTGCAAAGAGAACGGGATCTCAAAGCTTTAAAAGATTTGACTGTCGCACAAAGGCTACTATATTCTAATATTCCCCTTACATATACAAGGAAATAAGCAATAAGACAATTTGTGCATATGTTTATCTTAACACAAGGAAAATATAGAAATAAGAGTTTGTAAGAATGGTTAGTACAAGAGTAGAGAAAGTCATGTGAGTGCAGCACATCAGATTACTTTCTTATGGCGACACAAAGACTTTCAAATGCTTAGAAGCTTTTTGCGAAAATAAAAGATTAAGAAGAATGTTACAGATAAAGGTATTTTGTTATAGGATAATGTTGTTGAACATTTTTGTGTCACATCCTTGGAAGATGGTGAACTGAAATACCAAGTTTGGGTTAAAGCCACTTTAATTTTAGGGTTCTAGTATTCACGTGCACGCGCAAAAATTTCTTTTGGATTCAGAGAGCTTCAAGATAAGGGTTCCCGATGAAATCTTGGTATCGAATAATTGGGTGGAATGCAATACTTCCCCAATTTACTACGGGTAAGTTTTAGATGCTGTAATAATGAATTCTGCAGTACAATAAATAAATGTACCATAATGTTCTTTCGAAGAATTCAATTAAAACAACTAGTAACTCAACTAGCTTAATTTTATGGATGTAAATAGGTCGGGCGTTTTCGCTTTCGTGTAATATTTCCGGAGCTAACGCTTGTGATTGGCCTACACTCGCACAATAAACACGGAACAACAAGGTAGGGTATGTGTTTATGATCTCAAGAAGTACCGTTACGTTATTTGTTTATGTACTGTGCTAGGGAAAGTGACCAGCCTCACAGCCTGCAGTGTTGCCAGCTTGTTTTCGACAAAACTAACTAGGAAATGGTCAGACACAAAAACATAAGATGCAAAATGTGTTCCAAATACCGAGATATATCACTGGTTTAACTTAATGTAATGACTTCCCTTCTACCTGAAATATATATTTTTTAAACTTTAAAAGCGTATGCAGTTTTCCATGAACTTCTAACTTCTCAGGAAGTTAGCAAATATATTAGCTATAATTACTGCAAAAGATGAACATGGCCTTGGCCAGTACAGTGATGCTGCTCTCTTGGTGTTGCCAGTTGGACAGAGATAGAAGATGTCGGAGTAAAACAAAGGACTGTCGGGGCGGGGCTCCTTCACACCACATGCCGGGCCGGCGAGCGAGCAAAGGTTTTCCAGGTCAGGCTGCCTCGCGCAACTTTTTGTGTGTACGTGACTAATAACAATGGAAGCGGCTACACAAAAGGGGCTTTCTCCAGAACTTTCGGGAAAGATATGGTCACGTGATCACCGACATGTGTGTAGAAGTCGAGAAAGGTTCGTGTGACGTCATCCCCACTACTTAAAGAGACCAGGAAACAGCAGTGAGTTGAGTTTATTGTCACAGACATGAGTAGGTAAATGTGAGAGTGATTGCGAGACAACTGTGTGTGTCGACACAAAGATCGTCGGTCGTCGTGAACGAGATTTTAACAGACGTAGAGTAGTTAGATCGTCGTAGTTAGTGTATGAGAGAGAGAAAGTGAGGAAAGACACTGAAAGAACTGAGTACGGTTAGAGAAGTAAAAGTTGCAAACTGTGTTCAGGATGAGATGAAAACTGCATTTGTGACAACATTTTAGAAGACCATAAAATGATAGAAATTAACCGGACCTCGTTTTGTCCTTATGCCACAGTATACTTCAGATTCCATAGCACGTAAACAAAGCGTTTCTGGTCATGGGTTATGAGCAGAATGTGATGACATGGTACCCATGCACCTAATACCAAGCCTTACGACATATTGTGTTTCTTTACATCCTCTACAACCGTTCTGTTCCACGCCCTTTTAAGTAGTTCAATAGATTAAGTTCTGCAGAAATCACACGCTTTTCTAAAAACACAAACTTCGCAAACCACTTCTGTCCTCTCTTTCAGAATGAACAAGCCTTCAGAGGCCTTCATAAAGTAGTTTCTAATAACAATAATAATCATTGTTACTTATTTTTAATCATACAGCTTTCTGAAAAACAAAGGTTTTTAAGAATTCATTCCATCATGTGGAGTAACTACATTCTGTTTATTATAAACTGAGTGATTCAGGTGCACATGCAGTGTGTTATCACAAAATGATCCTAAATGAGCTGAAAGCAGATGTTTTACTGGACCTCAAATCAGGAAAGTAATGTGCGACATTAATTTTGAGGATACAACGAGCCAAACGGAATAGCAAGGCTGGCATGGCTACAAAGATGTAAAAAGCTTCCTAGGAAACAAAAGAACTGCAGATTAGAAAATCATTATGAACACCACGTTGAGAAAACTAGGTATAACATGAGTTTGAAGTTAACACTTCTTACATACATCGACCATTTTCCAGATTGTCGTCTTGGATTTTACAGCGACGAACAGATGAACGATTTCACCAACATTTGAAAGAAGAAACCATGGTGGTTGGACAATTAACATGAATGCAGACCATTGTTGGTACCTGAAAAGGTAAAGAATTTATCATGCTTATGGAACAAGTAGGAAAAGAACGTTTATTTCTGTAAAATAATATCAATAATATAAATTTTTGGTAGTTATTGTGAAATGCACGTTTTTTTTAATGGAAGAAAAATCCATTTATGGACTTCCACTGTGTTGGAAGCTCCTCAGTTGGTCCTCTCGGGACCTAACGAGGCTTAGTGCACCCCGTGCCAGACCTCCCAGCTACAACTGCCCTATGGAGGTGGTCATGTATTCATGCTACATGTTTCTTATAAGAAGTAGTAATTACAATACAGCATTTAAATAACATTTCATAACCTATATCATCCTTTAATTCGTGAAATAGTCTTAATAATGCAACTCGAGATAGTAAAATTCTCTAGATCAGTTTTCTTGATAATTTATCGATAATTTAAGATGACTCATGGCATTATTTATGACAATTATCGTGTAGAAGAGCACCAAAATTAGGGGGAATCGGCATTCAAAACAAAAACGTCATTTTCTTTTCCATAGTGCTGAACAATGTAACCTACGAAAATTGCCAAAAAACTAATTGGTGCAATGACTATAGCACAAGGGAGAGATGTTGAATTTTGCTAGGACATGTAGAAAACGAAAGTGCTGTGTTGGTATTGGAGCTGGTTCTCGAGCACAGACTGGCCATCCCTGAAGGCACTATCCTGATATATTCGGCTTGTGGCGGTGATGCAGTGGAAACTGAAGAAGGATAGATACCTGATGCATGTGAATAATAACGTGGTAGTTTTGTGTCACGAATGGAGGCAAGTTCACGTCACACACAGGTAGCGGTCACGCACGAGTCCCAAGGAAGCCAGCCAGCGCTGGTATTTGCATACAACGTGAAGATAAGGATCATCTTCACGGCGGCAACAAGGGTTTATTATACACAAATCAAGACGTGGAGGGGTGGGGAAGGGGGAGTGTTACTGCGCCATAACGTCAGGCAAGGAAACAGTTTCGGTCCGCAGAAGTTGCTGCCGTGTTCTACGTTTTTTGTCAGCTTGACGTTGTGTGGCCAAATACACAAATTAATTCAGCTTTTTTTAACTGCATTAAAATGAGAAGCAAATGTTTCACCTTTGCGGAGTAAGTAAGTACTTTCAGTAGGGCCAATCCTCAGCGAGTAGAGCCATCTTCAGCAATGTCTTGCACTCACATGGCCTTCTCTACTCTTGTACTAATTATTCTTACAAACGCTTATTCCTCCATCTTCTTCATGTTAATCAAGATAAACAGTAGGCTTTGAGCGAGTTCCTTAACGGCGGTCGCTATATAAAGGCTTTAAAATTTCTTTCTCTTTGCATGGTCAAGAGATAAAAAGTGAATAATGACCTTCCATTTGACAAAAGAGTAAATACTGCAAAATTCACACAAATAAGTAATACCTCCGAAATGGTTCACACCGTAAATAGTGCATTTGGACATAACTTGTGTGTTTTAACAATACCTACATTTTTTGTATAGTAAGACTTGGTCTATCTCTTACGGTTTACCAGTTATTCAAAAGGGATGAAGAGTAAACAGGGCTCCTTAGGCTATAACCAGTAAATTCAAAATACACATTTCAGTTGCCATAAAAATATCTTAAACATATGGGATTTTAATAAAGATTGTTACAGTCATTCGAGAATTTCGAAAATTTTTCCATGTAAAGGGTAGAAAAAGATCCGTGTGTGTGTGTGTGTGTGTGAGAGAGAGAGTGTGTGTGTGTGTGTGTGTGTGTGTGTGTGTGTGTGTGTGTGTGTGTGTGTGTGTGTGTGTGTGTGTGTGTGTGTGTGTGTGGACAGCATAACTCAAAAACTAAAAGTCGGTTAAATACCAAAGTTGTTATTTAAGTTTAATGTCTTTCATAGATGCGACACGAAAATTTTGAAGAAAATTGCCTCGCCCTAAACTATCCTTTAAATGGAAAATTTTTCGAAAATTTTGATTTTCCTGAAAATGGTTAAAGATTTTGATTAAAATGCCGTATGTTTGAACATTTTTTATGAAAAATGAATTGTATATTTTGTTCTGGCTATAGCCTATGTAGTCCTGTTTACTCTGGATGACTTTTGAATAACTGCTAAACCGTAAGAGATAGGCCAAATCTTACTCTACAAAAAAATTTAGATCTCGCTAAAATACATAATTTATGTCGCAATAAGTTTTTGTAGAGTGAAGTAAGTTTTGGAGAACTTCTACTTCTGTCAAATGAAACATCGCTATTCATTTTTTATATGTTGAGCGTGCACAGAGAATGCAATTTGAAAGCTTTAAAAGATTTGACTGTCGCACAAAGCCTACTGTATTCTTATATTCCCCTTGCACCTATAAGGAAATAAGCAATAAGGTAATTTCTCAAAAGTTTATCTCTACTAACATGAAGATAGAGGAATAAGAGCTTGTAGCAATAGTACAAGAGTAGAGAAGGTCATGTGAGAGCAACACATCAGATTTTTTATTATGCTGTTCATACGAACGCAATACCTTCTCCATACTGTGCACGTGGCAGAGAAAGTAATCAATCATAATGAATAGAGAACTGATTTACCTAAATCCTAAGTAGAAAACCTGTGAAATTATTTAGAGAAAATTGAGGTATGTAACTGAAGATCGTTGTGCTTTCTTCCCTTAAAGTTATAACAGACCAGTTTTTCTTCTGAGAGTCATTTATGTAAAATCTGTGAAAAAGAAACAATCTCATGCTGCAGAAAGTTAATACCAACTTTTTGCGATTTAATTGCGGCCTGTTTGTATCTCCCATTGCCATTATTTAAACGAATCATTTGAATATAATTTCAGACCAAACAGCTTGCTACTAGTTCTTCTTAACAGTGCTGTTCTTCTTATGCTAATAAATTCTACAGCACTACAATGGCCACCACAAACGACACGGGAAAGCATGAGATAGAAACAAAAACTAGATTGTAGCAGATAAGGTGGAGCTTCGTGATAAAGATCTTACGCTTGGCGAGGGAAAGGAAAAAATCAGAAACATTCTGTTTTAGGTGGGAAAAAAAGTAAAGGAAAGAGGAGGAGAGTGAAAAAGTAGTTCCACTTTACAGTCGTTCTTGTCATTGGAGGGTGGTAATAAGAAACTGTTGTATTTAAAGTAGCCACAAGTACAATTACCACGCCTCTACTCCCTCCATTAATATCCATATATTTATGTTCAGCATTATTAGTCTGGCTGTTGAAAAGGAAGGCTTCGTGTAATTACTCTGCATATATTTATTAATTATTTTGAAATATGATGCACAAAGAGAGGACATTTCAACGAGACAAGAACAGATGGTGTAATACAGGGCTCGGCAAAAAGATTTGATGGCTTCCGCTGTATTTCTAACCTAAATTCTAACCTAAACACACACACACACACACACACACACACATACACACACACACACACACACACACACACTTCGTTTTCTTGGATTCAGGGGGCCTTAAAACATAGGTACATTTCCATGAAATCTCAGTATCGAATTTTTGGGTGGAATGCAATAGATACTTCCCCCAATTATTGTACGCAATAGAGAAAGTACCTAGGTACCTATGTAAAAGGAAGAACAAAGACGTGCTGCAGTCTTGTGTTTTCTTTATATTTGAGGAGATAAGAGAGATTAAGTGATGAATACCTACCAATCTTTTGGTACCTACAGAACGGACGTTGAGTCAGGCAGGGAATGCTCTTGTTTATCTTTTTAACTCCGACCTATCTTACGCATATCTTTGGTGTAAGACTCCTGTGTCCCCGAGGTTATTTCATTATCATTTAATGTCAGGTTTTTACTTGGGCATGGCAGTGAATCATCATACTTGCCTGTCTATTACCATCCTCAGAGACGAGGTACTTAGCGTAACCGACAGCTTGAATTTGTTTTTCTAATAGAACAATTACAGTAACACGATCTCGATCGGTATCAGTAGAGATAACTGTAGCTTTATAATTATTGTTTGTTACCTTAAATAGCACGTTATACAAAGAGTTTACTTCCTAAACTTCAATAAAAAATGTGTTGCATTTACACGACTTTATCTTATCACTCTAGAATAAGATGTTATAAAAAATTATTTTTCTATGCACTCTTTAATACACAAACTCTTATTACTCATTTCCACATTTCGTTGTGGATATAAAGAGAATACTGTAAGAGGTGGAATCAGAGCTTAAAAATTCAATGCCATAGCCGGGATTTGAACCACAGATCTTCCGCTTATCACGCGGCTGCTCTAACCACTAAGCTACCATGGCCAACTTGCCAGTATGAGATTAAATTTCCCAGCCGATTCATAATTGAATTTTTCAGTCCTGATTCCACCTCTTTAACAATTCCCACACGTGGCTTGTGTGTTTAAAAACACCAGCATTAGTTTGTTGGCATAAATAAATTCGCGTTAAAGCTAAACTGGGAGAAAGAGAGAGAGAGGGGGGGGGGGGGAGAGAGATACCAGCGATTTCAGTCCAGAAAAATGTTTATTTACTGAAAATTAAAACTATTAAGAAGCAATGGTTAACGACACAAAAATACGATTCATTAGTAGTGATAATAATGAAGGTGATGATGGGTAATAATAATGCTCATGATAATAATGTGACAAAATGACAAATTCCAGTCCGGTTATCTTTTTATCACTTTATTGTTTTCTAAAATTTTATCACAAATAGGTACACAGTTTTGTTCCCGTCAGTATTTAAGTACTATCACAACTCACAACTTTCAGTCCTTTCTGTGTATTTCTTCACTTTCTCCGTCTCTCGCTTACTAACTACGAGGATACAATCACTCGACTCTCGTTAAATCTTCTTTACGACGTATGCACCTTATCACACAAACACACACACACAGCTGTCTCACACTCATTGACACACTGACCAACTCATGTCTGTAACTTTCACTCTCTTCTCTGCTGTTTCCTCTGCTCCTTAAATAGAGACGGACCTTTCTCGACTTTCACACACACGCCGGCAATGACATGGACAGATCTTTCTCGAAAGCTCTGGAGAAAGCGCCTTTTGTGTAGCCGCTTCCTTGTTTCTGGTCACGCACACACAAAAAGTTACACGAGGCAGCTTAACCTTGAACGCCTTTACCCGCTCGCCGGCACCGTACCCGCCGTCACAACAACAATAATCATGATAATAATAGGTAATGATGACAATTTGTATGTTCTGCAAAAGATACAAAAACGCACATGATAGCGTACCTTGATCCAGTTAGTATAAATTTCCTAAATATAAGTATCAAAACCTTTGTAGATTCCTAAAAAACACAGAATATTAAGTTGCATATTTCATTTAAATAAAATTGAGAAATTTTTTATTAAAATGAAATGCAGTGAAATCTTACAAACAAGTCGATAGAAGCAAGATTATATTTATGTAAAAACTGTAAGTATTCAATATTTTTGCACATATTCGCCAGAAGGTTAAAAATGACACGTTTATTTCTTCCATTTGATAAAAAGATATGAGGTATTTTGATTTTCAAACCTTTATTGTATGAATAATACGTAGTAATGAATAATGATTTTATTTTCCCGTTTAATGTGCAGCCTGCATTTTAATAAATGTGCAGTTGTAGCTTTTCAAACTAAGAATCGCGTTACCTGTTCTTCAGATAGAAGAATATCCCTCCTTTCTGGATGTGGCACGCACCTCACCCACACTTTATAATTAACGTTGCAATAAACGATCTCCATTTCTCGTATTGGGCAGTAAGCTGTAATTTTTTCACACTGATGAACACGGATGGATTATTATCGTTTCTAAGTAGGACGAATACATAAATTGAGATACACTATAGTCATTTATAATCACAAATAGGGCAGAGTTACCTGAGAATCTCTGTATACTCAATGGAACAAAACAGATGGGATCTACCATCACATTTCACTCATGTATACAATTCAATTATGTAATTAATGTTACAGAGGTTACGTGCAAACAACTTGTTATATAAAACACACAAAGAGATAGTAATGGAGTTCCCATTCGTCATGGGAAAGGCACATCCTTCTCATTTTGCACAGAAACAGCAATATCTAACAATGATCCCTTCCACTAAGTAGTGGCGTATTTACAATTCTGCAGCATGTAGCAGAAAAAAAACGTTCTCATTTATTTATAATATCTTCACCTTTATCTGAAATAAAGGAACCGAGCGAAACGGCTCCAATTCAGGAGGTTCTGGGTTCGATTCCCTCGACCTCCCACTATGATCTTGGGTTTTTCATGTTTTCCTTAATCGGAAAAGTGGTAATTAAAGTTGTAAATCTATATCTTTGCCACTTATTACTTTCTCTACCACCTGTTGCTAAAATTTTGATTTTATCATAAATGGCTCAAACTATTTTTATTAAAATACCACATATTTAACCTACTTTTCATGACAAATGAAACGTGCCTACATCTACAGCGAGACACAAAAACATCCGAATCGCTGCGCACACAGAAACACGATAACGCAGCTGGGGTTGACTTGTTTTTCTCTGCTCTGAAAGTGCAGTATTGAGCTGACGCGTGATTGAGTTATTACCAGTAATTTAGTCCTGTACTTAGTCACAAAGTATATTATTGCTCAGCATTTGTTTTCTACTGCACAGCGTGTATTTATTTATGATTCGTACGTGTTAACTCAGTCAGCTCGCCAAGTGAAAGTGCGATTTGCAGAAAGATTTCCAGGTGATCTGCGATTTCTATCTCTGGAGTAACTTAGAGCATAAAGTGTACAAGTGGAAGAATTAAAACGAAATATCCGCCAGGAAATTGCCAGCATTTATCAACGTGAACTACGGCGAGTGATGGATAGTTTCCTAAAGAGGCGCCAAAAATGTATGGACAACGACGGTGGCCAGTTTCAGCATCTCCTTTCATAAAGTTGGTAAATAAAGCCTTTAAAAGTAGTTTTAAAAACGTTGTATGGTTTCGTCCGCGCCTTTGTATGATAGCGGCAGACGGCAACGAGCACCGAGGAAGCGGAAAGACAAAACACCGCGTCCCGTTCGGAGGTTGTTTGCTCTCCCGGTAGATACCTAACTTCGTTTAAGGTCTCTTCCAAATAATTTTGCCCCGTTTATCTGAACTCTTATTAGTTGATGACGTAGAATATATTTTTCTGCGATGCAAAATACCTATTTATTTGTTTAAATTGATTGTTATGACATATTAAGTCGCATTAGGGTATGCCATCTCAAATATGATTTTAGGTGTCGTTGTGGATTTTGTCATCCTCTGTACCCCTGGGGGTAACATGCTAACCTCTGGTTCCCGAGGTCGCGGGTTCAAACCCGGAGGAGGTTGATGGATTTTCTCAGGCGTAAAAATCCTTAGAATGGCTTTCTTTGTGTGTTTTAACGAGATCCACCTAACTCCCTGTGATGTCTATATCTGGGATAACTTAAAACTAAGTCTAACACACACCCTGGAAGAATTAAAAGAAAATATCCACCAGGAAATTGCCAACATTTCTCAACGTGAACTAGGGCGAGTAATGGATAGTTTCCTAAAGAGGTGCCTAAAATACCTATATGAACAACAATAGCCAGTTTCAGTACCTCCGCCCGCCTGTGTAGCGTGGCGGTAGCGTGTCTGTGTCATGCCCAAGAAGTAGTGAGTTGGTGGTCTCGGATCATAGATTTACAGCATATAAACATTTCTATCCTGATAAAGAGGCTTCTGAGCAAAACTTAAGCGTCCAATATAAAATGGGACGCTGAGAACCATAAATAAAAGTACCTATATTTCAATTCCTTGTGGTTCTGGAAAAAATGCGTTCAGTTGGGGAATTTAGGGACATTTGGGGCATTTTGGCATGGTAACTAAGTGGTTTGAACCACCGGAACGGAAACCGGAAGATCTGTAACAAATCCCAGCTGTAGCATTGAATTTCTAAGGCTGCTTCTACCTTTCGAAATATGCATTTATAAGAAACTCATTTATTAATTAGTTATCAGAGCATAGAGTAGGATTTAGAATTGAAGATTTGAGGCACGAACGGGCGACAGTGTATTGTTCGTGAAGGAAGGCAGATGTTGCGTCATGGAGGTGCGGTAAGATTTAAAGCGGAAGTGACGGTAGATGGGCAGATCAATATGTCGCGGGGAGTTGCCATGCGCCGGGACCAACAACGGTCGGTCGCGTGTCACCTGAGGGCGTTGTCACCGCATTGTCGCCCGGCATGCGCATAAGGGCACATGACGCTTTTTTCACGTGTTGTCGCATTCTCCCCCCTCTGTCGCCTGTCCTGTCGCACGGTTGGCCGTTGGACTCAAAGGGTGGAGTTTGGGGCAGTGACATCTTCTCTGATGTCATCAAATCCGCTGTGGAGATCCTCACATAAAGGTAGGGAGTTCTGTACAAGATGGCCACCTTTAGCAGTGTCCTGTCTCTTGGACTGCAGGCGGTTGCTTAGGACTTTACGACTTCCTCAGGATGTCCACTTCATTCGTGCTCTATCTGAGACGAGAACCATCCATATATAGCCAACCTTCTTTACTCTGTACAGAAAAAATACGTTGTTTACGTATCTTCTCTTGAAAACTTAAGGCTTAAACAGTTGCGCGCTGCTTTAAAACAACGGCTACACGATATGTTGGCGCTCCAAAGAAAAAAACAGATGAAAGTCACATCTCTTCACTACATAATACGATAAAGCTTGCCGCTTTCGGTGCAAACCCTGGTCTATATACTTACCCCCGTATTGGTAAGCTGTCACGTGCCTTAGTTACAACTCTCATTGGCTGCTGTTGTGGAATAGGCTCTTGTGCGATACAAACTAAAATCGCTCCACTTTTAGAATCCAATTTGATGTAAACACATGACGTCATTAACTAGCAGGGAACTAAAGCACACTACAATATTTGTATACCTATGAATCAAATAAATATATTACGTACAGAGCTAATGCGTTTGCAATACATGTAAATTCTTATCTACAAATACGCAAGAGGTTCCTTCGGTTTAAACCTACCTTTTAATCTGACGAAAGTACGTGCGTATCATTTGTTCATATGCCTTTTGTCGCCTTATCTTACCTTACACCGAATTTATATCGCCATTCAACGGTTATAGCCAATCAGAAGAAACGTGGACAGAGAGAGCGAAAGAGTATATACCTACTTCAAGATAGAATGAGATAAACCAGAGGTGCCAAAAGGTGGCACCGCGAGTCATTCTTCTGTTTTTCCTCCTCCGCTTACTTCTGGCTTAGTGGCGTGGCCTTACGGTGTAAAGCTAACTGGCATTGGCTAATACGGTACGTCTGCACTCCTTTGAATTTCACAGAATAAGAAAGTTAGTCTCGGACGTCAACACGTCTCGTTAAAAATTCCAATCGGAGTCCTCCCAGTATCCTTGCTTGTCCGCATATCTACCGGGAGAGCAAAAAAAAAAAAAAAAAAAAAAAAAAAAAAAAAAAAAAAAAAAAAAAAAAAAAAAAAAAAAAAAAAAAAAACGGGTTGCGCGGTGTTTTGTCTATCCACATCGTCGGCCATTGTTTCTGTCTGCTGCTATCGTACAAAGGCGCGGATGAAACCATACATTTTAAAACTAATTTTAATGGCTATAGCCAACATAAACTGGTGTTTATTTGTTAATGTCCTCCAACTAATGTCATATCGGAAGGTGAATGAATGAAATGATGCTCAAATGAGCCTGAGGTCCATAGAACTTTGAGTTACCGAACATTCGTCTTCTCAGGATAAGGGAAAACCTCGGAAAAAACCTTATCTGGATACCTCACCCTAAGCGAGATTCAAACTCGCGACCTCTTGGGCATGACGCAGACACTACCACCACGCTACAGAGGCGGGCGGAGAACTGGCTATTGTCGTTCATATATTTTAGGCACCTCTTTAGAAAACTATCCATTACTCGCCCTATTTCACCTTGAGAAATGCTGGAAATTTCCTGGCGGATATTTTCTTTTAATTCTTCCAGGGTGTGTGGGTTGTCTTGTGGACTTTGTTTTAAGTTATCCCAGATATAGACATCACAGGGAATTAGGTTGGGGGACTGCAAATCTCTACTAATTATTCTGTCCTGAAACACACTTTCAATTTTCTCATCGAAAGATTGGCCGTATGAGCTGTTGCAGAGTCGCGTTGAAATGATTCTCTTAAAAAAGAGGCAAAATTGTATTCACGTAGATATGCACGGGCATCAACTGTTAACTAGAAAAATATTGGTTCTACAACTCAGAATCTAATATTGTTCATGAAGTACATCTTCATGACGAAAAAAATTGTGTTTGTACTTAATTTGGAAGTTGTTTGGTTTCCTCTATAGTGAGAAAGCAAAACCAATAGCAGATGCTTAGGAAAGTTTGGCAATACTTCAAGTTCATCACGTTATAAGAGTTAGCCTTGTCTAATAAAGGTAGATAGCCTAGACCAGGGACTTCCAACCTTCTCTCTTTGGAGCACCTTACGCAGTGAACGGCAATACCCCACTCCACTCCTTCAGTTGGCAGAAGAGACAGTCAATATCCAGTGACGGACACAAACAGGTGATACCGTGGCAGTTTCTGAGTCATACCTTGAATTTTCTCTGAATGTCCTCAGAAGACCTCTTAATTCTGGACGATTTTTGCATAAATGGTAAACAGTAAGTATGGGACAGATAAAAGCTTACTACTAAATAAAAAATGTGGATCTCGTTAAAACACACAATTTATGTAAAATATTTGTTTTTTTCCTTTGAAGGAAGCAGTTTCGAGATATTCTTTATTATTTGTTTGAATTTGCCAACACTCATAGGACTTTTCTTTTTTTCAAATAGGAATACGTTATTCGGTTTTTTTTTTTTTTTTTCCATTCCTTGGTGTTGCAAAGAGAACGAACTTTCAAAGCCATTGCTTAGCAACCAGCTCTTAAAACATTCCACTATCGCTTTAAAGCCTACCATATTCCCATATTCCCTTTGCACCTACAAGAAAATTAGCAATAAGATAATTTATGAAAATGCTGACATGGATTAAAATGTAGCAGATAGAGAAATAAGCATTTGCAAGAATGGTTTGTAGATAAGAGTGAGTATAGCTCTACATATATTTGCGGACAGTATTTCTCCAAATTGAACTATATTAAAAGTCTGTATCGCAATAGGTTACGTAACGATCACGTGGTGTATTCTCTAATGCTATCCAGTTGAACTTCGACGCCGGTCTGAGTGGCTTACTTGGTTAGATGCTGGTCTACTCATCCCAATATCGTGGGTTCAAATCCAGCCCAGACCGATGGTTTTTAAGTGTGCTTAAAACCGGCAGCTCCATGTCAGTAGATTTACTAACTTGTAAAAGAACTGCGTGACAAAACTCCGGCACACCGGCGGTGCTGATATGAAGAAAAAGAAAGCACAGATACTGTTGCAACGATTTCGGGGAAATTTTTCACAAGTAACCTTTGATACAAGTCGAAACAAGTTTGAAAGTTTATTCTTGTTGTTTGTGTATCGAAATAATACGCAAAGAATTGAGTGAAATGTTAGTGTCTATTCCTTATTTACTATAAATAGGTATAAGAACTGAATAGGATTCAAACTACCTCAGTGGCCTGGTGGTTAGCTTACTAGCTTCCAAATCCACAGGTCCCAGGTTCGATGCCTGGCTGGAGGAGGGTACTCTTCTTTAACCAGGATTATGCTTCACCCGCGCGCGCGCACGTGTGTGTGTGTGTGTTTGTGTGTGTGTGTGTCTGTGTGTGTCTGTGTGTGTGTGTGTGTGTGTGAGATTGTGTGTGTGATTGTGTGTGTGATTGTGTGTGTGTGTGTGATTGTGTGTGTGTGTGTGTGTGTGTGATTGTGTGTGTGTGTGTGATTGTGTGTGTGTGATTGTGTGTGTGTGTGTGTGTGTGTGTGTGTGATTGTGTGTGTGTGTGTGTGTGTGTGTGTGTGTGTGTGTGTGTGTGTGTGTGTGTGTGTGTGTGTGTGTGTGTGTGTGTGTGTGTGTGTGTGTGTGTGTGTGTGTGTGTGTGTGTGTGTGTGTGTGTGTGTGTGTGTGTGTGTGTGTGTGTGTGTGTGTGTGTGTGTGTGTGTGTGTGTGTGTGTGTGTGTGTGTGTGTGTGTGTGTGTGTGTGTGTGTGTGTGTGTGTGTGTGTGTGTGTGTGTGTGTGTGTGTGTGTGTGTGTGTGTGTGTGTGTGTGTGTGTGTGTGTGTGTGTGTGTGTGTGTGTGTGTGTGTGTGTGTGTGTGTGTGTGTGTGTGTGTGTGTGTGTGTGTGTGTGTGTGTGTGTGTGTGTGTGTGTGTGTGTGTGTGTGTGTGTGTGTGTGTGTGTGTGTGTGTGTGTGTGTGTGTGTGTGTGTGTGTGTGTGTGTGTGTGTGTGTGTGTGTGTGTGTGTGTGTGTGTGTGTGTGTGTGTGTGTGTGTGTGTGTGTGTGTGTGTGTGTGTGTGTGTGTGTGTGTGTGTGTGTGTGTGTGTGTGTGTGTGTGTGTGTGTGTGTGTGTGTGTGTGTGTGTGTGTGTGTGTGTGTGTGTGTGTGTGTGTGTGTGTGTGTGTGTGTGTGTGTGTGTGTGTGTGTGTGTGTGTGTGTGTGTGTGTGTGTGTGTGTGTGTGTGTGTGTGTGTGTGTGTGTGTGTGTGTGTGTGTGTGTGTGTGTGTGTGTGTGTGTGTGTGTGTGTGTGTGTGTGTGTGTGTGTGTGTGTGTGTGTGTGTGTGTGTGTGTGTGTGTGTGTGTGTGTGTGTGTGTGTGTGTGTGTGTGTGTGTGTGTGTGTGTGTGTGTGTGTGTGTGTGTGTGTGTGTGTGTGTGTGTGTGTGTGTGTGTGTGTGTGTGTGTGTGTGTGTGTGTGTGTGTGTGTGTGTGTGTGTGTGTGTGTGTGTGTGTGTGTGTGTGTGTGTGTGTGTGTGTGTGTGTGTGTGTGTGTGTGTGTGTGTGTGTGTGTGTGTGTGTGTGTGTGTGTGTGTGTGTGTGTGTGTGTGTGTGTGTGTGTGTGTGTGTGTGTGTGTGTGTGTGTGTGTGTGTGTGTGTGTGTGTGTGTGTGTGTGTGTGTGTGTGTGTGAAGACAACCCAAAAGTTAATACCAACAGTAAAGAAAGGAGTGAACATCATCGCCATAAGCAATTGTTCCCAAGGCAAACACCGCCTAGATGTTGAAGGAGGCTTATAAACGGAACAAAAATAACTAAATAAATCTTCTTCTGACTATTCTCCCCGTATGTTTGACTTACAAGCCAGTGCCTAGTGTCAGACGCCTGTTGGGGAGCAGAGGGACCTCTGGACCGGATAAATTCAAGACCTGGAAGCGGGTGGTCAGTCACGCACCAGCTATGATAGTGAGGAAGAGAATGATTGGAAATGCAGGCAAAATGGATGATTGGGAAGGTGATAATGGAACAATTAGTGGAATGAGTGGCGGAGGAAACCGGAGAACCTGGAGAAGAGCCGCCCAGACGCCGCTTCGCCCACCACGAATACCACATTCGCCCACCACGAATACCACATGCGGGTGCCTGGGATCGTACACGAGCCACCTAGGTGGTAGGTGAACGGTCCAACTGCTCGGCCACGGCGCAGCCTAAATAAAATAAATGCATACTACATAAATACATAAATAGAGCGAGGACATATATCCACTGAAGAAGAAATCAGGTTGACTGCACGGCGAATTGCTTGCTTGACGTCATCGCTGCTACCTCGGACTGAGGGGTGAACAGCGTGCTCTGGTTCAGTATGAAAGCTGTACCGTACAGATAAGGGAGTGTTATTTTCTGTGCGATCCGTGTTTACATACGAGGTGAATAATGTCTTCAGCTTTAGGTGATGGTAAATTAAATCAGTTATTGGAAGAATTTGGAAGAAATAATTTCGTGTTGAATGGTGATACGATACAATGTAAGTTATGTTATTCACATATCAGAGATTCCAAGGAGAAACGGAAATTGTTGAAGCAACATTGTAATACCAAAAAACATAAATCACTTGTTGCAGCATCAAAGAATAAAGAACACGGCCATTTGTCACTTCAATCGGAGTTTTTTGATGACATGTGCAAAATGTTGGTGCGTAGTAACATACCATCTCACAAAGTAGAACATGCTGAATTTAAAATCTTCATAAAAATACACTACGCGGGAGCCTCCCAGTGCAACAACCCTACGTAAATAGTATCTATCAAAATGTTATGATAAAGTTATGGCTCAAATTCGGCAATCTGTGGGTGACAATAAAATTTGGATTTCCATAGACGAAACTCTGGATTCTGTGGGGAGGTAAATGATACGCCTCTGGTACAGTGATGTGGACAGCTCCATTGCTAATGTGAAAAACATATTTCTGAAAGCCCCAAGCAGGTTACTGATTTTCAAAGAAATAGCCCCTGGGGTCCCTTTACCCCCCCCCCCCCCCAGCCTGTTGTAACTCGCATATTATGCAGATTATTATGATAAAATAGTTAAAAAGTGTTTTGGATAGTGAAGACAGCTGTGCCATTAAATCTGCTCAGTCACTGATTTCAGGCAATTTACGTAAACATTTGTTATTTATTAAAAATACTTTTCCAGATGTCACCAAAACTATTCTGCATTTAGAATCAAGAAATCACAAACTGACATATGCTTTACAATTGATAGAACAACTTTATATGGAAATTGAAAATGTAGATCCTGCGCCTGTAACCGAAGCAGTGCAAAATAAACTGAAAACCGTGTTGGAGAGAAATCCTGGCTACGCTTCAATGGTTCATATACAAATTCGTTTACAACAGCTAGACAAAATGACATCTACGTATGACGAACACAATGCAAAATATCTTACGTTTGCTCCTGTTACATCATGTGACGTTGAGAGAAGTTTCTCGCTGTATAAACATTGTTTGGATGACAAGTTTTACTTTTGAACAATTTAAAAAAATGTATTGTTCACTGCAATGTTTTTGAGGAATGAATAGATGACGATATGAACTGATGTAAATGGACTAGAGCTTCTTACACAGCCCTGCAAGTTTGTTTACATGTTCTGAACTCCCGTGCTACGCCGTCTGCCAGTCACCACGGAGCGTGTATAGTACGAGCGTGCAAACATTGTAGGCGATGGGATATTTATCCTCGCTCTATACATAAACAAAGAAATAAATAAATGAATAATAATTAATACACAATAATCAATAAATAATTAATAATTAATACGTAATTCATAATTAATAAATAATTCATAATAAATAAAGCAAGGCTTGGATACAAAAGTGCGATGTCGAAATCGCAAAAGAATACATTTTCGAAGCTGGTTTTGACTTTGACTTAGCGATGACATGGTATAAAAACAGTCGCTAGCCCAGATAAAAATAACGCGGATATTTCATTCTACGTAATGCCCACAGATGGTCACGGTTTAGCATCTCATATGCATAAGATACGGCAAAACAAAAGAAAATCGTATCTTTTTGTTAATGGTACTTACATATACGTAGGTTTAGAGTTGCCATAGTTATTTGTTTATTCGACATTTTATTAAAATACTGCAAGTGCGCACAGGACTGAGCATCAAGTCCTCAGAGTAACCTTTCTTCTAAATCGACGAACGCCACAGCTTTGAATAGGTTACATACTTCTGTATTTGCTCCTTATAATAAAGTTCATATCAGAGTATGCTAAACAATACCACACAAAAGAGAGAAAATTGTGCCCAGCCTAACATCAGCTACTAATCAGCTGATTATTTATAATGAGCAACTGAAGAAGTTACGTTTCTCAATGGTTGCAGACTGTGTGGGCAGAATAGTGTCTGCTCCGAATCCACTGCGTACGCAACCCGCGCAACATTCTTGCTGTTGGAGCAGTGGTACCTCTTCGCTTCTTAAACTGTTGACAGTTGTGGATTGATACAGTCAACGATCAGCACGTTTGTTTTAAACAGAAAAGAGGTGGTCATACTTTTATTATGTGAAATCGGAATTACACACATTAATTATCATCATCCGAACACATGAGAAGACGTTCAGACTCTGGTATAATATCTGTAACAGCAATATGCAGTTGCGCCGAGTGGTGGTTATCTGACACAAGAGGTCTTAAGTTTTGATTTTTCCATGTTCATTAGAGAGAAAAAAATTGTTCACAGACATACGTGGAGCACTTACACAGTTTTTTGAACACGTCTGTGCCAACTAGATTTCTGCAGTTATTTTTTGTCACTTTGTTTGTAGATCTACAAGTTCACATTGCAAATTAACTCTTACATTGAATACATCTACAGTAAAAGGGTTAACAAGTATTGAAATGTCATTCTCAGGATTTCTGAAATCTTAGAATCTATGTGATCTTTAAGAATGGGACTACAACTAATTACTTAATCCTCTGACACAGTACTAAGTGATTTTATACATGTGAAATAAGTAATTTATAATTTGATTTGTTGGTTTAGAGACTTGTCAGATGTAAAGGTATGTTTTTTACTTTCTCTGCTGGTAAGTAGAAGTATTGTATTCCACCCAAAAATTCGATATCGAGATTTCACCGGAAATATGTTTTGAGACCACCTGAATCTATAAAAAGCATTTTTAGAAAAATGTCCGTGTGTGTCGGTCTGTTAGTCTGTGGATAGCATAACTCAAAAACGAAAAGTCGCTTAAAAACCAAAGTTGGTATACGTTTAATGTCTTTCAAAGATGCGACATGAAGATTTTGAAGAAAATAATCCCACCCTAAACTACCCTTTACATGGAAAATTTTTCGAAAGTTTTGATTTTCTTCAAAATGGCGCTAACGATTTTGATTAAAATGCCTTGTGTTTGAGATATTTTGATGACAAAATGTATATTTTGAATTTTCTGACTATAGCCTATGTAGTCTTGTTTAGTCTGGATGACTTTCGATAAACTCGTAAGCCGTAAGAGATAGACAAGAAGTTACTCTACAAAAATGTAGATCTCGCTAAAACATACAATTTATGTTGGGATACATTTTTTGGAGTGAACCATTTCGGAGATATTCCTTGTTATTTGTGTCACTTTCGGAAAACTTAAAAACGTTCGTGAAATGGAACATCGTTGTTCATTTTTGTATATGCTAAACGTGCAAAGAGAACGGGATCTCAAAGCTTTAAAAGATTTGATTATCGCTTAAAGCCTAGGAAGAGTAGAGAAAGTCGTGTGAGTGCAACGCATCAGATTTTTATGTTTACATTTGACCCTTCTAGAACTTGGACACGCTCTAAATTTGTAATCATAACAAAGAAATAACGACAACAATAATAGTAATAACAACAACAAAAAATGTATACAACACATGTAAAAATGTAGATCTGAAAAGACTAGTTTTTTCGTTGTATGCAGCATATCTACAATAAAACCGTTCAACGTTGGCTCGAAGAAAACCATGTAATATTTTGTTACAAATGATGCAGACGATGTTGACAGACATAATTCCTCCACTGATACCGGTCGCAAAACGGCCTTTGGACTCCTCAAATCAACTAAGCAAGGGGTTGTGTAACGTTGTGTTGCATAATTACACGGCGAAACGTTCATGAGTTACAGGGACTCACGTATCCGATTTTGCCCACCTCTGCTATACGGATTCCCTTTCCAACATTTTTAAATTGATGGAACAACATATTTTGTTGAGTATTGTTGTTAGGGGTTTCCGCATTGTGTGAAAATTCTGGAGCCTATAGGTATAATTAAATAACTACGTGACCAAAGGGAAACCACAAAGGTTTAATATTTCATCAACCGTGATTATATAAAAGTTACTCGACCGCTCAGGTTTATCGCTAAAAGATATTTAACAGACTGTGTTACATTTCTTCGGGGGGAATTTGAGGCTAAGCAAATCAGAGATCTGCCGATATTCGTACCAGTTTACACACATATCAGGGAGTTTTTAATCGATTATTATTGTAATAATTATTACTCGAGCCTGGCGTAAAAAAGGCAAAGAAGGGACGATTCACCATAAAAAAGTATTCCTAATAATTGCACTATAATTTTTTAAAGAATACCGAGAGGTAAATGAAATGAATGAAATCCCTACTTATTGGTGTTTTAAAATACCAACCTTTCAAGATAATGAAAGTGTAGTTACTTTCTCTGCCACTTTTGCACGAATAGACAGTTTTCTTTTACTGGCGCTAAGAGTCTTCAGTCCTTCGTGATATTACTACTCACAACTGTTTTCTTCTGGTAACCACGACTCACTCCTTTCGTTCTTCACTTTCTCTATCTCTCAAGCAGCTGATTTTGATTTCGATTCGTGTGGATTTTCCCGAGAATGTGACTACCTCAGCGGTATGGTAAACGCACTGAGTGAGTGATTTGTTTACATTTGAGGCTGTGCTTGCCTAGAAGCGTACGCCAGTCGGGTGTTTTGTTTACAATGAGAGCGGTGTTGCTTTGAAGCACACGCCGGTCAGCAGTGCCGGGCAGATGGCGCGGATGATTGCGCATGATAACTGGTGTTCTCGGCGCTAGGTGGCGTTTGGTCAGAGTTGTCCTCCATCGGGGGGGGGGGGAGGGGGCGCTCAGTGCCACACTGGAACCGCGATGTGGCGGCTGCTTGGCGGGGCCTGGCGCTGGGATGAAGAGATTTCAGCACTTCACATATATAAGATTAACATGAACGTGTGGGCATTATCAAATTAAAGGTATACAGCACGTATTTTGTGTTTACTAGCGTTAGGCCTTTATGCGTAAAAATATTTATTTACATTGCACTAAAATGCGTCTAAATTAAGCGTAATTAACGTCAAGAATATAAACTACTCTAAATCCTCCAAAAACTTTTCCTCTTCATATATTTCATATTTTACATCCAAGAACAGGTGTCTGCTGATATACGCAGACTCATAGTTTTTGTTACCACGTAATCTTCAAATGCTACATCAGTTAACACCTTACACAATAACTGCTTAATTACCTACCTAGAGTTATGAACTATAAGTGTAAAGAAGAGTGAACATTGATGCATTATACTGTAAACAGAAACTGAGCAATGAAACCATTGTCATATTGCACTGACTGATGCTGATCTAAATATTTCTTTCTCTTCAGAAACAAGAAAGAGAAACCTATGCTATTTTCGAAATAGTTCAGAACCTTCTTCAGGAGGAGATTGATGTGATTTGTTATACCTTTTTTAGTTTTCTGAGCCTCTAAGTTTGACTTCATTGTTTACATCAAATTACTGTTTTTTCCTGTTTGTGTCTAATAACAAAACAGCAATATATTCTATAAGAATTTAGTCCTCGTTCTAGACTCCGCAAGCTCCTACGAATACGTGACTTTTAGGATGACCAAAGCACGTCCATCTATCGTGAGAATCGTTTTTATCACCTGACCTTAGATAGCTCAGGGCTTGTTTGTCACATAGGTACTTACGTACACAGAACGCCTAAGATAATCTCACTGCTCCTCGCGTCTTCGTCACATTATTTATCGTTATACGAAGTCTTGACCATTTCATTGGCTGCTTTAGACCCAGAGGCCCAGAGGATGTTCGAGTCGAACGGAGCTTATCCCGTCCGGGTGTCTTTACCACAGCACCTAGCTTCGCGGCTGAACCTGCGAGATGCGTATGAAGGAATGTTCTACTGGGAAATGTAACAGGGAGTGTGGGAATTCTGGGGTTTTTATTCCGTTGTTACTTTAGGCCACGGTCGCAATCAGTTTTAGTAGCTATAAAACAAGAATGAACATGGACCTAGCCAATAGAGTGAAGTTGCTCTCTCGGTGAACTGACATACATAGCCTGAACAGTTGGCTCAGTGTGGAATCCCCTCCATAAATACTCTACGTCTACACCTGGCTACGCCACAACAAAGGACGTTTCGTTAAAGCAGTGAAATAATAGAGTTGCAAAGCAAATGGTGGTCATATGCCGTTATTACTAGTACTGCTTGCTTACTGTTAAGAGCTACTTAAACATAAAACTTCACTTATGAAATTATTGCTAACTTGGTACCTAGAAATATTAATCAAAAAGGAATCTTAATACCACCATAATGTAGAAACTGTTCGCACACTCCTAGGCAATCAGTTGTTGAGGAGTTGATTGTAGATAGATACATCTTCTGCTATATTTTCGCACTAAACAATACATACATAAAGTTTAAAAACTCGTCGTTTGCCGTTTACCTAAGGGTTGTGGGCAACAGATCCATTCTCTTTAAACTTCCGCGAACTTCTGTGACGCAGGTTACATACCTTTTCCAGCAAGCTCGGGTTTGTAGTGCCTGAAAATACAGTATGACCCATTTATTATTTGTTTATTTCAATGCTTATGCACTGCTAATTTTAAAGTATATCTGTTCTTTATGCTTACAATGCTATTCTTAAGGAATACATCATTACTAGAGTCGCGCTCTAATACTAGTAAGTTAATGACGTAGTAAACGGCAAGATTACTGGTAGTATTGGTAGCATTGGAATGGAATTTAACATGATACAAAATACAACGAATCAAGAAATAATGAGAAATTCAAACTTAATGATCGTCAAAAACTGTGATCATAAGTTTGGTCATTGTGATCAAAATAAAATTTGTACTTTTCGGTTCAAAATAACGTTACCTGCTCGTAATCGCTATGAATTGCTTCAATCTGAACTGTAGTATATTTAGAGGAGCTTCCAAATGTTTTTAAGGCACTGATGTAAGCTGCTCTTACTGCCCCTCTCTGTTTCGAGAAGGTTCTAAGTTCAGCATTTCCGATTTCCAGAGGAATCTAGCAAACATGGTCAAAAAGGTTCTTAGCTGACCAATTCTACTAGGAAAACTACTGCAGTCTACACTTATCTACTTATGATGGTCTACGGTAGCTTAGGCTAGTTTTAAAAGTCGAGTCATTACTCTTAGAACTTGTTTTTGGAATTTGGAACCCAAAACTATTTTAGAATTAATTGACTTCTGAGTTCTCGGCTGGTTTACGTAAAAATATACACAATAAAAATAGGTAAATGCTTTATCTACATTTCATCTTCCAATACAGAATTCACGGTGTTCACAAAATGTGTACAGATTTCTCGGATTCTGGTAGGGAGCATCCATCGAGTATTTTCTTACAACTTTGGATGCAAATGGACTGAAATGGGGGTGGAGTACATATTACACAGTGTGTTTCTGTGGGGAGGCATGAAATCACTTGTCTAAGAAACTCCGGGGAACACAGAACAGGAATTGCAGCCGGCGCAGGAATCAAGGAGCAGCCGGGTATGTGTTTAAATATATGATAAATAAAAGGTTATGTTAAGTTTTAGGTGCAATGTTCAGTTTTCTGGCAATATTCTGTGAAGCACTTTTCATTCTGAATGTGATTAGTAAACCCTAGAACTTGGACAAAATCTTACTACACAAAAAATACATAGCTCGTTAAAGTGCAGGATTTATGTCAAATAATGCTTTCTTGTTGAGTTAACTATGTAAGTCCTTATAAGAAAATGTAAAGTATAGAGGATTTGGGAAGTCGATAGTCTTATGTTACGGAAAAGTAATAACTAATCTGCGGATTTTGCAAGAACAGCTTGCTTCAGGTTGTCTACATACAAAGCATTAGATCAGTCGCACAAAATGTAAACAGTCGTGAATGTGAGTCACACACAGAGATGAGACACAAATGGTGTTTCCACCCGGGACCAAAACGGGGACCTTCCGTCTGTGAAACGGATATGCTGGGCCCATAACCCAGAGGTCTGCTCTGCTACCACTTGTCTGCTGCAACTCACCCTCCATTTCCTTGTTTCATACCAGAAGGGAAATACTTT
The DNA here is from genome assembly GCA_030765045.1 of Tenodera sinensis. Classification (NCBI taxonomy): domain Eukaryota; kingdom Metazoa; phylum Arthropoda; class Insecta; order Mantodea; family Mantidae; genus Tenodera; species Tenodera sinensis. Next base: position 178,285,810 of record CM060961.1, on the reverse strand, counting down.
GACCCTTTATACTCATTCAATAACAGAGGGGCCTTACTCAAGTTAGTTCCAACTAACTGCTATGTAGTCCGTTTAATTCTTCCCCACTACCTACATAGATGAGCAGGTAAGCAGTTTACTATTATGGAAACATAAAGGCCTGGAATACACCACAAGACCGTTGGGGAATGAACTTGCAATTACGCATACACAATACTTTCCTTGAATATATTGCAAATAAGCTTATAATAAAATGACAGGATACTTGAACATTAAAACACAATGCGTGAAAGGAATAAATATCCATGGCGATGTACCGGACGTTGCCATGAAACAATCCAATTTCGAATGACCCAGGTAAATCATTCAATGTATACAAAAGCATCAAAATTTAATATTTTAATCCATTAAAACGTTTTCTTGTATGAAATTAGACTTAGAACGCTCTCGCCCTGAATATTTGCTAAGTCGTGTCGGAGGTACCTTCCTCTAAAGTGCCTGGACTCTTCTTCGTAAATGTCCATTCGTGGAAACATCAGATTCATTTATCATGGTCTATGTGGAGAATGGTATCCTGTCGGTGGTCTCCAACTTGTTTACATGCTGTCAGCTTGACGGAAACTGCTCGAGTATCGGACATGGACAACTGCCAGCCGGCGACTGACTGAGGCGGATTCCCACTGACTGACTAGAGTGACTCCAGCCCACTCTCGATGAAAACTGAACTGTGTGAATTCCCACACTCGATGACGACTGATTACTGCCGGAGTCGCCCTCGACGATTCACTGCTAGTGGCCTCCCACTCAACTGAGTGCTGGCGTAGCTCTCGACGGGGTGGCCTCCCACTCAACTGAGTGCTGGCGTAGCTCTCGATGGAGTGGCCTCCCACTCAACTGAGTGCTGGCGTAGCTCTCGACGGAGTGGCCACCCACTCAACTGAGTGCTGGCTTAGCTCTCGAAGGAGTGCCCTCCCACTCAACTGAGTGCTGGCGTAGCTCTCGATGGAGTGCCCTCCCACTCAACTGAGTGCTGGCGTAGCTCTCGTCGGAGTGGCCACCCACTCAACTGAGTGCTGGCGTAGCTCTCGACGGGGTGGCCTCCCACTCAACTGAGTGCTGGCGTAGCTCTCGATGGAGTGGCCACCCACTCAACTGAGTGCTGGCGTAGCTCTCGATGGAGTGGCCTCCCACTCAACTGAGTGCTGGCGTAGCTCTCGACGGAGTGGCCACCCAGTCAACTGAGTGCTGGCGTAGCTCTCGACGGAGTGGCCACCCACTCAACTGAGTGCTGGCTTAGCTCTCGAAGGAGTGCCCTCCCACTCAACTGAGTGCTGGCGTAGCTCTCGATGGAGTGCCCTCCCACTCAACTGAGTGCTGGCGTAGCTCTCGTCGGAGTGGCCACCCACTCAACTGAGTGCTGGCGTAGCTCTCGACGGGGTGGCCTCCCACTCAACTGAGTGGTGGCGTAGCTCTCGATGGAGTGGCCTCCCACTCAACTGAGTGCTGGCGTAGCTCTCGATGGAGTGGCCACCCACTCAGCTGAGTGCTGGCGTAGCTCTCGACGGAGTGGCCTCCCACTCAACTGAGTGCTGGCGTAGCTCTCGATGGAGTGGCCTCCCACTCAGCTGAGTGCTGGCGTAGCTCTCGATGGAGTGGCCTCCCACTCAACTGAGTGCTGGCGTAGCTCTCGATGGAGTGGCCTCCCACTCAACTGAGTGCTGGCGTAGCTCTCGATGGAGTGGCCTCCCACTCAGCTGAGTGCTGGCGTAGCTCTCGATGGAGTGGCCACCCACTCAGCTGAGTGCTGGCGTAGCTCTCGACGGAGTGGCCACCCACTCAGCTGAGTGCTGGCGTAGCTCTCGATGGAGTGGCCACCCACTCAACTGAGTGCTGGCGTAGCTCTCGATGGTGTGGCCACCCACTCAGCTGAGTACTGGCGTAGCTCTCGATGGAGTGGCCACCCACTCAGCTGAGTGCTGGCGTAGCTCTCGATGGAGTGGCATCCCACTCAACTGACGGCGGTATGGGTTGCTATACAGTCGTTATATACCGTTCCGGGGTTGGAGTGGGGACAGCAGAGCGACAAACTTAGCACTCTAAATTTCCTTGGTGCAAGGCTATTGATAAGGTCTCTCTGAAGGTGACGATACTAATGTTACAACTTTCAAAATATGGGAGTTTGCATTCTACATCACCTTAATAGTAAAATACTGTGAATCGAATTCATTACTACCTATATTTCTGTATTTTTTCTTTGCGTGATTTAGGCATATTGTATTTCTGCATATAAACACGACCTGTTACTGTGGCCAGAGAAAGCGACACTGAACCGGCACTTGAAGACAACAGGACAAGGGACAATGTATATTCGCACAGACTGTACAGGGGGTGGAAGCTCCGACCGCACTGCCTGAAGTCCATTTGCAGTGCAACCTAATTTCCGTTCGTTTTGGCATTAGCGCTTAAGAAATCCTCAGCATATTAATAACGCTTCGAAAAAATGCGAAAAGAATATCTGAGGCGTAAATGAGAAAAATATAGAGTGCTATAAATCATTGCAAATCAGAATAAAGGGGATAAAAAGTTAATGATATAAGTATAAACATTAAGTCTTGTCATTGTGTATAAGATAATAGTGGCTTTTCCATCGCCCACTCCTATGGATAAGAGTTTCATGCAAATATCGATTGAGTTGGAACCGGGAACATCAAGCAGCAAAATGGCAAGGAACTACGATCCTGCCTTCGAAACAAAGGTAAAAGCAAGAAAGCACCTTACCACATACAAACATACTAAATTATGACGTCACAAAGGAACACACAACTTATAGACAAAACAAACTAAAGAGCAATACGTAATTTCAACCATTTCCTGTGCGATATTCCCTTTATTAGTTTAATTTTTAAACAGGTACTTATCAGTGGATGTGGGTGATCTGTTGCATACCTTACCAGCTTTCCTTAGTTAACTTTTTATATCATTTATAGATACCTATACTAATCAAATCGGGGTAATGCTTGCTGAGGAGTATGTTTCGAACAACAATCTGCTATGAATTAGTATTGTTAGCGTATCACACCAAGTGTTGAAACAAAGTGACTGGTGCTTGTGCTTGCCTCACTCTAGTCGCGTCAAAAGATGTGCGCGCAGTGGATGTAACGCACAAAAATGCATCTCGCTTGTTAATTGTAATGAGGTTTAAAGCAAGTTTTTCAGTATTTTGCCTGGCAGTGAAGGTTAATTTCATATTTTTAAATTCTTCTGCACGTATCAGAGTACAACAAGCAGCATTTTGAACAGTAACGTGTGTGAACGTGTAAGAGAAAAAATACGCCATAAAACCGAAGGCAGGGTATGCACACTGCCCATGTGCTTCCGCGTGGTTCAATACAAGGAAAACACGTGTAGAGAGAACGCTGCACTTTCTGGAAACCTGCTTCTCCGAATATGAAATCACAGTACTTGTAATTAACTGAGAATACAGAAAAAATAGTGGGAGTGACTGTTCTACAACTTTAATATTTACCAGTCGGTGAATTATAAAGCTTTTTAAGAACTATACAGTTTGTGAAAAAATTATTTTTCCGAAGTTAATAATTTTTCCTTAACAAACCAAACATTTTTTGTTGGCAACATTATTTTGAGAGTATTTATTTATAACAGAATAATATTTAAAATTATCAAAATTTTGAAAACTTTATCGTGTGATTCACCATTTTAGGCACGCTGCCAAAAGAATAGCTCGACAAAATAATACATTTAAGGTGTTGAAGATACTACAGTGAAAATTTGAATGTACATTATTCCTTATATGTAGGTATTTTGTCTGACATGAGTTTGAACAAAATCCGTTAATAATTCTGCAATTTAAAATTTCATCTGTGCGTACACCACTGGTATTTATACTTTTCAAATTGAAAGTCGCTATTCGTTTTTTTTTTCTCGATCATGCAAAGAGCATAACATTTCAAACTTATAATGATCCTAAGCATTTAACTATAGCTTGATCGTATTTAAATATGTAATACGGAACTGAAACTTTATCGGAATTAAGAAGTAAAGAATAATAACATTTTGTGACAATAGTTTGCTTTGTGGAATGCAACACAATGATTTTATTGCTAATTTGCTTCGTTTCCATCATCTATCTGGATTTTTGTGGTTTTAAGTTTACGACCAGCCTTAATTTAGCACTCGCCGTGTAGGAGGTCGAGGATTCACTTTGGTTTGTTCCACACGCTATCTGTATTTAACTCTGTCTTCTCTGGCCGAATTCAGAAACAAATGGCGGAACCATCGCAAAACGAATTTCCAGTCGTGGAATAAGACGTTATCTTCATTTGAGATCTTGTAATTAGCTCGGTGGCTTGTTACACTTCATACGTATGTAGAGCCAAAATAGCGGCGATCACGCGAAACAGATGCTAGGGACACGACACGTCACGTTACGTCACGTCAGGTCAGAGCACGGCACGGCAGCGCACGGACAATTGAAACACGTCGGGATAAAAAATCTAGCACGTGTTTTTACGAGAGCTATCCGTTCTTTGTAATTAAAAGGTGACGGAAAACTTTTGCAGGGTAATACTGACACCTTTAATGCTTTTACAATTTAATTATGCTATATGCTTCAAGTCATAGTTGGGCCCTCGGAAATATTTGGAAACCTGATGGGAGATTTCACTGCATTCGATGGTGAAGAAGAGCACTCTCGCTTTGTCCGTCTGCACGCAAGAAGCAATTCATAAGTCGCCGTCCCGAGTTCGAATCTCAGTTAGGGTGAATTATCCGCATGTCTTGTTTTTCCGAGGTTTTCCCTTATCCTGAGAAGAATATAAGGTAACTTGAAACTCTGTGGACCTCGGGCTCATTTGCGCATCATTTCATCCCTTCATCACCCGATATAACATTACGTTGTAGGACATTAATACACCAAATAAATAAGTCGTCGTACCAAAATTTTACAATTACTACCTACCTGGTTTATCAATCTTTTAATTCATTTCGTTTATACTTCCCAATGTTCTTTATGAAACTATTATACGATCTAGAATACGTTAAAGAAATTAAAAAAAAGTATATCACGAAGACCTAAATGTTATACATGTAAGAAAAGAAGATTGCGCGAAAATTAAGCATTAGGTATAATTTCAGGTATTTCATACTACGTCCCACTGTAGTAAAAGCGGGCGTTAAACACTACAATAAAAGTAATCAAAGGGTACGAGCACTTGTCTGGCGTCTTGGCTCCGTGGTAATGCATGAGGCTCGATTCCTGGTGACCGCGCCTTCTGATCATGGGTTTTTCGTTGTTTCTCCGGATCGGTAGGCGAATGCTTGCGTGGTCCCTCTAATTTATCCATCATTTTCATCTGTTTCAGGGTCGAAAGAGCAGGTGAAGGTGTAGTAGCAAGGCGATAGAGTTCCCTTTCTAGAGGTGTCGGCTAGACCGCTCAGCCAAGTCCCCCTTTCAGTACTCTCGGGCAGGAGGGATCCTCGGGAGGTCAGGAGCCTTGGAGTACGCTTGAGAGGCGTCAGATGCGTTCGAACTGGAAACTTCGTCACCTGGATCTGATCCCCCTTCACGTCTCTTCCCTTCCCTCCTTACAGGGGTCAGATTGGAAACACTTTCACACAAAGAGTAGCAGTTTCAATATCTTGCTGCTTAGAAATTAGAATCAGAATATGCTTCTTGAAAAGAGTTCTCCTTTTTATATGAAAGTACCCTTGCTCACACATTCACAGCAACGATTTAAACATCTATTTTGATTAGTGCTTTAAATAGCTTTTACGAGAACTCGGGCGATTTATCTGGACATTTCCATGCACCTTTGTCTTTTTCTCTTTTCGATCTTCTCTCTCCACAAACTGTCACTTTTTCCAACTTTCTTTACTTGTAATTATCTGGGAATTCCTACACGTCTCTTTTTCTTTCTCTTGTCGGTTTTATCTTTCATACAATTGATTAACGATCAAAATATCACTCAATTTGAATTTGACAACTGCGTTTTCAACAATTGTTCTTTTAATAATTGATGCATTTTTCGTGAGAAAGGTTATTTGCTAATGTTCAAAATAAAGTGAGATTTATTTCAGATTAGAAACTCCTTTTTCTGTATAACAAGAGAAGATCGAAATACATGTGATTCTTGGGTTTCGTTGGCAGTGTTGAATAAGTCTAACCATACTAATCGAAATTAGTATATTTTAGAATTTAACATTTTGTACTCAAATCTTTGCGAGATAGTATTTAAATTCATATATTGCCTATCAAATAGACCAGATAAATATCATACGTTGAAGTTTGTATGACATACTGTTTAGATAATGAACACTCTCGTGCAGGCATTCCGCCTGCTGTATAGGCAAACACGTTCGCACTTCTAATGTCTGTTGGCTAATATAAGTAAATATCCTTTTTACTGCACATTTCTATGGTATGTGCAATTTTTAAATTTTTAATCTCTTACTTAACTACTTTCTCTACTATGCACTTTAGTTGGTACAGGAAGTAGGTATTTTATTCCACTCAAAACTTCCATATCAAGATTTTACCAGATATCAAAGCTTTGGGGTCCCAAACCTCGGAAAAGCATTTGTTTAGAGAGAAGTCCGTGTACATCTCTTCTATGTGTCTGTGAAAGACATAATAAATAACATAAATAACAAACTTGGTATTTAAATTCAGATGTATTTTCCAAAGATGTGACATGATGTTAATTTGTGTACCACCAACTTAATAGATAGAGAAGGTGTTGCATTCCATACAAACACTGTGATATTGAGTTTTCACGGACATAAATGTTTTAAGACTCCTTGTATTAAAGAAACTCTACAAAAATGTCGTGCGCGCATCTCTGTGTGTGTTTTTGGTAGTGTTTAATGCCCGCTTATTGTACTACGGCACCGCAGGCGGTGTGCGTGTGTGTGTGCGTGTGTGTGTGCGTGTGTGTGTGCGTGTGTGTACAGTATGGCTCAAAAACGAGAACTGGGATAAACACTGATCTTGGTATTTAAGTTCGCCGTCTTCCAAAGATGCGATACGAAGTTTTAAAGAAAATTCGTTAATCCTAACTAGCTTTGCTTAGTAAGATTTTCATCATACCTACTTTATTTTATAAAAAATGGCTATAATGATTTTTATTAAATACCGTCCTCGTTACCAGCATGGGCCCGCCTCTGTAGCGTGATGGTTAGCGTGTCTGCCTCACGTTCAAGAGGTCGCGAGTTCGAATCTCGCTTAGGGTAAGTTATCCGGGTAATGTTTTTTTCCGAGGTTTTCCCTACCCTGAGAAGACGAATGTCGGGTAACTTAAAGCTCCATGGACCTCGGGCTCGTTTGAGCATCATTTCACCCATTTCATTTCATTCATTCGTCCGATATGACACAATGTTGGAGGACGTTAATTTAAAAAAAAAAAAAAAAAAAAAAAGTTACCAGCATGGGGATTTTTCCCCCACTGGGAGGTCTGGCACGGGGTGCACTCAGCCTCATTAGTTCCCGGAGAGGCAAATTGAGCAGCTACCAGGTCGAGAAGGTCGTATTACAGGCCGGGAGGGCTCGGCACGCTGACCACGTACCACCCTCCAGTACTGCACCCCACTCATGACGCCTGTAGTGGGAAGAGGTGGGGGACGCAGCGGCTGGGCGGCAAGCTTTGACCCTTAATGGGCTGTTGCGCTGGAGTTTAGTTTTTTTACCATAAGTATAATTTTAAGATATTTCAGCAACAAAATGCATATTTTGAATATTCTGCGTAGGCTGTGAAATTCTCTTCATTATAAACGAATTGTGTAGATATTTTAGGCAAACCATAAGACATCCTACATAAAAACGTATGTCTCGCTGAAATGGACAACGTATGTCGAATATTTTGTGACACAACTTCGATTACTTGCAGAAAATAGTACGGATACTCAAATCTGTGAAGTAATAGGGCTATTCCTAAGGTAGTTGGTGGTTGGGATATCCGCAGCTGGAAAGGCAAATCACCCGTTTGGGAATTGAACCCTTGATTCTCCGTTTTGCAACTTGGCGAGCACCGCGTATGGAATATGGAGACGTGTTGTTAACTTCAGAGAGATCCAATACCGGCAGTCACTGAGGCTCGGGGCTAGTGCCACGTATTCACAGTTAATGCTTCGTTCCCTGTCAAGGCTTTACTCCCAAATTGCCACTGTAAGAAGTGTTCTCTAAAGACACGTACAACTATAACTGAAACTATTTGTTTGGAGATCGCAAGTACATGTTCCAGCAGAAGTTTAAGGACACCCATTGATATTTTGAAATTTTACTTTCGAAAAACACGTAACATTATACATAATTATATTCCAAGCATCTCTTGGAAGGTTTATATGGGAGCTCAGCTTTTGTTGCTGGTGGAAGCTATTTTCTACCTTCCGATCTCTATCCTCTGAGGGCGGTGCAACTCTTGGCCTACCACTTCGCTTCAGGTCTAACAATTTGCCAATTTTCCTGTCTTTTTAGTTTGTGCCATATGTTTTTGTTATCCCCAGTTGAATTGCAATATCTCTGTACAACTAGTCGCACTTATGGAAACCAATTGCTAGTCATTTAATATCTTTCAAGTTTTTTTTAGCCAGTTTTACTTAACAATCTCTTTTCGCACCAGGACAAAATGGAAGCTGCAGTGCAACTGAGTGTCATGGCATCATCATAACGTCAACATGGCAGCATTCAGTGGCACTACTTGGCAAAGTGAAATGTGAGATTGTGCGTTCACATTTCGTCAATAAACCCAAGTAGCACACCGAGCCGCCTACATTACAAACGGGCTTCGAACTGTATATTAACTTTGTCATTGCAAAACCTACATCGGCGGTGGTGAGCTTCATGCACATGATCCAATACGTGCGGTTGTCTTTGAAGATTTTCAGTCTCTCAGTGGACGCGAGCAATAAGGTCCTCCGCTGACGTTACAGGAGCACCATACTCTATAATCTTCATAGAACTCTGCAGAAAATAGTCGAGAGGTGTCCGATCTGGCGACCGTGCTGACCATGGAATTGTTTTACCTCTACCAATTCATCGATGTGAGATGATTCCGCACATTTACATCAAAGTGTGCTGGAGCTCGTGTCGGCCATTTCCACAGCTGTGATATATGTCGCACAGCTGTCAACAACGCTCCTGCATTGGAAGACTACACAAGTAATGCAGTAGAATGCGCGCAAGGACTCTATGGTACAATGTAGCGCATCTCATTAGACTCAGATCGTTCATCCGCCGTACACAGATGGCTGAAGGGTTCCATGCCTTCCGTATTAAGATACCTAAACGAATATTAACAAATTGTCACAATCGATCATTCTCAAACTTCGACACTATCCAGTCTCCAAACCGTGCATTTTCGGACAGGGTTTCCTTTTTGAAAACCGATCAGTTTGCTATCCCGCACAACACACTAAGTGTCGTCTGTGTTTGTTTTCCTTTCTTTTCTTTTTTTGTTTGTTTAGATTGTGTGTGTGTGTGTGTGTGTGTGTGTGTGTGTGTGTGTGTGTGTGTGTGTGTGTGTGTGTGTGTGTGTTTGTTAAAAGTAATTAACTAATGCTTATATTTTGTGAGTTTACTGTTCATTGGGACAGACTTTTGAAAATAAACAGGACTTCTTCTTTGCGGCCTTTCTGGGAGTTTCTTCTACGCTGTTACATCCAGCGTATTTAATGTAAGAGGAGGGGGGGGCACATATAATAGATAATATTGAAGTAAATTATTCAGAAACGAAGATAAACCAGATTGAAGGAGGCTGGGTTTTCAGGACAAAGTTCGCTCTGATTGATTAATCAATGTTTGAAACGGGCTATGTACTGGAAATTTACCAGAGTCCAAATTAATAATACTTGTGTTGGAAAGCTGCGGAGAGGAAACAAAAGTTGCTAGGTATAAGAAATGAGTGTAGAGAGGCAAACGTATGAAGAACCTCGGGTGAGACAGAATCACAGATAGACAGAGCCACAAATACATAGAGGCGAGCGTGTTCAATCACGCACCCGCACGGTCACGAAACTTCGCCTGTCACTGCACAACCTCCAGAGAGAGATGATCGATAATGTTCAGATGTTAATCGAGAAACACAACAAACAAAGAAGAATGGAGGAGACTAAGTCGGAAACGATGTTGTGTGCTCCCCTGCAAATTACTCTCTCTGGAGTGGCCTTATAAGATAACTCCTCTCGACAGGTGACTGTAGCATTCCGCAGGGTTTATGTAAATGGATATCAGACCACGTGAAACATGTGGCTCACTCCTGTGCTCCACCTTCTCGTAAGAAACTTGTGCATTTATTGAATCAACAACTAAAAATACATTTGCAACAATCGTACAACAGTATTTTCAAAAGTGCGAGCTATTTACCTAAAACCATTTGGCAATGGGAAACTTGTGGTTTATGAAGCTAGCATAAGTATTTAATAAGTAGAATTTGAAATGTATACCCTTGCGCAGAACGCCTAAGAAAATCTCACTCCACCTCGTGTCTACGTCACATTATTTATCGTTATACGAAACCTTGACCACTTCATTGGCTGCTTTAGACCACGGTACAGGGATATGCTACTCCTTTTGCTAAATCTCGTTAACCAACAATCAAACCAAAGGATACAAAAATACATAGAAACGAAATATGCGTTCGACCGTATTGGCTAGAGAAGAAAGAGGCAGTGAGTGCATTCAGTTCGTTATACACAGTTCTTATCATAATTGGGAAGCATAGCTTATTGGCTAGAACAGGACATGCCTTTGAACGGTTTAAAATCTAAGGGGAAAGCTTGATGCATGTCTAGGCAAGCGAAATGTACCTATAATGTGTACCTTAAATTATATTCATTAAATACATAGCAAGGCCGAAATTTGTAAGGAAAATGTAAACGGAAAGTATTCTCACAGTAATATCAATGCTTGTTGCTGCGTAGAAGCAAAGTAATAAGTAAATGGAATAAACGACAAATGAATAAATAAAGTAGCGTGAAGACACATTATGTTATGAATTTTTAAATATTATTTTTATTGTTATTATTAACGGTAATTCACAAAATGTTCAGACGTACGCTACTGACAATAAATGTTCATCTTCAGTGTGAGTCTACGAATAAAGCACACATAAAGGTTGTCCAGCATATGGTAAAAAGATGTGAGAACTTTGCATAAGGGCTAAAATCTCAAAATCGATGACGGACAGGCTTTCAATGACTCCTATACAGAGAACGTAGACTACGTTGACTACTAAATGAGAAGAGTGTAATATACATAAATATTCACTTAGTTTGCGAACCTATAATTTAGTTAAGAGTACAATGTTTTCAATTTGTTAGTATCTACCTCTTAGTAGGCGTGGCACAGAAGGCATGACGCAGCCTGGGTTGGTGTCGTGGTAACGATTATAGAACCGGTCACACACACACATTCAGTTTTCATAATAGTGCTTTTGTTTATACTACAGAGCTGTATGCAACATACGGAACCTTTTTATATGTGTGTCGTCATAAATTAGGTGACTGATTTTGAGCGATTCCCTTAGTGTACTTCAGAGCCTTCGTGAGCTGTACAACTTCCATTCTATTGTACAACGTGTCCAGGATGCTCTCCATGTTATACACGCTTCAGGCGTTAACGTGGTGTTAGCATGGATTCCTGGTCATGTAGGTTTGTCGGGGAATGAAATGGTGGATTTGGCAACAAAGCCGGCAACCACAGCACTCACTATTGCCATCTCTCGTGTTACTTTGGAAGACTTTAGGTTTGAAGTGCGGAGAGTGGTTCGGTCGTGCTGGCCCCCCACGGTAATAAGCTTAGAAAAGTGAATAGAACTTCCGATAAACTGGGTAACTTCCTGTCGAATATCTCGTCGCTAGGAGATGATTTTGGCTCAGTTACGCATGGTTACCTTGTTAAGCCGGACCCAGCCTCTCTTTGTCTGCTGAGCGACAATCTTTTGTCAGTCCGTCACGTGCTACTAGACTGTTTCCTTAGCGCACCTTCGAGACTCTCTGCAAGGTTCTAGCGGACGATGAGGAGCCGTTCCTGAAAGTTTTTAAGTTTTAAGCAAAGGTAAACGTGAGCCTGAAAATTTAAAACTTTAGATATCGAAATTCCATACCATTTTTACTGTTTTGGAACCTTGTTTTAATTCTGTTGTCTCTCTGTTTGCTATATGTATGTACATTTGATTTTTAATACTAGATATTTTTATTTTATATTGAAATTTATCTGTGGCCCTTGCCATGACCAATTTTATAAGGGCGCTGATGACCAAGTTAGTGAGCGCTCTTTTTCCTACAAGGTTTGGATAACGAATGGTGCACCGGAATTGAGCTCCAATGCTTTCTGCACGGCCAATGACAGGCGTTGTTCATTCCTCGACCCAGTTCATGCAAAAAACATCAGGTGTGGGAAAACTGTTAAACGAAGACAGAAAGAAACTAACACACTGAAGTGAATAAATATTAAGGTATCAATTATCAACATATCTGCAATTATACCCCTAACACCCTGTATATTAAACAATGACTGCTGAATTAAAATTTCAAATGAATCGGTTGCGGGATTTCTAAATGTCATAGATGAGTATTTTTAAACGGAAGGAGTCTGTTAGTGATGCTAGTGATTTTGCAATGATTACACCACAGAGAGAGAGAGAGAGAGAGAGGAGGGGGTGAGGGAGAGAGAACGAGAGAGAAGTGGTAATGAGCATCATTTGTGGTTTCATCTTTTCAGACACCTAAGTATTCCACATTGTTGATGTTATCGACAAAGTGAAAGGACAATTCATACACTGTTGTAACAAAATGAGATAGTATGGCTTGTATGGCGTGATGTCGAATCTTCCCTCAACGCTTTTCACTTTCCCTCTTCTTCCCTCGCTCTATCCCTTTTTTTCGCGCACAGGTGATTTATTTTGTTTTGTGCTCACAAAGCAACGGAGAAGATGCTATCTGGTGATAAGAGATCTAATTAACGGCTCCCGCGGGTCATGAGAGGAATTCTCCATAAAATTAAATCAACGAAACAAGATAATGGAAATAGCGTATGTTAAATATTATACTGGAATCTCTCTTGTGGCAGAAAGAAAACCTAATTGTGATGTGGGTACAAGCTGGAAAATATGACATTCAATAAGTATCTGTGCAGAAACAGATTGGTTAGTAAACGTGCTTTATTAATAGACAACTAAATGAACTGCAAATATGACACTTTCAAATTTCTCTAATCACGGCAGTGTATTATAATCTCGCAAAAGAACTAATAAATCATTGCTTCCCCAGATTGGGATATTATATTATACAAGTAATATAAGACGTCTGACCAAATCGATACATTCCAGAACAGAGTTGTCTGGCTCAGTTGGTTAGACACTGGCCTACTGATCTCAAGGCCACGGGTTCAAATCCGGCCCAAACCGATGGTTTTTAAGTGTGCTTCAAAACAACAGTTCCATATCTATATATTTACTGGCATGTAAAAGAACTCCTACGGGAGGAAATTCCGGCACACCGGATATGATCCTGGTAATTGACAGAGTCCTTAAACAACAAAATAATAATAGAGTAGACATAGACAAAAATTCCAGAAAATGGCCATGCTTCAAATGAAAAATGGGAAGAAATGAAAATAAGTTTGAAGGAATGCATACGACTAGAGATTCTGCAAAAAAATGTGATGTAACACTCTTCCACAGATGTTTTGACACTTATCACAGCTGATAATAAGCTTTTACCACACCAAATGTATTAGTTAATAAGTGGTTTCACTTTAAATGGTCTGCAATTGCTTTAAGAAATAAAGTTTAATCATAAAATACGTGATTTTGACGGAAATGTATCCGTTCATCATTAAAGTATGCTTTGATATCGTTAACGCCCAGCGGTCTATTTATAGACCGGGTGGTTTTGAGACACTCTGTGATAAAAAGGCAAACAAAGTATATTGACACATATGCTAAATGAATACAATAAATGCTTTTCTTAATTTTTGTAAAAGAAATGTAATTTGGGCGTTAATGGGTTCAATTCCATAAACAAAATAAAATAAGTGCCGTAGAACGGCCTAACTTCGGCCATTCTTTAAACGTTCCTGCCAATTTTGGTTTAAAGATGTTGGCTAAAGTTCCTAAATAAATTTGAAAATATTCCATGATGTCTGTCGTGCCTTTATCGTACAGAAAATGATTGTGATATGAATTATTACTTATTATATAAAATGTTGAAGTGTGGCAGAATTTTTCTAGAAAACAGACTAGCTTCGGCCACGACAATAGAAGAACTAAGCTACTCTTGCCTGATTTTACTTCGGCCTCTAGAAATGTATTTTTAAATGCTGTACTTTTTTTGGAACGAAGGTTGCCTTAAAGTATTAAAGAAATTAGTAGAACTGTATTTTCTTTTCTTACAATAAAATAATTTCAGTTAAAACTTCGTTTCAAAATAAACTAATTTATCACTTTGGTCATTTTAGGCCTACAATGTGATTTTGTTTCAAAACATGTCATACCTGTCTAATATTTCCGAAAATAAACCCTCCATGTCTTATCCGAAGGGATGGTTGCAATTTCCTTACACACGTCCTCGTTGTCTGGAAACACAAGGAAGAATTGTTTCCCAGTATTTTTTCTCAAGCACTTTATTTCATGTTTTCCAGAATTTAAAATTTCTGCAGCATATAATCTCGATTCTTCTCAGTCAAAAACTGCACAAGAACGAATGCACTATTTCATCAACAGCATCTGTTAAGCAATTCGTGTAGGAACCTGTAGAAGAAAACAGTCTCAATTTGGACCACGCCATTTGTTTCTTCTAAGATAGAACGAGCTTCTTCGGGTTCCATTTCTATTTTGCAACTTTTTTCTAAAAAAAAATTAGTTATTAAAAGAACAAGTGTTAAAAACACAGTCGTGAAATTGAAATGAAGTGCTATTTTGATTCTTAATCGGTCGTAGTGAATAATAAATTGCTTTTCAGCGAAAATTATGGCATGCAGTTGCCAAAATGTCTAAACAAAAGAATAATCTAAAGACAAATAAGTGCAAAATAAAAGAATGATCTACAGACAAATAGAACAAAATAAAAGAATGACTGGGCAATAATTCGTATAGGATAATTTAACGTGAAATAGAATAGAAGAAAAGCAGACCCAAAAAGACATGTGGAATTCAAGAAAACACGAAGGAGAAAAATATTCACGATAGCTTATGGAAAGATAGAAAAGCTTGGAGATGTGAACTAGAACTGCTTAGCTTTCAGACAGCGACTAGGTGTATAAAAGTTTAATTTGCTTCATGCAGGTGTATGTAGTATATAGTATTATAGGTATTATATTTGTTAAAACCAAGTGAAATAATTTCACAAATATTGTAACTTCTTTAATGGAATGGGTCAATAACGTATTAAATATAGGTACCAAATTTTGAGTTCAGGAAGCTCAAAACACGTACTTCTTGTAAAGCTTCGAAGTCGAATTTTGTTTGGAACACAATATTTTCCCCCTTATAGGTAAATGGTAGTGAAAGCAAATATTATACTATACATTTGTATAACAGGCAGGTAAACCATAAGAGATTTACAAAACTTATTGCACGAGTATGTACAGATACACATCCTGCATGTTGGAAATATCGACTTGTGTAAGCCGCGTTGTAACACGACCTGGGACATAGAAATACACTGCTCTCCTAATGCGCTCAATCATTTTGTCCATGACTGTAGGTACCTAGCAGGTATTAGCTATTTTGTAAATAATCGTTTTCCTGAGTTGAAATATCACTGGCATTTATGACGTATCTTAGAAAATACGCGGTTTTTGCTTCTTTTATTTCCTTTTTACTTTCTTTGCTACGTGTAGTAAAGTAGGTGAAGTGTTGTATTCCACCCAAAAATTCCATGTCAAGGTTTCACCGGAAATATATGTTTTGAGGCCCCCTGAATAAAAAAAAAAAAACAAAAAAAAAAAACACTTTTAGAAAATGATCCGCGCGCGCGTGTGTATGTGTCTATCTGTCAATCTGTGGGCAGCATAACTCAAAAACGAAATGTCGGTTAAAAACCAAAGTTGGTATTTAAGTTTAATGTCTTTTATGGATGCGGCACGAAGATTTTGAAGAAAATTGCTTCACCCTAAACTACTCTTTACATGGGAAATTTTTCGAAGATTTTGATTTTCTTGACAATAGATCTTAAAGATTTTAATTAAATGCCACATATTTTAGATAATTTTATGGCAAATGAAATGTATTTCTTGAATTTTCTGGCTATAGCCCATGTACTGCCATTTACTCTGGATGACTTTTGCTTAACTGGTAAACCGTTAGAGATAGACCAAACCTTATTATACAAAAAATGTAGATCTTACTAAAACACACAATTTATGTCTAATACATTTTTTGTAGAGTGACCATTTCGGAATAGGTATTCCGTGTTATTTGTGTGTGTTTTGTAGAACTATACTTCTGTCAAATGGAACATCGTTATTCATTTTTTTACATGTTAACCGTGCAAAGAGAACGCAATTTGAAAGAGTTAAAAAATTTGGCTATCGTTCAAAGTATACTGTATCCCATATTACCCTTGCACCTACAAGGAAAAAAGCAAGAAGATAATTTCTGCAAATGTTTATCTCAACTAACACGAAGAAGATAGAGGAATAAGAGATTTTAAGAATGGTTAGTACAAAGGTAGAGAAAGTCGTGTGAGTCCAACATATCAGATTTTTTATGTTATGCTTGCAAAGAGAACGGGATCTCAAAGCTTTAAAATATTTGACTAACGCACAAAGCCTACTGTATTCTAATATTCTCCTTGCACCTACAAGGAAATAAGCAATAAGATAATTTGTGCAAATGTTTATCTCAACTAACACGAAGATGATATAGGAATAAGAAATCAGTAGTACAAGAGTAGAGAAAGTCATGTGAGTGCAACACATCAGATTTTTAAAATTATTATTATCCATTTACATACTGCCTTCAGTATCTTACGTCATTTCCTAAGGCAAAGCCACAGATCAATTGCTCATGGCAATGTTGTTTGTGTAATCTTTTGTTTGTTTTTAAATTCACCCATATGCACATACTCTGTTTCATACTTGCAGAATTTGTGGAGGATAGCAAATAATTCTGGCTACGAAAAATTCCTTCTTCTGCTGGGAGTCAAACCTGGCACCTCTTGGATTTGGAGGCTAGCGTGCTAACCATCAGCCCACAGAGACAGGCTCTTCCTTCTTTGTTTATGAATTCATTGGTAACAAAAGACTGTTTAGAATACGTGAACAGTTGTTCATTTTCTCTATTGTGTATGTAACCACGTAATTTGAAATAATTTCTAAATAAAGCTTTATTGTGGATAAGGTAATGTGAATAGAGGAATCACTCTTTGTATCGTTAAGGCACTATATGAAACCGTTTTGAGTAAAGAATGTCGCATGAATCATTCCTACTGAAAAACAACTTATGTTAACAAATGAATATTGTTTGCGCTTTTTAATATTATCTGTATCCATAAGAGTTGACTAAAATCATTTCTACGCCTAGAACGTTTCCTTCCCAAAATTACTTTTCCAATAAGAACAGGCATTGAACACTCAAAAAAAGGAGGGAAAAATAAAAATACAATAAAAGCAAGTGACAGATGGCGTGATTGGATTACAATTAATTTCGGATTGTTACAATTTATTTTAACCTTAAAGGCTGGTTCACAACCACAGGTAACGGTAACGATAACCAGAACGAGAAATTTGAAATATGCATATTCAATGTTCACAACCGATGGGAAGCTTTCCCAGGCCCCGGGAAAGGGAAAGAGGACTTGGTAAGTTTTAACTTTCTGTTCTCGTTACCGGCCACAGCATGTTAGATTCATATTGTGCGTATTAGACTTTTCGTTACAGAAATTATTCAAGGCGGCCGTACCATGAAACAGCTGCTAGAGCTCTCTCTAGTTGCAAGCTAGAAAAAATATCATTCCTCAGTTTAAAACAAATGAATTTCCAATGCGCAATATCGACCTCAACTTTTCTCGCTTTGTAAACATATGCATCTCTGTTGTCTCCATTTTTGTTTTCAACAGCTTTCTCTGCTAATGAATTTTCTCGTGCAAATAACCCATCTTAGTAGAAATCATGTAAGATTGATAGATTACATACTGCTTTTGTATAATAAGACGATACGTAACAAAGTGCTTGAACCAAACATGGCTGCTATCCCACATTTGCATCGCCTCCCTAACCTTTGTCTGTTTAATCGCTTGGGTAGCATTTTTCTATTTTTATCGCCTGCCTAGTGTTGTCATTTGTTTTCCGCATAGGTAGGTATTCAAAGCTAGCTTCACCAAAATTCCGCGACACCAATAACACAAAGAGAAACAAATGTATATGAAAGTAGCTCGATGAATTAATTTAATAAGTTACTCAGCATTTTAATTTCTTGCAATCTTTACGTAGTTTATTTTAATCGTGACAGTTAATTAAATTCCACTGGAGTTTTGATTTTTTTCTGGAGTATTTCTTACATAAAGACGTTAAATTATCTCATACGTGTTATCACTGGCCGTTCTTCTGTTTTGTAGAAATGATCACTAGGTCATTCTTTTGTTTAGTCAGTGTTGCCAACTGTATCCCATAAATTGCTGAAAAACTATTTCACATTATGATCGATAAAGACCAAAACAGCACTCCATTTCAGTTTGAGAACTTGTTTTATATAATTGTTCTCTTAATGATTAATTTATTTTTCCAGAAGAAAAGCTTTTTGTTAATATTCAGAATAAGTTGATATTTAGTTAAGATTACCTATAGGTAAATTGGGTTTGTGTTATAGGTAACAAGAGGAGATCGAAATAGGCACATGTGATCCTTGGGTTTTGTTTTCCTCAGTTGGCAGTGCTGTTAAGTCGAACTACACTAATAGAAATGAATATATTTTGTCATTTTTTATAGAATTTAACATTTTCTGATCTAATCTCGCTCCGTTCGAGAATTTATCGGTTAGGTAAGTCGTCTTATGTTATTTGTCATAGGCAAATCTTCTCGTGTTCCACTGGCAGATTTATCTATAAAATAAATATCTCATGTGTTGCACTCACATGAGTTTTTTTTTTTTTTTTTTGACTTAACGTCCTCCAACATTGTGTCATATCGGACCAATGAGTGAAATGATGCTCAAATGAGCCCGAGGTCCATGGAACTTTAAGTTACCCGACATTCGTCTTCTCAGGGTAGGGAAAACCTCGGAAAAAACCTTACCCGGATAACTTACCCTAAGCGAGATTCGAACTCGCGACCTCTTGAACGTGAGTCAGACACGCTAACCATCACGCCACCGAGGCGGGCACACTCACATGACTTTCTCTACTCTTGGAGGTACTAACCATTTTTACAGACTCTTATTCCTATACTACCTTCTTCATGTTAATACAGATAAACATTTACAGAAATTATCTTATTGCATATTTGCTTGTAGGTGCAAGGGGAATATGGGAATACAGTGGACTTTGGGCGGTAGTAAAATCTTTTAAAGCTTTCAAATTCCGTTCTCTTTGCACGGCTAACGTATAAAAAATGAATAACGATGTTATATTTGACAAAAGTTTGTGTTCCAAACCTCCGCACAAATAACAAGGAATATCTCCGAAATAGTTCACTCTACAAAAAATGTATTTGGACATAAATTGTGTGTTATTGTAAGATCTATGTGCATATTCTGTATAGTAAGATTTGGTCTGTGTAAGATTTAAAGCTTTCACGGCGC
The DNA here is from genome assembly GCA_030765045.1 of Tenodera sinensis. Lineage (NCBI taxonomy): Eukaryota > Metazoa > Arthropoda > Insecta > Mantodea > Mantidae > Tenodera > Tenodera sinensis. The sequence goes on along the minus strand of CM060961.1, from coordinate 178,266,080 downwards.
ACGTTATTTATTACAGTTTCACGGGTGATCAGCCTGTGAGGCACAGAACACTCTAGCTGTGAGGTTTAAAAACATTGAGCTTTCGGCCTCACACACCTGATTACCCGTGAAACTGTAATAAAGATTTGGTCTATCTCTTACGGTTTGCCAGTTATGCAAAAGCCATCCAGAGTAAATAGGACTATATTGGCTATAACCAAAAAATACAATATACATTTTTCATAAAAATATCTTAAACATATGGCATTTTAACCAAAATCGTTAGAGCTGTTTTTGACAAAATCAACATTTTCGAAAAAAACATTTCCATGTGAAGGGTAGTTTAGGGTGGAGGAATTTTCTTGAAAATCTTCGTATTTTATCCCTAAAAGATGTTAAATTTGAATACTAACTTTGGTTTTCAACCAAGTTTTCGTTTTTTATTTATGCAATCCACCGACTGACACACACATGGACCTTTTTTCTAAAAATGCTTTGTTTTGGGTATCCAGGGGCCTCAAAACATATACTTCTGGTAAAATCTCGACATCAAATTTTTGGGTGCAATATAATACTCCTCTACTTACTATGCGTAGTGCCCTAATGACCTAGCTGTCGACGGGCCCTTAAACAATACTCACTATGCGTAGTAGAGAAAGTAAAGAAAAAGTGATAAAACTATTGATAAAACAACTTGAAAATGCTGTTGTACATTTAATTAGATGCTTGTTTTATTTGAAAAAGTAATTGCTGATAAATATTAATATAGATAAAAAAATCTTAGTTTTTTTTATAAACAAGTAGTATAAAACTGAACTTAGAAGGCATCCTGTAAAAATTTCAGTGTAGTATCTTGTATAATTTCTTATACCTAAAATGGTCGAGAGTCTAGCAGTTTTAACATTGTCATTAAATTTACTTTGTAAGCTCACTGAGAAAAGAAAGGTAGAAGTTGTTTGGCAGGGAGAGGACGCTGGTCAGTGAGAAGGTGGCCTTTCCCCTGCTGGGAGCCCCCACGAGGGCCGTTGTCACTGGAAACAACGTAGCAAGGCACGGTAGTTAAAGGCGGTGCAGAGATGTAGATTACCGATCATGCTAACAAAGTTTTTGCTCCTTCCTCCCCCTTCCCACCTCGTCTCGCTCCGCCGCGGTTGTTAATGTACAAGACTTACCTTGAAGGGGGTCAAATCTCAGTCCACTCCCACAAGGTAAACCCATTCACCAATCGCCTTAAAGCTAAACACCTGAGTAGGTGGAGCCTCCGGTTAGAGTCGGCCTTTTTCATTGGTGCACAATTTTTTATTTGTAAAGTGACATCATGCATAAGCGGGGTCACGCACACATGTGCTTGCTATGACAAGCGCAATGTTTATCTTGCTGTGTTTGTACTTAACGTTTAGGGGTCAACAGTTGGTGAATTGTTACTCCCATGGGCTTCTTCACACGCTTCTTCTGCACGGACTTTCCTCTCACAGAATCTCTCTTCAGCTGTCAACACCGCGCTCGGCTGTTTGTCCACAACGCGCTTCAACTGTCACAACTTACTGATGACATCCATAAAATTCTTTAACAAATTTAATGCTGCTAACGAAAGTGATGCATCTTCTTTCGTTTATAGTAACGACTGTTACTGAAATTACTGTAGAAATAGGGGAAATAATACTTTCTTATTCCATTTAGTTATTTTTCAGTATATGCTCTGTAAAACAACGCTGCTTATCGGACTGTTAACACGCCCAAAAATAGCACTTTAACGGCCACATGGCAAATTCGATTAACGTCGATATGAGTTAGATTTCCCTCTCGCATTAGAAAACAAATGGCATTTTTCTTTTCCTCCAAGCAAATGTCTCTGAAGTCTGCAATGTCCTAAGGTTTTCAACCACTTCAATGTTTAAGAACACTGAATGAATTTGGTAATTTTCAAAACATTTGGGTTCAGTTAACTTAATGACTATTTTTTGTAAGGTTTATTTATTCTACGATCAGAAAAATGTTAATGAAAGTATATGAAATATCTCAGTTTACCCTGTTTTTTAAGAAGCAGGGGAGTTTTAAGGTTACGGACAGTCGAAATGCCCTCTCTCTCCAATGTTAATAGATGATACATAATCTAGAATAATTAGCTGATTTTTAAGACATATTAAGTGACTCGTGGAAAATAGACACCTTTTCTTCATTAAAAGCAAAGTTATGATTTTTTAATTAATGCCTGGATTTTTATTGAAGTATAAAGGATTTAAAATTTAAAAAAAAATAGTATGCCTGAAATATATAACCCCTTTCATTAAAATAAAGCTTATTTACGTGCAAATGTATAATAAAAATTCTAGCACGTTATACCAATATCTTTGAGAGATAATGGGGCATCAGTGTAAAAAATTATTAGTTCTTCATAAATTGCAGTTAAGATGAGAAAGCCTAAAACCTATATGCAGCTTTATTTTCAGTAATACTTTTAATTTATTTACGAGTGACGTACTTCTATGAAACTTATGCCAAAATGGGAGGAAGATATGAAATATTTATATGGAAGTAAAGCCTGAATTTGGAAGAAGAAGAAAAAAAAAAACCCATAAAATAAAAAAATTCGACTCCCGTTAAACTCAATATTTCAAATTAAATCACTATATCTAAAACACATAGTTTGTTATATGTGAAATTAAAAAGCGTTAAAAGGGTGTTAAAGCGAAGAGCAGCTAATTTAACTATAAGCAGATTTGTTTAACAATGTGTTGGCATACGCTATAAATACAACAATCAAGTTAATCTGAAGCAAGTGTTCAAAATTAAGTCTTTGGGCTATTTAATACGGAACTGAATGTCGTGGTTTTCAGTAGTTGAGTCTAGTAGGTTCTGCGATAGTGGATTACACTGAAATTATATTTACGTCGTAGATTTTTCGCATGGGTGTCGGCAGACTTTTTCGGGGGGGGGGGGCACATTTTGGAAGTTTGCAGTGAAACAATGTTAATTCATTATTCTGTTGTCAAAATTTACAGCATTTGTTGCGGATAACTGTATTAATTTGTGCTAAATAAAAATTGTTCTTTACCTTGCCCCGCCCCCTTTACCACGCCCATGGTTTGACTATGTGCAACGATTTATTTGTTCGGTAATATTGTGTATATATTTTACATTACTTTACCTTAGGATGTAAAATAATAGAATTGTTGAAAATGTAGACAGTAATCAATGTAAGTTGTAGGTAAGTTTGCAGGATATGAACTTAAAAGTAAACAAATTGCAAAAACTTTGTGGAACAATTCGAACAACGAAAACAAGTCCTGTATCCTTAGTTTATCAGAGATATGAAAATTGGACCGGGAGAAAAGAACAAAAATCTGATATGTTACACTCACATGACTTTCTCTACTCTTGTACTAACCATTCTTACAAACTCTTATTCCTTCGTGTTAGTTGAGATAAACATTTGTCCAAATTATCTTATTGCTTATTTCCTTGTAGGTGCAAGGGGAATATTAGAATACAGTAGGCTTTGTGCGATAGTCAAATCTTTTAAAGCTTTGAGATCCCGTTCGCCTTGCACGCTTAACATATAAAAAAATGAACAACGATGTTCCATTTCACGAAAGTTTCAAGTTTCCGAAACTGACATAAATAACAAGGAATATCTCCAAAATGGTTCACTGTACAAAAAATTTATTTCAACATAAATTGTGTGTTTTAGTGAGATCTACATTTTTGTATATTAAGAATTTGTTTATCTCTTACGGTTTACCAGTTATTCAAAAATCATCTAGAGTAATTCTCAGATTGGTTTTGCTACCCAAGTGTAAGATATTTTTAATTCTTTTTTGAGGTTTTAACCCTGTTTTTAACTCTTGATACATTTTACCTTTTAATGTTTTAACAATTTTGTATTTTAGTTTTTTAGCTTTCAACTTTTACCTCTTTTTACTACGTTGCTCTTTAGGGTTTTATTTTATCGTGCTAATTTGTAGGCTGATGTTTTTAGCTGTTTACGGTTTTTAGTTGTCATTTTAAGGGTTTACCTTTAGCTAGAAAAGTTAGTGAGTGTTTTTAGATTTTAAATTTTGACCTTGGTCCCAAATGACCTAGCTGTCGACGGGCCCTTAAACCCCACTCACTCACTCACTCTAGAGTAAAAATTCAAAATGTCGTACATTTCATTTGTCATAAAAATATCTTAAACATATGACATTTTAATCAAAATCGTTAGAGCCATTTTAAAGAGAATCAAAATTGAAAAATTGTCCACGTAAAGGGTAGTATAGGATGGGGCTATTTTCTTCAAAATAATCCTTAAATTTCAACTTTGGTTTTTAACCGACTTTTCGTTTTTGAGCTATGCTGTCCACAGACTGACAGACACAAAGACTGACACACACACACACACACACACACACACACACACACACACACACACACACACACACACACACACACACACACACACACACACACACACACACACACACACACACACACACACACACACACACACGGACCTTTTTCTAAAAATGTTTTTTTTTTATTCAGGGGGTCTCAAAACATACATTTCCGGTGAAATCTCGACATCGAATTTTTGGGTGGAGTACAATACTTCTACTTATGAGTAGAGAAAGTAAAAAATAGGAAGTGCAGACCGCCTGCAGGATAGATCACAAGAGAAATTCGGGCAAGAGTGGCAGATTCCAGACTACGGTTCTGTTTCCCACCAGTAGGGGTATAGGCACGGAGGAAGCTGCTTATCCGATGACAGAACCAGTTTTAGTATCTTATACCTAGTCGGAACATGCCTTACGTTCTATTGCTTATTGGAGAAGACATTGAAGTAAATCGTTTCTTAGTGTAATATTCCAATATGATATTTTCCTGGCTAGTATAGTACACCTACATTGTGTTGAAAATAGGAATGTGTACTTCTGTTTCAGTTGGGAAATAAGTAGGAACTATTGCATATGTTTTGGCAGAAGGGACACGGTTAGTTTAACAACTTTATTTGAGAATGTTTTGATCATTTGATTTTTGATGGCACTTTCTGTTCATGCTGCCATGGTGCAAAGTCGAGTTTTCTGCATTCAGTGCTGGTAACCTAGTCTACCTACGTGTTTTGAATATTTTACTGCAATTAGGTGCATGAACTATATTAAATCTTCTAACTTTTATACATTTATAACTGGAATATATCCCTATACTTAACTAGGATTAAAACACCTATCCCACATGACAAAATTAATTTGTTTCCGAGCAGAAAACAGTACTGAAAATGAAAGTGTTCAACTGTTTTTCAACAAACTTGCCAGGAGAGATTTAATGTTAGGAAACTACAGAATGCAACAGGATAATACAAACATTTAGTATTTATAAACTGTGGTCCAAGGAGAATTTCGAGAGTGAAAAATGCTGAATAAAAGAATTGAGAGAAATGGACAGTAGTTGATCTAAATGCTACAAAAGCAACTAGTCACTTATAGCTCTAACACGCTTGTGGTTATTAATTGTAAGTAAAATAAAAGTTAAAAAGTATAAAAATTGAAAATTTCACAATTTTTTTGCCAAATTTCATGACCATGCGCTGCATTATAAAAACGCAGCTCTAGTTTCCGCTTAAATTATTATTTACAACTATAAGAGATAGGACAAATTGAATGTAGGTATTTTTACAGTAGAAAGCAACCTTTGTTTTCTTGTTCTTCTGTTGGCATATAATTAAGGTTACGCCAGGTGAGATAAACATAGGGGAGAAGGAGCCATCCGTTCTTATTGTTCTGGTAAACATATGTTTTGTTGGCGGTTACAGAACTAAGCTTACAATAGATATAAATTTATATTTTCTCGTCAGTTTGTCTTTGTTAATAGTGACTAGTGTTATACCCGTACGAAATGAAGGTTTTTATACCAAGTTGTAGAAAACTTCATTAAAAAGGTAAGAAAACCAGGTGCTAAAATTCGGCAACACTTAATATCGCAGCTGCACTTCTTGGCCAAGCACATGTTGATTTTCAGAAAGTGCTCAACTTAAATACCAGGTTTAGTTTGTCTGCGAATTTTTAATTTTGGATTATGCTGTTCCCATACGGATGGGCTGACAGGTAGAAACAGATAACATATCTACACACTTGTAAGTGTACAGATGAATACTTTAAAATTATTTTATAGACTTACGAGACCGCAAAACGTGCATTTTATGAAATCTCTATAACCTATTCTTGGGTGGAATGAAGTGCCCTAAGGTGGTGCCAAAGAAATTTTTTTAAATACCATTTATGGTACTAGTTACCATTTATGGCTGACACAATATTTAATGTCGGGTGGCAGGAGAAGCTGACCAACACAAAATTCAATCAAAGGTTTGCAACGCCTTGCGGTATTCTTTTGTTAAATGAGTTCTCAATGTTAGCAAATGAAAAGGTGCATATAAATTTTATGGGCAAAACCTTCTTATCACTCTTTTTGTTTATTTCATGTGAAAATCCTGGTTCTACATCAAGATGTAGGACTGAAGAAACAAAAGGAATCGCTTTTTAACGTTAACACACGTCCAATTGCAGATTTAATATTTCAATGAATAAATAATTATACTTTTGTATGTTTTGTTAAGGATTCATTAATAACTTATTTTAGGTTACTGTGCTGTTGGGTGTTACGTCATTTCCTACCGACCAGTTTTAGCTTTGTTGCCATGGGAATTGATAAATGAATTGTAAATTTAGCTTACACTACTAAATATGTGTTAATGATTAACTTATATTGCAAAATATAATTTGCGTCCCCAAAACGTATTTGCGTAACAGGGAAGAGAATAGTGGTGGTCAGTTATCAGCCGCCATTAAATTTTGTGTCTGTCATACTTAAGTTTGAGCGTGGAAATAGACGTGGAGCAGTATATTAAATTAGATTGAAATATTTATTTATAATATAAGAGTTAAAAGCAAGATTTATCCTGCTAGCAGAATTTAATTCCTTTGAACGTGCGTGCCCAGATAATAGATTATATTATTACTTTACTTCTATACTAAGTAGGGGAAGTATTGATTCAGCCTAGAAATTCGATATCGAAATTTTATGGAAATATATATTTTGTGTTCCCTGAATCTAAAAAAACTGTTCACTTATGTGTGCGCGTGTGACCAGCATAATTAAAAATGGAAGTCAGATAATAAACTTGATATTTAAATTAAGCACTTTACACGAACATTTTTAACAAAATCCCCACATCCCAAACTATCCTTTACATGGAAAATTTCGAAAATTTTGATTTTCTCAGAAATGACTAACGATTATTATTAGAATACCATATGTTTAAGTTATGTTTATGACAAATAAAATGTTTATTATGTATTTTCTGGAAATAGCCTCTGAGGTCCTCATTATCCTGTCATACCTCTGCTTTGCAAATGTGCCTTTTAAGTACTAAAGGTAATCAATCCTATTAACTAAACAGCTAAATGACGATAAATTCCTCTTGAAAATGTAAATTTCAGACGGCTTCTTTCTAAGTCCTCATAAAAATATGAAATATAGAGGCTTTGGAAGTTGACCGTGTTATGTTTGGAATAAATAGTGACGCTTGCTAAACGAAACGCAATATAATATATGTGAAATCTAGAAGAAAAAAGTAAAATTTAAATTATCCTGTGCATCTACATATATTTCAAGGGCATTACAAATGCTTAGAAATCGAAAACAGAAGTCAGTTGTATATATAAAAGGTAATTGTAGTTTTTCCGTTGCCAACAGCTGCAGACAGCTTCATGCAGACACAACTGAATTAGAGCCGGACACAATGAGCATTAAAAAGGTAAGGATTTGAGATCCTGTCTTAGAAATGTACGAAGCATCTTACCACAAACAACCCTGCTAAATTATTACGACACGAAACATAAATAATATTAAAATTGAAGAGTGTTATGCAGATTATGACATACCTTTGTCAACTGTGAGAAATGATGAGTGATACAAGAGCAATTTTATTAAAATTAAAGGTAGTAGTTTATAGAAAATAAAATGTGTAAAATCACTTTAAATCTAATTCGTTGTTTTGCTTAAACGATTTTGCTAATTGGCTTTTACTGTTAAGTTTTTCATCCGTAAATCTGTGGGATTATGCGACTTGGAAAGTGGAAGGCTCTTTTAATTTTTCTTTTATCTACTTAGGTAGATTAAGCATTCTTCTACCCAAAAATTCGACACAGATATGTGAAGACCTGGATTCGGGTGGTCAGCCCAACACCAGCTATGATAGTGAGGAAGAAGATATGAGATGCAGGAGAAATTGATGAATGGAAAGGTGATGATGAAACAGTTGGTGATACGAGTGTCGGGGAAACTGGAGAACCCGGAGGAAACCCACCCAGACGCCGCTTTGTCCATCACGAATACCACATGCGGGTCCCTGGGATCAAACCGGGGCCGCCTTGGTCTATCCACTCGGCCACGGCGGCGCCTGTCAGAAAAACAACTTTTAACATAGGTACAACGTGTAGAATCTCAGGATAGTCATAGCAAATCGTGCGATTGTTTTAGTGTTTTATTATCAATAATTAGTTTAGCTTTCGAGGTTTTACTTCATCGTGTTGAAATTTCTAGAGAAACGTTGTGCAGAATATTTTCTTTTTCGTTCTCCTCATTAACTTGGTGCAACCAAGGACGATTTTCTCTGTATCCGTATACGATTGCACGCGATATCCTCGTCTACCGCACTCACGAGTAGGTAGGTATTACCTTCACAAGTACGTTTTCATTAAAAAATAATAACCTCTGCACAAATTTGATATAAAGGATTGTGCCAGATCCCAGGGCTCCTAGGGACGATAGGACAGCTTCTTTGCTTGGCTTTATTTTTGGGAGATAGTGCAACTTCTATTGTTTCTTATCCTTAGTAAACAGGGCAAATAAAACCTCTGCTATTGTGCATAGCAAGCATTTTTAAAAAAATATCCTCTTATACCTGCTCACTGTCCCTTGCAAATGAGACAGATAGATGGCTGGTCTACATTCAGGAGCAATAGTTTGATAAATGTTTTAAATCTGTATCATTACACCTTGACAAAATGCCAACAAAATCGACTAGTAACTGAGAACCTTGGAATGATAATTACCTAAAGGGAAACTTAATAATAGTGTTCCTGTGAGGCAACAGTCTATTAAACTTGGAATTCCTTGGAAAACGGTGGTTTTGTGGAGGGTGCATTGGACACAAGTGGTATTTTGTAGAATGACAATGAATGCAGGCTCGTGCAACATATTATAAAATTCAGTAAAAAGGTTTGCCCTCAGGAAAAGAACCGGTGACCAACTGAAGGAATTGACTAATTCATGGCTTTATGTAGGAATCGTAGAAGATGGGTCACACGTTTTCTCCCCTCTGTAATAATCTGCAGCAGAGAACCAACTGAAAGCATGCTTAGAAAATTAATAGTTCATGTCAAAACTGACGTAGCTTATTTCCATACAAAACTCTACCTTTGTTTAAGGTAGACCTATCTGCCTCCCAGTGTGGAGGTCTTTGGTTCGAGTCTCATGTAAGATGACTTCTAACGCTTTTCTCTTATGCTTACATACAAATAGAATTCTCAGCTCAATGGGCCCCCAGACACTCTGAGTGTCATCCCAACCACTTCACTCGCAATTTCTGAACACTTGGGTCGTTAAAATGAACTTTTATTTGGTACTCTAAAATGAAGGAAATGGTCGGTGTAAGGGGCCAATTTCTTATGCAGGAGAAATATTATCCATTTGTTATTGTTATTCCCGGGCCTTTAGGAGTCTTATTAGCTAAATGTGTCCTGGTAACACAGCAAATCCTAAACACGAAAATTGTCTCAAACATTAAACACAATTGGCATCGTATAAAAAACTTCTTTTTCTTTAGCTAGGAGTATATCCCACCCTCCCTTAAGTCTGGAAGTCATTGCCTTAATTATTATTACAAAGGCAAGCCGCCGATATGATCTAGATGTTAAAGGCGGCATATAAAAGGAGTAACAAAAGGGCACTTTTTTAAAAAAATTAGGATTCAATAATTTAATATCAACTGGTAATTTATGTATGCACTAGTGACACTTATACTAATCGTCGGGATATTCCTGCTAACCCTAAAAAATGTTGAGGGAAAAATGTCAAGTTAAATCATACACATATAGTGAAAAATTGACTTTTTAATCAAGTGGGGTTTATAGTTAATGCACATCTACCTATATGTCAATATTTCGTTATATAAGTAGGTATACCTATACAAAATAGTTCTGTTGGTTCATATAAAGACAAATGTTATGCGGTTAGTGTACTTGCATTCTTTAATCAACTATAACTTGCAAAAAGTACTTACAGTAGAATCCCGAAATAAGTGTATCACTTTTAAATGCAATTACACATCAGTTATGCTAGGGGCGTGTTCCAGTCCTGCAGCTGATCTTAATTTACACAGTACATACAATTACACTGTACCCATTTTACACTAACCTAAGTTTGCATTGTCTCAAAGAAATCAGTAAGTTTGTTTGGCGACATAATTCACAACGCTTTTTCTCCGCGTATTATTTAATCTGCATACACAGAATCATCACTTCACTAATATGCAGAATATCTTCTTCCGTATGCATGTTTCGTTACATCGTGAAATTCTTAGCAATGCAGTGACCAAGGTCAACGCTAGGAATACAGCGGCTGCAGTAGCCAAGGTCCACGCTAGGAGTAGCGAAAAGTAGGTACATTCCAGTACCGCCCTTTGAAGAAAATTTTAAACGCAACTTTCAAAATGAAAAACGAATAAATAAAAAGTGCGATATATTTCCCGGCACATACTTTCCCGCGAATTCTCGGTATTTGGACCGCGCTATTTCAGGCTTCTACTGCATATACAGAACACTAACCAACTTTTTCTGCAATAAGAGGATATTATTAAAATACGTCTTGTTACCATTAAGTGTAAGTCCATAAGGAAAATTACTCTCATACAAACCGCACATTACATAAAGATAAACATAAAAATAAAATCTATGCCTCTGATGGGGCATTTAATCTTAAATCCAAACTGGTTAAAAAATTAATTTTTTACAATGTTTGTAAGGAGAAATATACTTGTCTTAAACTATCATTCACCATATTTTCGCTCAAATGTCTTCGAAACTAGGGTAGGTAAAGGTATGTTAATTATCATAGCGGATAGAAGAGATAGTGTGAGCTCTTCGGGAGTTACTATGGTTCGCTCGCAAGATGGCACTGGTGTCGCGGTCGCTTGACTTTAGTTCACGAATGCATGGTGAAAATGGGTTTCATATTATCAGTTAGCATTTTAAATACCTAAAATCGTAAGCAGGAATATTGGAAATACTGTTTTGAAACATCGTCTTTCCTTGACACATAATATAGGATGGTATTTTACAATAATGGGTATTATAATTAACGAAGAACAGTGGGAAATATCTGCTTACATGATTTTACGCTGAAAAATTAAACCATAATGCAAATTATGTATTTTTTAAGCATTGTATCTAGAACCAGCTTTTGTTTTTTACTTAAATAATTTAAATTGCGTTTATGTTCGCAACAATTAGTAGCGAATTTCTTTTCTACTATTTTTAATTTAGCCCTCTCTTTAGACGGCAGGATTTTAGTTCTAACTAAATTTCTATTGAGGTTTCTAATTCTTTTCTTCAGTGTAACAATTTCATTATTGACACTTGTGTTTGTGACCTTGGAGGAATTAGAACTGTTTTCTGTGAATTCCTCATTGTTGAAGGATGGCGCGTTTGAAAAAAGAACTGGTTGACTGGATCCTGCATCTGGTAATTTACTGATTGTTGAATATTGTTTTTTCAGTAATTTTTTGTCTCTGTTTTGTGGAGATTTTCGGGATTTATGCACTGTAGTTAAGTACCTGGGTAAATTAGGAAATATACAGGGAATTGCCCCTGGCTTTAACCGCCATTTAATTCTAGGGATTTCAACTAGTTTTCCATGCACAACGAATGAATCAACTTTCACTAAAAAGTCCTCTGGAAAATGTTTGTTACAAATACTGGATTTAACAGATAATTTAGTGTCTTTCCTAGGAATAGACTTTTCCCATTTGTAAAACAGATTTTTATCTTTAGGAGGAGTAAAAAAATGTCTAGCTTCTGAGCAGTTTGTGTATCCTGAACGACACCCGGGTACAAAACAAGTTGGCATTTTTAATCAATTATTGATGTTGCTTGAAACTTACGTTTTGAAGAACACACATTTATGCACAAAATTAGAAGCAATTTCACAAGTTATGTACCTAATTACTCACAACACACAACGCATACGTCTAAAATTGTCTGTACTTCCGAATCAGTTCGGTCGCATTTTAAGGCGACTGCGATCGCCACGCCGCAGTTTCGGTCAGTTGCCACGGGACCACGGATCATGCAGTGAACTAGCGGGAGAGCTCACACTTTCTCTTCTATCCGCTATGATGTTATTAAAACTTTATGTACAATATTTAAGTTATTTATAACTTTTTAAACAGTAATTAACTTTTAGGAGGGATTTCACTAGATTCTCAATAAATGAGCTTTGTTTATTGTTCAGTACCCAAACAGCCTATAGATATCGTTTTCAAGGAAATGAAAGTCGGGTATAGAATTTTAAATTTACAACTTTTCTCTAAATTATGCACTTATTCAGTAGCAGAAACTTTTTTCTAGTGCACCATGAATTATTGCAAACGTCACGGGAGTTATTAATCAAATACACTCGGGCAACTTACAAATCTGAGGCCTGAGGTTTGTAACTTCGCCATTCTCCGGGCATAATCGTTAATGTAATATTGATATGTAGGTAAATAACGTTTCTCGTTCTCGTAACTTGCTATTACATTTCGTATCAACAGAATCTCGTGTCTAAAAGTAAGACAGCTGAAATATGAACGTTACGTTTTATGCTTATCAGATACAGCTTTTAGGTCAATGTTGATGGCTCAATTGGTTAAGCGCTGGCCTACTGATCCCAAGGTCGCGGGTTCAAACCCGATCAATACCAGATGGTGTTTAGGTGTGCCTAAAAGCGACAGCCCCATGTCGGTAGACTTACTGTCATATAAAAGAGCTCCTGCGGGACGAAATGTTGCATGTAAAGTTCCTTACGTAATGAAAGTTCGGAAAATCTGAAACTTTGTATTTTACATATTATTTTCGTAAGGATTAAAATTGAGTGAAAACAACACATTCAGTTTTGTTTACATGCATTAAATAACCAAAAACCTAAATCCAAAACATTACTTATCTACTTATATCAAGAAAAGCTTCATTAGATCTGTACATTAACTTTCAAAAATGTATAATGAAAATATGAAGGAAACTGAACCAAAATTGCAACAAATTTTACGTGCGACACAGTTGTCCTACCCAATTAAAATTTGCGTTTGGGAATTTAAAGCTTTTAAAAATTCATATTTTTCCTCGAAATTTTGTCCTCTAGTGAGTACCTTAAGATATATGACGTAACTGACTTCCATCATACATTTGAAAAGCTTGTAGATGAAAGTTGCACAAACTTGTGCGAAATGGTAAGAACATATAATGATTGGAGATATCACTATTTCTCGATCGTATACTCAGTTTTAAGTACCGATACTTGATACTCACTTTATAAAAATCTGTGCAGACCATTGCTTGTGCATCGAATATGTTCAGGAGTCTTAAAATACTAAATCAGTTGCAAAGAAGCAGAAAAAGGCAAAGGAAGGCCTTTGTATCCACTAAATGTTTTCGAACAACATTTAGCCAGAAACAACATTATTTTAGCATTATTATTTTTAAACTCTTTTATCGGATTTTGATTTCTCGGCATGTGCTCATCTTTAAATTATTCCACACATAGTTTTCGGTAGGTATAAATCAATGAAATTTTTATACCTCCATGATACAAAATGAAGAGATGAATTTCTATTAACATGCATAATTGTGTTATTAAACACTAATATTCATGTTGTGACGCTGGGACCTGTCCGTTAAAGAGACGCTCAAGATCAAGCTACCTCACACCACTGCTTGTAAATACGTGACCCTACGACAATGAAGCAGTCAGAAGAAAGATGATTACTAGTGACGACGAATAAAGCGTTTCCAGATTGTTGAATAAACTTTCGACTGCCACCACTTTTGCAACAAGTTCGAGAAAAGGTGGATTTCGAGAAAAATTCGTACTACGCCATTCTCGCCTATAAAGCCGTGCCAGCAGGAGAAGCCAGTTCTTTAGGGTCGTTAAGTGTTGAACGAGACAGCTGTTAGCAGTTAGTTTTAAGTGTGTAGAATCGGTGTTGAGAGAATGTATTTATTGTCAGAAACAATTGTAGACATTTAATCGTCATGTCGAAGTGGTTTGTTGTGTGAAGTAGTTTTAGTGAATGTAATCGTAGTAGCCAGCAGTTTGCGAAAATGGTAGAGCTGAAAAATGGAAGTATGTGTCCAGGTTGCGATCGCACAGAACAGCTGTGATTTGCAAGGTCAAATTCATGTTAAATGGATTACATTTAGTACTATCGAGGAGAATAAATCGGTGAACGGGATAGTATTGTAGTCTTTGGGAATTTGCAGTTGTGAAAGGCATAAAAAATAAAATTACTGCTCCTAATTTATTACGAATAGAACGTAGAATTGCATAAGTGAATAAGAAATATAACTCTGGTTGAATGTGAACAGGGGTTTCTAATGGGTTTGCTGGGGTGAAATTATTAGGATCCTCTAAAATATATGGCTCCTTTAAAAGGACACTAAGAGTGCAGATTGTGTTAACAACGATAAAATAGTGAACTGTGTTTTTATGATGCAGTTTTAGAACGAAAATAAAGTGACAGAGTAACTGAAAATGTCATTTGCCAAATTGGTGTCAGAAGTGGGATTTGTTATCTCGTCATTTTGAAGCAATATTGTATGAAGTTTTAAACAAATATTGGTTTTTCATATTTAACATTTTACTTCCTTGTAAACTAATAGAAGAATTAAATGATCATCTCTACGAAAGAATTTTAACCATAAAATACTATTTTTCATAAAAAAAAATTGCACCATGTGAAGGACTTTTTCAAAACAGTAATAAAAAAGGCTTATGATCTCCGGTATTAATTTAGAAATGTGACGCAAATTTGTATACATTGTATTACGTTAATTACTGTATTACAATTTCAAATGAATTGATCGTGAATCTAAAACTCAATAAAATGGTAATTATTCAGTTTAAATCGATAAAGAGAACAAGTCTACTAAGACATAAAAATGCAATTTATTGCTTTTAATGACTGATCTTACCAGAATGTAAATTGAAACATGCAGCTACCCAATACAGTGTGGGTGGAAAAAAACGAGCTAAACAGATGCGAACACACGATACCACCAAAGTCGATACTTTTTTGCTGTATGTAACTTCGACATGTTGGACAAGCAAACTATAATTTCTCTTCTCTTTCACAGAAGTGGGTAACAATTCTGCAGCTATCATTAGAGCCCATTAGTATCGTCACTTTTTACCTCAGGGTCACCGGAACATCGTTACAAGGCGTAGCAAAAAAAGTCGTGGAAGGAAGTCTTCAAATCAAAATTTTATTACACAGATACTTCCTGTGCATGCAATGTCTTTACTTACCTACATCTGATATAATGATAAAAGTGTTGTGCCAACTTCCGTTTGATCAAACTTGTTACTGCAACATAGCACGAATTAACGTAACCGCGTCCTTAAATCTACATTTGCATTATAAACACACACCGCCCCTCATTTGTTGCTAGAAGGTGAGAACAGGTTATTGTAAGCTTCCGTCGTAGATAGACATTGGTACGTATAAACTTACTGTTGATGCGTGAAGAGGATAAAAGAAGTCAATTGCGCACATTGAAGCAGGAACATGCGTCTCCTATTTTCTACTTCCGAGCTTTTCCAATGCACTTAAACCAAGTGTATTACATGCTATTTTGTCGGCGATAGAGAGTAATAGAAGCGCTATTGAAGTGAGAATAACATTAAGTACTAACACCTGTTGAATATTGGTGGTGAATTGGGGATTGATTATCTTCGGAAAGTTAGTAAACTGTATATCGTACTCACCTGCTGCTAGTAAGCAAATATTATCAAATAAAAATGAAGTACAGATCTACATAAGATTTAAATGGAAAAATTCAACTAAAGACCTATATGATTATATGCCGCATCTGTAATAATAAATATATTGTACTCTTCTCCTCTCCCCTCCATTGCGCTCCTCAACTCTTCTCTCCTCTTTTCTTCTCTCCACTACTCTCCTTGCCTCTCCGCTCCTCTTCCCTCTCCTCGACTCACCTCTGCATCCCTATCTTTTCTCTCGTCGCCTCTCATCACCTCTCTTCTCTCCTCCTCTCCACTCCTCTCTCCTCAACACACATCACTGTTCTCTTCTGTACTCTCTTATTGTTTTCTTTTCCTCTTTTTCTCACCTGTTCTCTTCCTACCGTCCATTCTCTCTTCTCTTCCCTTCCCTTCTCTCCACTCCCCTCCTCTCCTCCAACCCTCTGCATTTCTATCCATCCTCTTCTCTCCTCTCCTCTCCTCTTCTCTCCTCTTCTCTTTTCTCTTCTCTTCTCTCCTCTCCTCTCCTCTTTTCTCTTCTCTTTTCTCTTCTCTTCTCTTTTCTTTTCTCTTCTCTTTTCTCTTCTCTTCTCTTCTCTTCTCTTCTCTTCTCTTCTCTTCTCTTCTCTTCTCTTCTCTTCTCTTCTCTTCTCTTCTCTTCTCTTCTCTTCTCTTCCCTCCTCTTCTCTCCTCTTCTCTCTTCTCTTCTCTTCTCTTCTCTTCTCTTCTCTTCTCTTCTCTTCTCTTCTCTTCTCTTCTCTTCTCTTCTCTTCTCTTCTCTTCCCTCCTCTTCCCTCCTCTTCTCTCTTCTCTTCTCTTCTCTTCTCTTCCCTCCTCTTCCCTCCTCTTCCCTCCTCTTCTCTTCTCTTCTCTTCTCTTCTCTTCTCTTCTCTTCTCTTCTCTTCTCTTCTCTTCTCTTCTCTTCCCTCCTCTTCCCTCCTCTTCCCTCCTCTTCCCTCCTCTTCTCTCTTCTCTTCTCTTCTCTTCTCTTCTCTTCTCTTCTCTTCTCTTCTCTTCTCTTCTCTTCTCTTCTCTTCTCTTCTCTTCTCTTCTCTCCTCTCCTCTTGTTCTCTTCCATACTGTCCTCTCCCCTTCCCTGCCCTTCCCCTCTCCTTCCCGTCATCTCACCTTTCATCTCCTCAGCTCTCCTTTCTTCAACTCTAGTCTCTTCTCTCCTCTCCTCTTCGCTCAACTCTTCTCTCATATCTTTCCTCTTCCTCTTCTGTTCTCTTTGGTTTCTGTCGTTTCTCTCCTATCCTCTCATCCCCTCTCCTGTAGTCTTCGCTTACTTTCCCCTTCTTTCCCTCTTCCTCTTCTGTTCTCTTTGGTTCTTTCTCTGCTCGTCTCTCCTGTACTCTTGTGCTCTGTTCCCTTCTCTTCCTCTGGCACCTGTACATAGATATACCGTGTTGTTATGTAAGAGGGAGACAGGTGGAGTCGCTCCCCGTCGTTAAAGCCTCTTCCTTAAATGATCGTTAAAGCGGCTCGTAGTATCGCCACTGTTTCTTTTAAACATGTTGAGCTGTCACCCGGGCCTTTGTGTCTCTGTTGCCGACCGTGCCTCTGAGGTTGCAAACACCATGTGCAATAAAAACACAAGCAACACGGCTGCAACAGTAGCACCAATCTAGGTAGCTCGTAAACGAGAAGAAATATTTTAGCATGCCTGGCTTAGGTAGGTATTGTTGGTTAACTTGAGCCTTCATCACTCTGCATCTTGTATCCACAGTTACTTAACAACTATAAGACTCAGAATGTCACGCTTGACGACTGCCTCACCGTGCATTACAGTAAATAAGAAAATACATGTTTAAAATACCACCAAAATTGGATATTCCATTTTATTCAAATATCTACAGTACGTACCTTTTCTAATGTAAACTCTCTCAATTAAAATGGGGTAGGTGGAACAAGCCTAATTAATTTAACTATTATTAGGATACCAAAACTGCACTAATGGCACTATAGAAGATAGTTTGGTTTCTTCGTTTTTGTTTAGCATATTGCATTTTCCATGTCAAAGCTTTCCATTAGCATATTTCCCAGAATTATTTCCTGAGTTTTCCTATGTTACTGGTGGCAATATCATTATGGTCATGCCATGGCCGAGTGGTTTGACCATTCGCCTCTCACCAAGCAACACGTTATTCACTTAAAATCAAGTTTACTCCATTGTTCCCTGTTTTTCGCTTTCCTGTTTATCTTTGCATGTAAACCAATCACAGATTAGCTTCCTTTCTGGGCTCGAGCTATTCCACGAGTCGCCCAGGCTTGCATAAGATTAATTCAATTTAAGAATTCCTTGAGGAGTTAATAATGCCTTTTTGTAGATTCAATAATAAAAGATTAACATCTTCAACTATAAAATATTATTGCATAAGTTTACTTTGTTCTTGGCAGTTCCCTTACTTCACTTATTTTCAGTTTCTACTCTTTCTTTGTCACCTTATACAAGCGCAAAATATGGATTACTTCTTTGCAAAGTCATTTAATAAGATTGGTTGTTAAGATTAGACTTGTCAAGAATAAGGACGATTAAAATCGGAGTTTTACAAACAAATCACAGAATGTGTTTCAATACTTGATAGAAACGAAAGAAATCCGCAGCAACTGTGAGCCTCGCATTCACGAAGCCCCGGGTTCGATTCCGTCGACCGCTCATTCTGTAATTGGGTTTTCCTTGCTTTTGCCTGGTCAGTATGACACTATTGGCTGGTTTCCCATCTACCATAATTTCCTTCTCCTCATTTCCCTTTCATTCCGTTTTCTTCTCATGTTTCATGACGTAAGAAGGCGGTTACGAAGATAATGCGGAACTAGCGGGAAAGCAAATATAGGTATTGCCGGTAGACAGTGTACTGAATAACTGAAACTACATGTACAAAGATCCTCCAATATTTTGAAAAATAGTTGCGTTGTTATTTTCAAATTACTGTAAAGTTAATGTGTTTCACAGTACAGAAGCAATTTACATTTTTGGAATATTGAAAAGAAGCGAATACCAACGCACTTTAATAAAACAACTACTTAATTCACTTGCAACTCAGAAGCAATGAGAAAGAAACCTCTGTTCAAACTTCAAAAGCAAAATTTGTTTTTCATTAGCCACTTTTTGGCAGATATATAGAATTAAATAACTTTTTCTGGATGAATAAGGAGTAGTATTCCTTTATATTGTTTGGATCAACACCCTCTTGAAAGATGTGAATAGAGTATTAACAGAGGATAATGTCCAACTAAGCAAAAATCATTTAAGCTTCACCAAATAACTGAAGTTGTTTAAAAAATAAGACTTAATTTTTTACCAAAGCCTATGTTAACCATTTTTTGCTAAATAAGAGTCACACCTTAACTTTTATTATCATGAAACACAGTTATGTCAATATTTTCTGATAAACTTCACAGTGAATACGTTCAAATCTATAAATCAAGATCCTATAGGCAATTAATTTCTTAATAGGAGGGCTTCCCGAATTCTTTCGATCACAGTGAGTATAATCCTTTAGCTATTTCCACAAATCCTTAAACACAAAATTAAATAGAAAAAAACTGGGTTACAGCTACAATTTGAAATATTTCAGTTATTATCGAGCTTTAAAATTTAATTATGAGCATCTCTGTTATTTACAACATTTTGACAGGGCACTCAAGTTATTTGTATAGTTGTTCGTAAGTTTAAATATGTTACTAGGAGAAACAGTGATTAGATAGTATTAATGGCAGGATGTGTACAGGCTGTTGAAAAGTGTATTTTTCAACTCTGATTCAACTTGCAAATATCAATTTGTGTACTGTAAACCCTCGTGTTTAATAATGTTTATTACAAACGATTTTATTCACAGTTTTATAAATGTCATATGTCATGTGCGTTGCACAGAGAATGAGAGAGGGCGAGAAAATTGAAAGGGTGAGGAGGAAATCAGTTGAAGAGGTTAGAGATCTAGATGGAGGGAAGGAAGGAGGAGGGAGAGAGAGTAAGCCAAATAAGCAGAAAAAATACCGAGCAGAACTGCGAGTCTTGCTAGTGGAAGTATAAAGCGATGCTGGGTTTACACTGGGTCGGAAATTTGTGTATTATCGGAGCGGAAAGTAAGGCACGGTAACGTAGATGAGTGGCGCTCTCTGAACGTCCTTGTCAATACTCGGCTTGTTGACAGCTCTCCCCTCCCACAGGCTTAGCGGTGAAGACAAAAGAGGGTCAACGCAGATGGAACATTCCTTTCCATATTTGATGGCACACTGGTGGCTTGTAGTTCTTTAATTCTCGCGGGGGCGCCGTCCCACTGCTTTGTCTCCTCTAAATTCAAAGACCCTGCTCACCAGGGGACCCCTAACCCCCGTCGCCCAACCTAACGCATCGAAACCTACAATCTATGTTGCCAAGTTTGACCGAAGGTGTAAGGAATTGATTTTCTTTCTTCTCTTACGGCCTGCTTGACAGTTATTAATAGCGGCCTTCTGCTGATAATAAATTGCCTTCTTATCGTGGTTCTGGGACTTCTTCCTCTGGACCACAAACATCATCTTTGGGCTCTTTCTCATGTTATAATCCAACAAAATTAATAAGATCATTAATGAGAAATTATTAAACTACACTTAAAATTAGTGAACAATATTACATCTTCTCCTTATCTTTGGTGTTTTCGTTAACTCATTCTGCTTATTGCTTTTTATCTTAATGTTTACTCCTCTTTTCCTTTATTCTTGTTTTTGTAGTTCTACTTTATTTACTTTTACGTGGTTAAATATTTTCATGATATATGAAGGAACAATTCAATGCCATCAATTATTCTGTGTATACCACGAAACTTTTTGACGTATAACAATTATTCAGAGGAAGCTGCCGTCGTTGGAGCAGATTAAAAAAAAATACTTTTAGTTTGTGTAGATAATATTTGACACAAAAATAAGTATGTAAGCAATAAGAATATTTTCAGACCTGTTCTTGTTTTAATTAATGGAAATGGCTTACCTGCTCCAACCCATTTTCTGAAAGTAAAGTTAAATAAATATAAATGAGTCAGTGAGTGAATGAATAATATGCAGCTATAATGTAGCGGAACTCAAGATTTCTGGAAATAGCTTAATTTTATTCATTTCAACTACTCGTTCATTTATGTAATATTAATATTGTACCTAAAAGAAAATAATCTAGAACACTGTTACACATATCAGTAACAGAACGATTCCCGTACGTTTTTCCGTTTTACGAATGAACATTTTTCCGAGAAGCAGGAGCGTCGAAATAAAAATTTGGAAATACCATTTTCCAAAAACTTTATTTCCGAACACAGGTTTATTGAAACATTCGTTTGAAAAGCAACTGTATGCACAGAGCAAAGCTATGAAAGAAGCTATATCCGATGGTGCGTAAACACTCGAGTTGTTAATTTTCAGTTTTAAATTGTTCATATTGTAATACTATTGACTTAATTCTTTTCTGCATCACTACTTCGGGTTTTCTCGTAGTGAACGCTCCATAAGAAATTCATGTAACAGTGTTTCTGTATACCTTTGTTCCTTTTAATGTCTGTCAATGTAGTATACAAATTTGGATGATGTATTCATCCGATCTTCGTTGTTTTCCTCTTCTGAATAAGAGTCGTACAATAAGAATATTTCATCTTGCAGAGTTCTGGTACAGCGTAGAGGTGTATTTTCAAGATTCTGAAGGCAAGTTGGATTAGCAGGTTGATTTCTGCGTTTTTCCCTTCCTACGAACTTTTTAAAATTCTCCCTATGAGGCAGCAAGTTGAGAGGAGACTCTTAGGAGTTGGGTCTTTAAAATCAGTACAGGTGGTAGCTCCGGATGTTGTTCTGAGATTCTCTTCATGTTAATTTTCACTTTTTCCGCCTCCGTCTCCTCCGTATTTGGGGGATGAGAATGCAAAGTTGGGTCCAAACCTTTTAGCACTGTGATCGCGTTACCGTTACCAGTGCTGATACCTCTTACAACACACTCTTTACGTTTTACTCTTTGACATTCTGAGTAAATTTTACCATCACTGCCATGTTTTGGTCTATAGTACATATAACCTTCATGAAGAAGTTTCAATCCACCTTTATCGGGGTTCTAAGATCATTTTGTAACTGAGTCTGAGGGATATGGTAAGAGGCCATGATATAACGCGGGTATTACAACTTAAAGATCCTAAATCCTAAATAAATGGTACGAACATACTAGAAGGTTGTCATACTATACAATACGAAGTATTAGTTTATTCTCTTGAGGGAAGATGGGGACAAATAATTTCATCAAAGGAAAAGGCATGGAAAGAATAGTGGAATTTATGGGATACCTATGTAGTCTCCATAGACTATACGAACATAGCTCTTGACATTCTAACATCTTCAAAACATTTTATCTTTTTTGATGAAACCATAAGTAGAACTAACCGTGAAATAAACTTATTAATTCAATGTACTTAAGCATATATAACCTTTAGTTACTTAAAGCTTTATAAGAGAACCTAGAATTAACATACTGGGCTTCTATAATAGTGGGACAAAACAGAGTATACCTGTTCGTTGAAATATAAATTTATCGATTCCTTAATATTATTTTCACTATGCCTCTTTGTTGACGTGTCATTTCTGCTCACTGATCTTGCTTGTACTTATTGTTTTAGTAATAAAATTGCTTCGATATTCAGATCTTGTTTCTCCTAAGACTTTGTATTTGTCCTTTCCTACAATGAGTATTTGATATTTATACAGCGTGTTATATGGTCAAAGAGTGTAGATGATAGGAGCACATACTCGCAGAACGTGTTCAAAATCATATAAGTATAAACTCTGAGAAAGTATTTGCTTTTAACTGAATATTTAACCTAATTATTTTCAAGTTGTTGCTTATTAGAATTCCCAAAACAGCAGCTATCTCGTACCAGGGTCCCGATTCTGGTCATACTTTAATTTTTGCGTCATAGGAATTGCTAATGTGTCATAAACCCTTATCATGGGTCTCAGATTATAAAAATACATATCTATTTGTTATGTAGGTTTTTTAAATAATTTTATTCAGTTTTTTTATATTAGAACATTTTTTTTTTCTAGTTTAGATACTTTTGTAATTTTCTTGCCATTTACATTTTTATCTCGTCATTTTCCAGCATAAAGAGTTCATAAAGATAACTTTGTACATCCTTTATTTACATGCTTGGAAAAAAAATCCTAATTAATGGCCGACTATGGGTAGAGGGGTGGCTATTATCGGAGTAGTAGATATCATTACATTTATGAATTCATGTCCCAAACTGGTCGATCTGTGTGGCTCAGTTGGTTAGATGCTTGCCTACTCATCCCAAGGTCATGGGTTCAAATTCGGCCCAGAGCGATGGTTTTTAAGTGTGCTTAAAAACGACAGCTCCATGTCAGTAGATTTATTGGCATGTAAAAGAACTCCTGCGGGACAAAATTCCGGCACACCAATTTGATCCTGGTAATTGACAGTCGTTAAACAACAAATAACTTTTAACATGTCCCAAACTAGGGATGAGATTTGTCAGTTTTCCCCTTTCCACGTTATTAAAAGCGTGTATAGTTAGGTTGCTATTGTCATTGTAGTCCTTGTGTCGTGTAATTTATGAGTTATTTTATTACTATTGTTACTTTTATACTTTTGTGTACATACTATTTTGAATATATTAAACACATCTTAATTTAATTTTTTGTAATTATTAAGTCACTTTAAAAATATTTCAGAGCCCTTTGATAAGTAAAGTTTACGCCATCAAAAATTATGACGTGGGTATTACTAGTACTTGCAGAGATAGGTTACCACTATCGCAAACACCCAGCATTTTAAAGCTTGGATAGTACTAACACAACACTGGGAAACTGAAATCATTCTTCAGCCCATTTGAGATCTTGTGAAGAGTTTCGTTTTCGTACGGACGCTATGAGTCAATATCCAGGGCAGCCTCGTTTATAGGTCAGTAGATACGCAGGGAAGGGAGACGGATGCCAAAGAGACGGGAGTCTGTAGCCCTAGACAGAGGGTGCGTGCAAAAATGAAACAAAACTTCCATCACACATTTCTTAGTGAATGTATTGCAATTCTACTTTTACATGTAGCTAGTTTGTGTGTCACTGAGTGTGTGTGTGTTTGTCTGCGCGCGTATGTGCGCGTGTGCGTGTGTGTGTGCGTGTGCCTACCGAACCGGGGATACCACGAAAAATCGTGGGTCAGGGTGGGCGCTCGCCGGAAATCGAATCTTAGCAGTAGAGGGGTACCTAGTGTATTCCACTTAGAAATGTGATATGCATATTTTAAGGTCCCCGAATTAAAAAATAATTAGAGGTCTGTGCGTATGTGTTTGAGGTGTGTGTGTGTGTGTGTGTGTGTGTGTGTGTGTGTGTGTGTGTGTGTGTGTGTGTGTGTGTGTGTGTGCAGGGGGTGTCTTTGAACAGCCTAACTCCAAGACGAAAAGTCTGATAAATACAAAACCTGGTACCTGTAGTCAGTGTCTTCCAAACATGTGACCCGAAGATTTTTAAGAAGCCCGTCCATCCCAAAACCCCACTCCAAAACTACCCATTTACAAGGGGCGGTTTTAGACTTCTGTTGTTTTCTCAAAAATAGCTCTAATACATCACATTTTTAATATATTTATATAAAATATAAAGTACACATTTTTACTTTCTGGGAATGTTCTGTGAAATCCTCTTAGAAAGAGTTTTATATAACGGGTAAATTATAATAATTAGACAAAAACAATTCAGGTATACAGCAAATGTACAACATTAAGGACTCTTGGTAGTGATTTTGGATAAAAAATTGTTGTTTGTAATTGCTTAATATGAATCTACATAGTTTGCACAACATACCCATATAAGGTTTTTGTGTTTGCGGCTATAAAGTGCATTTAAATGGCGATTTAAATGGAGTTTTAAGTATGTAGCTTGCTTTTCTTAAACTTTAGACACTTTTTCAAAAAAACTATAATAAATAGAGATTTAATTTTTTGTGCATATGCAAAATGTAGTGCTCTAAACAGTCGGTGAAAGTTTTTTATGTCACACTTTCATGAAATTCCTCAAAATGTTTTCATGCATAAGAAATTAGAAAATAAAGTGTGCATAGTTATTCACTTTTTAAATTGCTATTATTGATTAAGATGTCTTATTCAATAGAGCTGGTGAATGATTAACAAAATATGAAGCGAGTTACTTTAGCCGTTTAGGAGAAAAGTGCACCTAAAGAAGAAAATCTGCGAAAAATCTTGAAAATGTGTTATTGAAATATCAATATTGTAAAAATTATTAACCTTCCTGATGATTTGTTTGTGGTTTCAAAATCAGAATAAGTTGTTTTATAAGTGGTGAAAGTTTCATTGTAATAAATTGTACAGTTTTCAAGAAAAATTAACGTACATTACAAGAAGTTGTGCTTGAATTTAGTATTCTGACACTACCAAGTGCTTGAAAGTACACAATTTATTTAAAATGGCTTTTTGTAGTTTTTTTGTAGTGTTTAACGCCCGCTTTTACTACTACGGCACCGCAGGCGGTGACACTGATAATACTTACATGAAGATGGAGCACCAGTGGAATGAGATGGCGGGGAAACCGGAGAGCCCAGAGGAAACCCGCCCCAGCGCTGCTTCGTCCACCACGAATCCCATATGCGGTTGCCTGGGATCGAACCCGGGCTGCTTTGGTGAGAAGCGAATGGCCTAACCACTCGGCTACGGCGCGGCCTTGTAGTATTAGCCATTTCCAAGGTATTCGTTTTTGTTTAGAATTGTCAATATTCATAATGAAATGTGCAACGGAACTAATTTTGCAAAGGAATATCTCGTTGGAATGAAGCAGAAAATAAAAGATTTTGCAAGAATAGTTGTAGAAGTGACATAAAAATAAACGATAGTGGTTAGAGAAGGGCATGTGAATTTGACACGTCATATATTTTGCAATCAATTTAATTTAGGATTGCAAAATATCTAACCAAAACATTGTTAAATGCAGGAAGTTAACAGTCTCTCTGGAATGCTTTATGACCAATGGTAATTGTTTGTGGTACACTTGTTTTGTTAACTGTTTTTCATGTATAGAAGGGACAGCAGTTTTTGCCACACCGAATGAGAGTGACTTATTTACAGAAACTATGAGAGGACATGGATTTTGTTCTGTTTTGCAGTTGCTTGTTTGTCGGTGACCGCTTTAACATGTTGGCCACCCAGAGCGCTGCCTGCTGCATCATCAATCTGACAGAAGGCACTCGCTCTAATGGACGCGTTCAAAGGACGCCCATTTTCGCATTAAACAAAATTAGAGCACACAGAATCCTTTGCGGGCAGAATTATTCTGTCGAGCAGCTATGTTCCAAAACGCTATGAGGGAAACTTTAGCATACACGTTGTTTTCAAAGGACAAATGCTGCTGCGATGCGCGAAACAAAACAGAGGCAAATTTAATTGCAAACTATTTCAGATAGCATTTGGATAACGTGGTTTCTGTTTCTAACTATGAACTTAAAAGCATTGTTGATCAAAGCTACACCTTCTGAAGATGCGTTCAGATATCTACCTATGATATACAGGTGATTGTAAGCATAGAGGAAGGACATTTAGGTAAATAACTGATCTTATCGTAATTAATAGACTATTCAGAAGATAAAAATCAATTTCACTTTCTCTATTGCTTAGGTATAGCAGGTAGATGCAGTGCTACATGCCGCCCAATAATTGGAAATATCCTAAATATCCGTCTTGTGACTACCTGAATTTAAATATAACACTTTTAGAAAAATCTAATGTGTTGTACTCACATGACTTTCTCTACTCTTGTGCTAACCATTCCTAGAAACTCTTATATCTATATCTTCCTCGTGTTAGTTGAGATAAACATTTGTACAAAGTATCTTATTACTTATTTCCTTGTAGGTGCAAGGGGAATATGGGAATACAGTAGGCTTTGAACGATAGTCAAATCTTTTAAAGCTTTAAAATTCAGTTCTCTTTGCACGGTTACCATATAAAAATGAATAACGATGTTCCATTTGACAGAAGTATAAGTTCTCCAAAACTCATACAAATAACAAGGAATATATCCGAAATGGTTCACTCTACAAACAAACAAATTATTTAGACATAAATTGTGTTTTTAGCAAATATACATTTTTTTACGGTAGGATTCGGTCTATCTCTTAGGGTTTATCACTTATGCAAAAGTCATCCAGAGTAAATAAGACTTCATGGACAATAGCCCAAAAATTCAAGATATACCTACATTTCATTTGCCATAAAAATTTCTCAAGCATATGGCATTTTAATCAAAATCGTTAGAGCCATTTTTAATCAAATAACATTTTCGTAAAATTTTCCACGTAAAGGTTAGTTTGGAGTGGAGGAATTTTCTTCAAAATCTTTGTGCCGCATCCTTGAAGGACAACTTTGGTTTTTTAACTTTTTTAACTTATGCTGTCCACAGACTGACACACAGACATACGACCTTTTTCTAAAAATGTTTTTTTTTTGGGGGGGGGGGAAATCAGGGGCCTCAAACATGTATTTCCGGTTAAATCTCGACATAAAATTTTTGGGTCGAATGTATTACTTCCCCTACTTACTATACGTAGTAGAGAAAGTAAAATGATATAATGAAATGTAAAAGCTAAACAAATTAAGTCGATTTATTAAAATGTGAATATATAACGTGTTATTGAACTGGAGTAGCATAAAAGTTTTATCGTACTAATGCGAAGAAGTACATTTGTAATTGGTATAATTTATCTTAAAGGTTATGTTTTAGTTACAGCTATCTAAGCAATGCATTTTTAAAGTTAATTATCTCAATATCAAGTGTACAGACGGGAGGATTCCAGTAGGTATATACCTGCACCTGAAAATACCGAGTATGGCATCGACCCTGCTATTAGAATGATATTATTGTTAAATAAGTGTGTAGTATGAAATTACAACCATCCATCATGAAACACAATGCAATAACACAGCAGGAAGCGCGTGCCTCCGTTGCCATCTTGTCACGATGGTTATTACAGAACACTGTTCGTTCCCCTTCCATTGTTCTTGTGCTGTCATTGCGAAAGCGGCCTCTGTCTGTGTGTGTGTGTGTTTATGTGACTATTGAGAAAGCTTCCATCATGACCTCTCATACTGACCACAGATGCTCAGCTCCTCTCTAACAGACGTGCTATGTTTACTGAATTACTTTATACATCAAAGTTAAACCACAAAGAGAATGCATTTTTAACATTTGAAACCTGGATAACTATGATTGCAATTTTTACTTTGTATTCTAAATGCAAATTATATCGCTAAAAAGTATCTGCTCATCCATTTGATATAGAAATGTATCTGAAAACAGGATTTCAAATACATTTTAGTACACATTATTTGAAACAGTCACTTGTCAGACTGTTAACATACCAAACAAAAGTACTTTAGTGGCATAGGATATAATCTGATGGTTTATGCTAAAACGTTTGCGATACTTCATTTTATTTTTCCTGGTAAATTTTTGTCACTGTGATTGCTAAATTTATTCTCCCATGTTTATAATGTTAACGTTTGAATTGCTTCCGTATGTTATATGTAACTAGTTTTTTAATGCTTCTGGGCAAAAATGCGTCATAAAATAATGTAACGTGGATACAAGAATCACTTCTCATATGAATATTATAAGGGGTATACATGAATTCACAATTGGCGGGGAAAATCGTTGCAATGTGCCATTTACTCGTATAGAGATTCTGAGGAAAGTTGGCAGATTGGAATGGGAGAAGGTTGCTCTATAACTTCTGTTTCACGATTTAGTAAAAACGCAAAATATAAATAATATTTTATTTCATTCTAATGTACTAATTTGATTTAATAGTATAATACTCTAGCGTATTCCAAAGAGGGATATTTTATAAAATCCAATCCAACAATAATGATTTATTTATACATTTTACAAATTGTCCTTAGGCAAGTTACTTTAGGTATGTCCTTCTAATTGTAAAAAATGTTTGTCAAGAGTGATTTCAATATTTTGTAGTAGGTACAATGCTAGTAGAAGAAACAGTGGACAATATATTGTGCTAAAGCTTGAGTCCAAAATGCAGGCTTTGATATTACGTGCTCTTTGAAACAGCTGAGAAAAAACGAAAGAAGGAAGCGGGCTTCTTAAAATATTGGAGAATTTTTATGCACTTGCATGCGCTCCCGGCTTTAATGCTGCTAAAGAAATCATATGACACAGTACGGATATTTTAATGTAACCTACCTTTTTCCCTATAGCAAACTACTGTCCATATTTCATGATGAAATACGATGATTAAGTAACCTCAAATTCAAAGGTCTCGATTTCATTGCCGGCTGGGATTTTTCTCAGCCAGGTTTGTTCCCAAAGATTAAACCAAGTGAACATCGTTAAGGCTGATCAATTGTTCCAAAGGTAAAAAGTCGTCAATATTAGCTTAGATGTTAAAAGTGCCATATAAATAGAACCTAACATTTAAAATGTTACATCTAACATAATATATAAAGCAGTATTAATAAAATAGGTACTGATCGCGGATATAGTGAGAGGAAATAAGTTTTCGTAAAACTGTGATGTTTTGCATAGTCAAATATTTTAAGGCTTTGAGATTCCATTCTCTTTGCACGGCTAAAATACACAAAAATGAATAATGACCTTCCATTTGACGAAAATTTAAGCACTCCAAAACTCACACAAATAACAAGGACATACTTCATTCCATAAAAAAATTATTTGAACATAAACTGTGCGCTTTAACGAAATCTACATTTTTTGTGCATTAAGATTTGTTCTTTGATCTCTTACAGTTATGCAAAAGTCAAGAGTAAATAGAAATACTTGGGCTATGGCCAGAAAATTTAAAATATACATTTCATTTGGAATAAACATATCTTAAACATGTGGCATTTTAATCAAAATCGTTAGAGCCATTTTCGAGAAAATCAAAGTTTTCGAAAACTTTTCCATGTAAAGGGTAGTGTGGAGTGGAGACAACATTTTCTTCAGAATCTTCGTGTCTCATTTTAAAAATATATTAAGCTTACATAAAAAATTGGTTTCTGAAATGACTTTTCAAGTTTGAGTAATGCGTGCACACACACACACACACACACACACACACACACACACACACACACACACACATGCACGCACGCATTCTCTCACGTACGCATACACATACGGACCTTTTTCTAAAAATGCCTTTTTTGGATTCAGGGGGCCTCAAAGCATACAGGATGGAAGTGAAGTTATTTTACATTTCTTCTAACATGCGCTTCATAGGAGCATTACAGACAAAAAAGTCTTAATGGCATTTTGTTCTTTGATCAGCTGACTTAAAAAAATGGTTTTTGTTCTGAATTGGATGAGTAATTCCACAAGAATGTACGAATATAACAGTCAGTTACTTGTAAGATGCGCAGAGTAACTTATTTCTGACATAGCTTCGGTAGTAATTATGGGACATCACACAGGGTTACGAAATAATTAATCACTTAAAAGAATCGAAGGAATACTCCAACACTCAACCTGTGTTGAGGTTGGTCAGGGAATTTACCTGGTTTCTGGATGTAAACAGGTCGCTCGCATGCGAGGTCGTATAATGTATTGGCTTACACTCGCACAGTAAACATGGAAGGACACGGCAGGTTATTTCTTTATGTTGTCAAGGCGCACCGCTGCGGTGTTTGTTTATGTACTGATCTAGTAAAAGCGACACCCGCACAATATGCAGTGTTGCCAGCTTGTTTTCAACAAAACTAAAATACCTCCGTAGGAAATGGTCAGAGACAAAAACGTAAGACACAAAATGTGTTCCAAATGCGCGAGCTACCGGTGGTTTAAATTAATATAATGACTTCCCTTTAACCCCATATATTTCCAGTGAAAAACGACATCGAATTTTTGGGTGGTATGCAATACTTCCTTTGCTTACTATACGAAGCAAAGAAAGTAAGAAATAACTATTTATATTAAATTTATTTCATTATTTAAAATTCTTCCAGAATGTTAAAAAAGTTATGATTTTTTTACATTTACATTACTTTCTCTACCCATTCCTCAAACTATTTTTATGAAAGCTTATTCCTCTACCTAATTCATGCTAAACGAGATAAACATTTGTAGAAATGGCTTCATTGTATAGTTCCCAAAAGGGAATAGGGGATTTAAAGCAGGCTTACGCGATAGTCAAATGCTTTAAGCGCTGGTTACTATATGATGACTAAACGACTTTCCACTTACCTATAAGTACTTAAAAATTCACACACAATTTACAAGGAATATCTTGGAATTGGTTAACTTAAAACATGTTTGACATAAATTGTATATGTGCTTAAAGAAGATCTATATTTTTTTGTTAAGTAAGATTTGTCTTTCTATTACGGTTTACTAGTTGTGAAAAAATCAATTAGAATAAAGACAACCCCAGACTATTCTCAGAAAATTCATGATATAGGAATATGCACATTTTGTCATGGAAATATCTTAAACATGTGGTATTTTAATCTAAATCGTTAGACCGTTTTGAGAAAATAAAAATGTTCTAAAAATGTCTCGTGTAGGGTTAGTTTGGCATAGGAAGATTTTCTTGTAAGTATTTCTGTCGCATACCTATTTGGATGGTTTTAACTTATTATAAAACCACGTTTGGTGTCTACGTCAAATGTTTGTGGCGTTAAGCGTTTCCGAGATGTTTGCAATTTGAAATACTTATAATTTTCTTAAAGGTAAGTCGTAATTTAATCTCCCCTACCACTTCTTTTTCTTGACCATGCAAAGAGAATGAGATTTCAAAGCCGTCACATAGTGGCGCGCTCTTAAAAATTTAGTTATCGCTTAAAGTGTACTGTATTCCCGTACGCCCCTGGTATCTACAAGAGAATATGCAATGATACAATTTCTAGAAAGTTTAACTTGATTAACACGAAATAGATAGACGAATAGCGTTTATAAGCATAGTTCGCACAATTGTGCAAGAATGAATAAAACTTTTGTAGTGACTTGGGAATCAAACACAGAAGTAATTATTATGTATAACAATAAAAACCGAAGTGCAATGCAAAATGTGCTTTTAGAGTGCAGTAATAGTAATACATGCAGATTACTGGATACAAATTAACAGATAGTGTGGAAGAATGGTACTTTTATATAATGAGGACATTGTGAGAGAAGGTATAATTGTTTTGTTTCTTCAGTTGTTTCTCTCAGTGTATGACAAGGGATGAAGTGCAGGCTGATTGTCGGTGTATGCGTTTGATGAATGTTTTAAGATCCATGTAACAGGCCAGGTCGTTACCTTTTGGGTCATTGCTCGGGAATGAACTGTGCCGAGGAGCATCCTGTGTTTGAAAGGAAATGCTGGAAGCAATGACAATAGTAGAAGTGAATCATAATTCGCATGGACGGAAAAGATTCAGATACTGCGGGAGAAGTCAGCTCTTCTAGATATCTAAACGTTCTCAAGCATCTAGTGCACTGGACCCGAAGTGCAGTAATGGCTAGATAAGGTGTAATAAATTAGTGCGGCATAGGCTGGGAGACGGTACTATTGAAACCAGTTGGTATCAGACCCTCCTTTGACTGCTGGGTTCTCCAGGTCTACTGATTCTTGTTCGGTATTTACTTCCCTATTCTTCTTCTTCTCCTTTTACCACTTACTCCAATACGGTCGCATCCTTTAATATCTGGAATATTTTGTTGTTACCCCACTTTCATCTAGTAGGAATCGATTTGTAGCTAACTTTAGCCACTCAGAGAAATTAGAATATATTTTCCCCATGTGAAGTAAATTAGGTGATAGGAATTGGTTCCGCTTTACTGCTATGAACACCTTAGTTGCGAGTCAGTCTAATTATCAGGAGCACTATACTTATGCTGGAAGTATTGTACCAATTCCGTCCACAGACTTCAACGGAAATACACGTGTTGAGTTCATGTGAAATGCGAAAGTTACGGGGAAATTCGTAAACTAATTTCCGATGTTTAATACACATCAGACTAACATAGATAATTGCAAAACTGTTGTTTTATTTAAATCTTTACACATTTATCTATTTTTCTAATACTTACCATATTTGTTTAAACATTTGTCATAACTTTTAAAAAACTTCTGTAAGCCAGCATCATAGAAATCTGCCGTCTGTGAGGTTAACCAGTCGTTGGATAAACAATAGATAACCACTGGATAAATAATGGAAATTGTCAATCACCGATCTTCATGGATCTTTTCATCCACGGTATTGACAAATCTTCTGTGATCGTTGATTGACGACCTGATCGCGGTTCATTATGGACATTGTCCCGTCCGGCCTTCAAAGATCTCAGTCGGTCTGGGTGGCTCAGTTGGTTAGACGCTGGCTTACTGATCCCAAGGTCGCGGGTTCAAACCCGGCCCAGGCCGATGGTTTTTAAGTGTGCTTAAAAACGACAGTTCCATGTCAGTAGATTTATTGGCATGTAAAAGAACTCCTGCGGGACGAAATTCCGGCACACCGGCGACGCTGATGTGATCCTGGAAATTGACAGCGTCGTTAAACAACAACATATTTTTTTTTCAAAGATCTCA
Source organism: Tenodera sinensis (assembly GCA_030765045.1). NCBI lineage: Eukaryota > Metazoa > Arthropoda > Insecta > Mantodea > Mantidae > Tenodera > Tenodera sinensis. Next base: position 178,232,497 of record CM060961.1, on the reverse strand, counting down.
TTTTCTACTTATGCACTTTGTTGTCCCTCATACACTTCACTGATCTGTCCATGAAAGTCCGCTGATCAAACGTTCATTGCTATCAAAAACGGAATCACATACCGTATTTCACCGTTGGCGGGCCCATCGATTGTTTTAAACATATAACACCGACACTGTAACAGCATACTGCAGCACTAACAATAGAAATGTGATCGCGCAGGGCACGCTAGGAACCCGTGCGCATGCGCGCTTCATTGTTCGCGCGACCTTACTTTACGAATCGTCCTCTACTTCTGAAATTAATACAAAACTTTGTCCGGTATGTTTCAAATATGTCATAAAAAGTTTTCCATAAAGTTCCTTACATTTACAACAATAATATTTGTTGTTTTCCTTCCTGAAAAAAGGTTCTGGGCGTTTTTAATTAAAACATGGTGTCTGAGATATTGGCGTGACAAACAAGATACCTACATTTATAAAAATTTCGATCTTAAAATAAATAATTTTTATTGAGCAATACGTTTGACGGATTAGCTATTTGCCAATTCTTTTTTCTATTTTTGGAATTTTTCTTAGTTTAAATAATACTGTTGTAAAATATTTTGCCCCTTCTTTAATTTCTCCTGTAGTCATGCAAAGATTATGCAATACTGAGATCATTTTATAGAGACCTGCCTTTCAGACATTGATTTTATCCCAGTCTCTGATATGCTCTTGTGATCTTCAACAACATGTGTGTTGAAAATATTTTGACAACATTCATGTTTAACAGGAAGTGGATAGAAAAAAGTTTTAGAGTAGGTATGAAAATATATTTTTATATTTTTCATATCTTCCTTCGTTAACCAATACTGTGCCTTTTACAATCTTGTAGTAATGCAACATTCTCTAAATATCCCTAGAAAAATCAATGACTATCTCAAATAAAAATTATTACAGCTATTTTTGTGAAAATTAAAATTATCCGGAGTGTTTTCATCTAACGAGAATTTAACAGTAAAGGGAATTTCGTGGAACTATTTATTTTTTATTCTAAAGTGACACTGGAGCTAAATATATATTTGTTATTTATGAGATTCTGTGCTTTTTATCTGTCCCCCTCACCCTCCCTCTCTCCGTCTTTCTCTCTTGCACGCACATCCTTTCCACATGTGCATAGCCTGGTTATTTTATTGTAAAATGCCTACTGGGTTCCGGGGGCTTCAAAAGGTATACTTTCGGTGAAATTTTGATATCGAAGTTTTTGGTGGTTTGCAATACCTGAGTTAATTTGCAAAAAGATAAGAAAAGGTAGAAATGACAGACATTGCCATCGCTAGTTGGGAAGCAGGTGACCCTGATGTAGAATTTGAGGAAAAGCTTTCGCTGTTTGTTTGTTGTTTGTTGTAAGGTTTCCGATTTCTTAACGAAGAGGAAAGTTGGAGATAGGCCATGCGTGACCAGGTTGTGTGGTGCGTATCCCTGGAAATGAGAGCTCTTCTTTTGTCTTAAGGCACTGCATGGGGTAAGGAGGGGAAAGTCGCAATTTCTAGAGCTTGATGCAGTATATTTTGTTGCAAATGAGATAGAGAACTTTCTTGGACAAAGCTCCAGAGAGGTTCACGAAACTGTAAATGAATTTAAAATATCATAATCGGCAGCACTTTACAATGCTGCAACCAGCAATGCAGTTCTGATCCTGCATTTCAATATAATATGTGGAATATCTTTAACCCGAGGAGATAAATTATTAAATAAATTAATAGGAATAACATGACAACTTTTCTATATGTACATTGTTTGTTCATAGATTACGACTGCTTCTTGTAGACTGCTATGATTTGAGTGACAACTTGTAAACTGACCATTTTTGACATACAATAGGCAAGCCAGAAAGAACATTGGAGATAGTGTAAGTATACTGAATTTAACAAAAAAGTGGTTTACAACGTGTCTGTTGAGAGGTTCCATAAATTTGTCTTGCAGCTCTCCTTTTCAACAGAAACATTTGATGTGCTGAAGGTGATTTAGCCATAAAAGTATACCATAATCTAATGAGTGCATATACCCAAAATAAACTCTAATCTCAGATATATTGCGTTTTAATCAAATCGTTAGAGCTATGTTTGTTAAACTAAAAATGTTCGAAAAATGTTTCATGTACAGGGTAATCAGGAGTTGGGGATTTTTTTGAAAATCTGTCGCATCCTTGGAAATTGCTCGACTTAAATATAAAGTTTGGTATTTAACCGACTTTTCGTTTTTGAGTTATGCTGTTCACACAAACACACACACACACACACACATACACACAGACATACACACGTATAGAAAGACAGAGAGAGAGAAATATCCTTTTCTAAACAAAAATCTCTTTTTGGAATCGGGAAGTTCCAAAACATGTATTTCCTGCGAAATCTCAACATTGAATTTTTGGCTGAAATACAATACTTCCTTTACTTAACGCTCATAGTAGAAAAAGTAAAATTAAAACTAAAAATGTAACGAATCAAAGCCTTCTGACTTTCTGCTAATGAAATGGTGGCGTGACGTAGTGGTTAGAAAAAATTATGTAGATAGAAAATACGACTTTTTAAAAATGTCAGTACTCTATATTTAAGTAGATACGCTATCGAACACTGGTTGTTTTGCAAATAGAGTAGCTTGTGTAGAATAGAATGCTTTGTTTACATTGTACAAGTGTCTTTATTTGTTTTCACCTAACACTTTGAAAAAAAAAAAAAAAAAAAAAAAAAAAAAAAAAAAAAAAACATTACTTCATCTCGACAAGTGTCATTTCATTGTTACCCGAATTTTTGGTTATGCGAAAATACCTCCCTTTCCCTTTTGTAAGTTTAACGGAGGTTTTTCTGCTCTTGTAACTAAGATTTTAGGTTATCACGCTTAATTTGTCTTCAATAATGCAATTTAAATCAAGACTTTGAACGGAAAAAATAATGCAGTATATTTTGACCCTGAAAGTTTTGATTTCTGATTAGAAGGAATGTATTTCACTACACAGATGCAATGATATGTTTTGTTTTACATTTATTCAATTTTATATGAAAATTAATTTTGTTAAATAGTCAAATACTATACGAATAAATTTTCTTTGAAGAAAAGAGTCGCTGCTACATTGCTCGGAAATGTACGGAAAATAAGATGGTCTCTTGTTTTGGTGATGCATTTATACGCTGCAGTTAACATCTAAGGTCATATTGGCAGCTTTACCTTTCAAAAATTGTTCATCGCCAATAATGTTCACTATTTTGTATTTTGTTTCCTTTTATATTTGGTTTTCGTCTAAACGTTAACACACACACACACACACACATACACACACACACACACACACACACACACACACACACACACACAGTCAAACATACTTCCAAACAATAGGTTGAATGTGTGGGAAATAATCCTGACTAGAGAAAGTTGCTCTGTTATATTCAGAGCTAGAACAAATATCCACTGAGCGGGGAATCAACATAACTACCACTGTATATAGCATGTGGTTAATGAGAAAGACAGAACTGGAATTACGTAATAATGGTACATGACTAACATTGTATAGCATCATGATAAGACTGTATCTTTTGTATGAATTCAACGAGCAATATTTTGGTTGTTCAAAATATGGATGTATTAGACGATTGTGGTTTTACTTCGTTGGGCCATGACTGGACTAGGAGAATTACGTCACTGCAGTTCGCCTCGAAGTCTGTCTTTCTCGTTAGCCATGATCTGACGTCATACTGAACACTCGGATCCAAGGCTGTACAGTTCAGAGACAGTTCGACTGCAGCACTGGCAGTGTAGAGTTGGCCACTATACGCTCTGTTTACATTTTGTTCTGCTCTGCACAAACTTCAGTTGTCAGAACCATCTCGTGCTGCCACATAGTGGAAGAACTTAGTACAAATATGACCTTGAATGGAAAAAAAAAACATACATGGTAGATTGTGTCATTATAGCAAATAGTAAACAAATTTGTTGAAACAATGCTGTAATACAAAAAATACGAATCACTTGTTGCATCGTCAGTAGTACGAAGGCAGAAGAACAAGCAAGTTTAGCATTACAACGGGATTTCCTTGAAGATCTGTGAAAATATGATACATAGAAATACACCATTTTACAAACTACACCATCCTGGTTTAAAAACTAAACTATTTGACAAACAGACGAATGAGAAGATAATACAACACGTAAATGTTAAATTTTTGGCAACACACATGCCTATTTTTACTTTCTCTACTATGTTAGTAGAGGAAGTAAGTATTGTATTCCAGCCAAAAATTCGATGTCGAGATTTCACCGGAAATATATGTTTTGAGGCCCCCTGAATCCAAAGAAACCATTTTTAGAAAACTGTGTGTGTGTATGTGTGTGTGTGTGTGTGTGTGTGTGTGTGTGTGTGTGTGTGTATCTGTCTGTCTGTGTCTGAAGAAAATTGCCCCACTCCAAACTGCCCTTTAGATAGAAAATTTTTCGAAAATTTTGATTTTCTTGAAAATGGCTCTAATGATTTTGATTAAAATGCCATATGTTTGATATTTTCGTGACAAATGAAACGTATATCATGAATTTTCTGGCTATAGCCCATGTAGTCCTGTTTACTCTGGATGACTTTGGCATAATTGGTAAACCGTAAGAGATGGACCACATTTTACTGCACAAAAGATGTAGATCTTGGTAAAACACACAATTTGCCTAAATTTTTTTTGTACAATGAATCATTTCGTAGATATTCCTGCTTATTTGTATGAGTTTTGAAGAACTTATACTTCTGTCAAATGGAACATCGTTATTCAGTTTTTATATGCTATACAAAGAGAACGGAATTTGAAAGCTTTAAAAGATTTGACTATCGCTCAAAGAATACTGCATTCCCATATTTCCGTGCATGTGCCAGAAAACGAGCAATAAGATAATTTCTGCAAATGTGTATCTCAGCTAACACGAAGAAGATAAAGGAATAAGTGTTTGTAAGAAAATCACGTGAGTGCAACACATCATATTGTTTTTAATAAGATTTGTTGTTACACCCCTTTCCAATACATACTGGTAACGCGTACATACCGCAAGCAAAAAGACATTTGTCCTAGCTCTGGTTATATTACTACAAAACATGATCAGTTAAACACGTTTTTCATTGTCATGAATTCAGAGGATTGGGCTGGGGAATTTGAAAGAAAAAGCAAGGCTTATCTTCTTATAAAGGAAAGAGTGAACACCTTTCTGTATGTATAATTTGATGAAATTGTGGGTAGTGTGCAGTGCCTAAAAGCAGGCCATTTTGGATTCGTCGCACATGATGCCCAAGGCCTCATTTTCCCATATGTATACTACGTGCTGACCATAAGCGTTCAATAGCTGATAGAGTTTCCGAGCAAAACAAGTGGAGGGAGCCTGTCTACCTTGCCACTGGCTATCCCACCTGTGTTACAGATGCAGCAGCCTCCTCAGCGCTTAGTTAAAGGAAACAACCTAATAAAACAAGTACTGAAATTGCTTTACTGCCTCTGCATTCCTGAAAGCCTACTCACTCTCACACGCTCTCTCACTCGCTCATCCACTCTGATCGACAAATCATTATTATCTTTAAGTTAATTAATTGTTGGATGATTTCTCTGAGGGTCATGGAACCTGCATGATTTAATTTGATCCATTTGGATGCTTCTAGCATGGGGCAAGGGAACTTTCTTTGTCATAAACTTCTGCCGAGATAGTCATTTTTTTCTGCTTTCTTCTTGAGAATTATGACTGTATGCGTTTCTCCGAGTACTTAGGAAATGGAAGTCAGAATAACTGCACTAGAAAGTTAATTCCTACTGAATCTGCCATTATGGGAGTTACAAAGCTATAACAGGATTGGAAAGCAACTGTAACTTACCACATTGTGTAATGTTAAAAGTTTACAATGTAACTTTCATATAACTTTCTACGTACATTATGATTTTATAAGACCTTCTCTTCGGTTTATCTGATGCGCTACAGTCACATGACTTTCTCCATGTTAATCCGTATAAACATTTGCAGTAATTATCTTAATACTGAGTTTCTTGTAGGTGCAAGGGGAATTTGGGAATACAGTAGCTTTGAGTGATAGTCAAATCTCTTAAAGCTTTCAAATTCCATTCTCTTTGCACGGCCAAGGGATAAAAAGGTGGATAGCGACCATCCACTTGAGGAAGGTTGAAATATTGAAAAACTCACACAAATAACATGGAAATGTTTCACTCCAAAAAGAAGAATGTATTTTGACACAACTCCTGTGTTTTAACACCTACATTTTTGTATAGTAAGATCTTTCACGGTTTACTAGTTATGCAAAAGTCATCAAGAGTAAACGGGAATACATAGGCTATAGCCAGAAAATTCAAGATACATTTCATTTGTCATAAAAACATCTCAAACATATGGCATTTTAATCAAAATCGTTAGCGGCATTTTTGAGAAATTCAAAATTTTCGAACAATTTTCCATGTAAAGAGTAGTTTAAGGTGCAGGATCTTTCTTTAACAGCTTCCAGTCGCATCCTTTAATACCAACTTTGGTTGTTAACAGACTTTTCGTCTTTTAGTTATGCTGTTCACGGACACACACACACACACACACACATACACGGACCTTTTTGTAAAAATACTTTTGGATTTAGAGAAGCTCAAAACATGTATTTCCGGTGAAATCTTGACATCTAAATTTTGCGTGGAATACCTACAATACTTCCCCTGATTTACTAGAGAAAGCAATAGTCCACTTTTACTACTTGTAAATAATATACCCACTATTGTATCACTTTTCATCCCTACCTCATAAATGAAATTATAATAATTAAGTCGTTATTGAGATTTAAAAAGCCCTCCGATTAACGCTAAATAAACCAGATAATACGTAAAATATGACAAAAGAAGGGAAGCATATTTTTTTTTTTTTTTTTTTTAAATTCTAGGGTAACCAAAGATATAATTCAACGTCAGATATTTATCCAAAATTAAAAATTGACAGAAACAATTTGTTCAGTATTTATGGATTCTCCTGTTGACAGATGCCCTCTCATAACGATCCAGGGCTACTTCAAGGATGATGACGTACGATTCAGTTAAAGGAGGGGAATATAATGTGCTTATGGTTTAACATGCATCGCATCAGTTTTCAGATCGATCAATAACTGATATTTTCATGGGTTTCATATGGCAAGGACACAGATGGGCGAAATTAATCAGAAACGTCCTCGTGAATACCACAACCACTTCTGGCAAATAATTCTCATTACTGGAGATGAAAAACGAGTCTTACTGTCATTCCATACAATAGAAAATGGTGGGCTGAACATGATGAATTAGTCTTACTGGACGGTTCGACAAGAAAGTGACAATTAGTTGCTGAAACTGCCAAGTATCTTCTCTCAAATGGTCTTGGTGTTTCTGTTGTAAAGTCTAGATTGTATGAAGTCTAGACTCATTTATGCATTTACTAGCCTTTTTCAGTTATTGTGGAACTCATTACCGGATGCCCAAAAGTAAATCTGTAAAGCGAATCTGACACGGTTAAGACACTTGTTCCACAAATAAACATTTCATTTTTCTCAGCCTACAAAACAAATTAAATAAATTTAAATAACTGTTGATCTTTCATCACCTTGGAATTCAGGTTCTAACACATCAAGAAGATTTGCAACACAATTATGCATCTCTGCTGCTTTGTACACAGTAGGTGGGTATATTAAAAACGATCATAATAGAATAAAACTTGTAAATCACCGTAAAATCTCTAGGTAATCATTGTCTCGAATTAATTTTCTTAAGTTTTATAATGGCAAGATCAGCACTTTAAATAAAACAAAATATATTGTGACGGCGGCCGCGCACCTCAAAGGACGCTCAAGGTCAAGCTCTCCCGCCACGAATTTACTGAGAAACGGACGAACGGTAAACAAGGACAACAATAGTCGAATCGAAACAAGACCGATTCTAGACTGCTCGAGAAGCTTATGACTGCCAGCTTGTTAGGAGAAATCTCGAGAAAAAAGAAATAAACGGCTATATAATCGAGTCGCACAAACAGAGAAATACGTTTTTAAGTGTGTCGAGCCAATGAGTTGAGTGCTGAAGCAGTTTAGTCAATGTTCAAAGAAGCAAGCTTTTAGTGAAATACGTCAATGCGAATTGTAAATTCTGATAACGAGAAAATACATGTAATTTTCTACACTGTATTCTAAGAAAGTCTATCACAATTACAAAGTACCACACAATCAGCCAGTCAATCAACCCCTATTTCTTATACCATTCTTTTTGTAACAAATTATTTGAATACTGTCTTTCTGGCAACTTCTTCTATCCTGACCTTTTTACTTTCTCTACTGGTAAGTAGGGGAGGTATTGTATTCCACCCAAAAATTCGATGACTTGATTTCACCGGAAATATGTTTTGACAGCCCCTGAATGGGGGGGGGGGGGGGAATTAGGTCCGTGTGTGTGTGTGTCAGTCTGTGGACAGCATATCTCAAAAACGAAAAGTAGATTAAAAACCAAAGTTGGTATTTAAATTTAATGTCTTTCAAGGATGCGACACGAAGATTTTGAAGACAATAGCCTCATCCTAAACTACCCTTTACATGGAAAATTTTTCGAAAATTTTGATTTTACTGAAAATGGCTCTAACGATTTTGATTAAAATGTTTGAGATATTTTTATGACAAATGAAATGTATATCTTGAATTTTCTGGCTATAGCCCCTGTAGTCGTACTTACTCTGGACGACTTTTGCATAACTGGTAAACCGTTACAGATAGACGAAATCGTAGTATACAAAACATGTAGATCTTGCTAAAATACACAATTTATGTCTCAATGCCTCTGTAGTCATATTAACTCTGGACGACTTTTGCATAACTGGTAAACCGTTAGAGATAGACAAAATTTTACTGCACAAAAATGTAGATCTCGCTAAAACACAATTTATGTCTATGTAATTTCTTTTTGTACAATGAGCCATTTCGGAGATATTCCTTGTTATGTGTGTCAGTTTCGGAAACTTAAAACTTTCGCGAAATGGAACATCGTTGCTCATTTTTTTATATATTAAGCATGCAAAGAGAACGGGATCTCAAAGCTTTAAAAGATTTGACTATCGCTCAAAGTCTACTGTATTCTAATATTCCCCTTGCACCTACAAGGAAATAAGCAATAAGATAATTTGTACAAATATTTATCTCAACTAACACGAAGATATAGGAATAAAGTTAATAAGAATGGTTAGTACAAGAGTAGAGAAAGTCATGTGAGTGCAACACATCAGATTTTTTCTATCCTGCTTTCTTAAAGTGCACCCGATCTTTCAAAGATAACCTCGTGACTTATTTTTCTTTACATTTCTCTCACCCTATTCTTCTATATTGGTACAACGCCACATTTCATAAAATTTACTTAACTTATTTATCCAGAGGTCCATAGGATAAGTTCTTCTAAATTTTTATTGGAAGGACTCATGGCAAATTTTTGTGGGGGAAACAAATTGGTAATATCTTGTACAGAAAGTTCTTTTTCGCATCTTAAACTTCAGCTGCATATAACTAATTAAGCTTTCTAGACTTCATGCATGACAAAGGATACCAATTAACCGTCTCTGTCTCTTTATAAAGAAGTGACAGGGTAATCAAGGAAAATTTTGGCGCGGAATAACGAAAGTAAGAAGAATACATTTTCAAAAGAAGTTGGAGTTAGTTTGTGTACCGAAACGAACATCGTGAGAGAAATAAGTAACAACAGGTGGAGGAACTTAATCTTTTTGGGAGACAGTAGAAATGCAACACCCATTGCTTGAGGTATGTAGGTTCACTGGAAGAGTGTTTGCATGCACAGCCATACATCACCCGCCCCTAATATTTCTGTTTCATTATATTTACGTGTTGAGAGGCGCTCACGCCGTGGACCGGATCCAGATCAATCTGGAATGTAGACGACTCTCCAAGGAATACACATTTTCAGAAAAATTTATGGAGAAAATTAACACTTCTCTGGTCGGGTCAGAGGTTCATAACGAGGTCCACTGTTGCTCGATTTGTTATCTCGATGGCCAATGGCTCACACCTATACTGGGTAATGTCTGTTGCAATGCTAGTCATGTATTATCCGTGACTGGGTGAACCCATTCTTTCAGAGTTGGAAAGGCGCTACAATTATTTACATTTTTTTACACCTATGCAGAAAAATAGATACTATAGTGGAATTGGTTCCATCGTTTATCGCATATCTGAAGTCATGAAGTGGGCGTTGAAGTATTATATTTGCGTAGATTATCATCTCTTTTCAGCGGATGTTGATAATGTAAATCATTAAAGAGGCGTTTTACATTGTAAAGAAATTGTGCAAGTTCTACTTTTGCATATGAAGACAATGTTGGGACCTAGAAAGCCAACGATTTATAACTTACGTTCTGATCAATAGGAGTGGCCCTGTTTTGAAAGCATAAAACACAACCTTTTTCCCTAGAAAATTAAGTTTAAACATTTAAAAACTTTTATAGGTACTTTTGGGTTACTTCTGATACTCTCATGGTGTAATATCGGACAATTGTGAAAGAAATAACAGATCGTGCTTGAAGAGGCAGTGGAACACAAGGACTATCACTACGTTTATTAGGTTAACGTATCTCTGGCATTCTCTGATTGGTGTAGATCGGTGGTTCCAAATGGAGTAAGAAATGTCGACAGGCAAGTTACTCAGATGAAAAAGCGGATACGAACTAATAAATAGACAGCAACAACAATAATAGTAATAATAATGTACAAATCGCTTAAACTAATTTGGAATGTGTCTTAATCCTAACTAAAATGAAACCATTCATGGAATACGTGCAATTGAACAGTCTCCTAAAAGTTTTTCCTTTGGATTTTCTATGTGTTGCTACCTTAAACAGATGCCATACTAACGTAAGGCTCCCAATTATTTGTTAATTTCTATTGTTAAGCATATATTAAATTATTAATCTCGTTTTAATTATTATTGTGACATTGGTGTACAACAATATACGGACGAGAGGGAGACAGGAGGCCGGGAACGGTTGTGTGTGTACGTAACCATAATAATACGCGATAAGGACAAAAGGGGCCGAAAAGATTCTCGTCAGTTCTCGCTGCACACATGAGCATGGAAAGATTTCGAAAGGTCCGGTGACATCGTCTCTAGTGTAAATAGGTTAGACATTGAAAGACTGAGAAAGATTATCAGAATAACAATTTGTGTTAGTAGAAAGGAATATAAACTATATTAACAACGAGAAGAAAATTGTGCATTTGTAGTAAATTTTAGAGGACAATCAATTGATAGGAAAGTAATAGGACTTTGGATTTCACCGTTTTGTTACTTTATTTTTTGGTAACAATATAACTCAATAACTTACAAATTAATTACCGTAAGAAAAAAAATATTCATTCACTTTCCCTGATCCTGTTAACTTCATCATATATTTAAAATATTCCTGCTAAACTTGAAAAGGTTTGTTCCAGTTTAATTAAGTCCAAATGAGATTTATAAATGGCATGATGAATTAATGAGTGAACTTAATTTAGTTACATTTTATTTAAACTTCTCTTCAGGAATCGAAGCAGCTGTCTTATGCTGGCGATTTCTTACATTCTTGTTTGGTCAGCGCGCTTTAGGTTCCGTTAAAACTATTGCATTAGTGTAATTACATAAATCTTATCTTTTCTCAAATGTAGTCGCTTGGGACAAAGCTATTTTAATAACTTAACGTTGGGACATTGGAATCGCGGAGCCAGCTGCGAGAACTTGTGAACCTCTGGGGTGCATAACGTTCCTTTTAAATTAAACACTCTCTCTAACCAATAGCTGTTTGAGCTGTTGGCGTTTACACATGAAACTTACACGCCAATCACTGTTTATTGTTGTTTCTTCACTAACAGCAAAATGAAATGTGCTGAAAAATCAATCTGTATGTTCGAGGCCCGAGGTTAACGTAATGAGCGCAATGATTGTATCTACCTTAAAACTATACCATTAAGTTATGTAGCTACTCTTCACATGCACTAACATGCGTACGCACGCACATGCACTCACACACAGAGCTTTTCTTAAATGTGTGTATGCCAAAAATATTCTTTTAAATGTTTGCTCATAAGAAATAATGATTCAGTAAAAACTTGACTAAAATTGAAGATTCAACATGCCGATGCCTTTAGAGAGTTTCTTTTTGCATGCGATACTCAGCCTAGTATAAAAATAAGGGTATTTTATTTCAAGCTACATTTTACAAAAACTATTCATTTGAAATATATTTAACAAGAGCGCCCTTTCGCAATTGCAGTAAACTTATTGAATATTAACCATCATGTTAAATTGTTTATCAACTGTACAACGAAAACAGCAATTTCAATTAAGAAAACATTTCCATACATCGTTATTAATGATACATATATCATCTCTTTAAAGCTTTACGATATTCAGTTGTTGGTCACGATAGTATGGGAAATGTATGGAAGTCCCAAGGCAAGCATATGGCATAAACATTTGACTGTCGCTATCCCTTTGTATCTAAACGAAATTTTTAAACTGGCTATTTATGCAACGTTAATCTTGATTAAAATGACGTAGACAGAAAAATAAGTCTCAGCATTAAAACGGTTTATTATGACGGCAGAAATCGTGTGAAATTACCCTTTTTCTGGCATCAGTGAATGACGTAATTACCAAGTCAGTCAGACAGCAAGGACGTCATCAGCACCACTAAATAATTTTGTCCAATGTGCCTGTAAGAAAACTTGAAATCGTCACACTCACAAGTGCAGCTACATCCAAACACAGGAATCACCTTATACTCACCATGTCATATCGTTTTTTTGTAAACATCTTTTGATTTTTTTGGAATTAATAAACTCTCAGCACACTCTTGGCTTCGTTCAAAATGTCAAGCAGGATGCAATCAATATTTTCAATAGTTTTAATTAGCTTCCATTTTCTTCTATAAGTGTTGAAACAATTGAAACATATGCTTAGCAGTCATATTAGGTCATACATCTAAGATTTCTGATACATTATAATTTTTCATTTAGCAAATTTATTAATTATTTTTTCGTGCTTTAATGGCTAAAATTGCATAAAACGTTGCATGTAACACGTGTACAATCGTTTCATTGTGACACTCGTAAAAATTAAACATACACTGGCGTCACAATCAGGCATGTTTACATAAATAACTATTATAGTGCTTGATAACTATATAGGGTAGAGAGTCATGTGATTTTTGCAATACTTTTCACATTTTATGGTTACTTAAATCAATGTTTGAGAGTCTGTCATTCATATCCAGTACTTTAGAGTATATATTTTCATCACAGTTGAAATTTGAGAAATAAATAATTCGTTGTATTCTGCGAAATATTTACACGTAGCTCTTTTCTCATTTTAAAGCTGACAAGGAGAGAGTTTTGGTCAGACTGTACTGGTCGAAGCATAAAACAACGTGATTACATCAAGTTCTGTTGCTGGATGCAATAAATAATGGGGAAAAAAGGAAACAGATCCAGCTATCCTCTTTGTGTTTTATTTTGGCTGCTGCAGCCATGTCGAAGTATATCCCCCTCAGCTTACGTGCGAGTTTATACCGAGCTAGCGAGCTTTTCGGAATGCCGTCTGTTCTAATAACACTGCAGATAATGGGTGAGAGAAGTAGGCGTCCGGTTGTAGTATTTGACCCTCCAATTTGACCCGAACGTATATTGCTTTGACCACCCCTACCATCACCATTTGCTTATGATTTAATACAGTCAACCTCTATTGAAAATGGGCCTCCCGTAGGGTAATTTTTACTCTACCATGTTCCAGGCGTAACAACTTTATAGCGTAAAATTTATATATAGGCGAAAATATTATTTTAAGGGCTCTGACGTGGCTGGAGGCACGCAATAAGTGAAGGGGAACATATAAAAGGTACCTGTTGTTACATCTCTATACATTAATTCATCACAGCGAACTTTCACATTTGTTTTCGAACGCGAGTAGCACTTTAAACGTGAAGTGAATAAACGAACACATTTTTCCTTTACAGAATAACCATCAACTCTGTTTCAGCATAGTGCTCAATCTATACCTACTATGCTTATACTGCTCACAACGTCATTATTTTAATGTTTCTAAAACGTTAAATTCCATATTTTTGGACCTGCACTACTTAACTTTTTGCACACAATGTGTGGACAGCATAAATCAAAAACGATAAGTCGATTACCAAAGCTGGTATTTAAGTTAAATGTTTTTCAAGGATGCGACACAAGATTTTGAAGAAAATTGATCCACCCTGAACTACACTTTACATGGAAAATTTTGATTTCCTTGAAAATGACTAGCGATTTTGATTAAAATGACAGATGTTTAAGATATTTCTATGACAATTCAAACGTATATTTTGAATTTTCTCGCTATAGCCTATGCAGTCCTATTTACTCTGGAGGATTTTTGAATAACTCGTAAACCGTAAGAGATATACCAAACCTTACTGTACAAAAATGTAGATATCGCTGAAACCCACATTCTATGTCCAAATAAATTTTTTGTCGAGTGAACAGTTTCGGAGATATTTCTTGTTATTTGTGTCAGTTTCGTCAAATGCAACATCGTTGTTCATTTTTTAATATGTTAACCGTGCAAAGAGAACGTAATTTGAAAGCTTCAAAAGATTTGACTATCGCTCAAAGCCTACTGTATTCCCATATTCCCCTTGCATCTACAAGGAAATAAGCAATTAGATAATTTGAAAAAGTTACCTCTCAACTAATACGAAGAAGATATAGGAACAAGAGTTTGTAAGAATACCAGTTGAAGAGTAGAGAAAGTCATGTGAGTGCAACACATAAGATTTTTTTCTTACATGGTTTATCTAACGGAAATCATCTTTGTCCACGACCTAGTGTAGGTTATTGGCATCTTAGTAACTCTCTATTTTATGGTAGAAACATGAAATAAACTTGCATAAATACGCTAAAGAAAATATTAATTTATTATCATTAGCTGCTGCTACTACTATTAATAAATACTACCTTAATATATTCAGACGTCTGACTTGGCGCTCAACAAAGCATGGACGAACCAAACTACTTCACACAATATACCGTGCAGGCGAGCGCGCAAAGACGTTCAGGGCAGGACTGCCTCGCGCAACTGTTGTGTGTACGTCACTGTTAACAATCGAAGTGGCAGAGGCAAAAGGGGTTTCGGGAACTTTCTCTAGACTTCTAGCAGCGTCATTTCCGGTGCGTGTCTGTGGAACTCGAGAAAGGTCCGTGTGACGTCATTCCCAATATACAAGGAGCCCAGAGAATGAGTTAGAGTTACAGTTAGACACGAGTCGGTCTGTGTGTCAGTGAGTGCAATACAGCTATGCGTCGTAAGGAGATTTCAGGAGCGTCGCGAGTGATGAGAGACAGAGGAAGTAAAGAAAGACACTAAAATGACTGAACAAGGTTATGAGAAGTAAACATTGTGAGTTGTGATAGCCCGAAAGACTAGACTGTCTTAACAACGAGAAGAAAACTGTTATTTGTGGTAAAATTTTATAAGATAAACTGACAGAAGCAACCGGATTGATTTTGTCATTTTGTCACATTTATTTATTATAAAAAATCTGATGTGTTGCACTCACATGACTTTTTCTACTCTTCTACAAACTATTCTTACAAACGTTCATTCCTCTATTTCTTGTTAACCCAAACAAGCATTTGCAGAAATCTTATTACCAATTTTCTTGTAGGGGCAAATGGCTTACTAGATAGGCAAAGGTCACCCAGACCTAGAAGACTTCTGAGGACATTTTTAGAAAATTCAAGACATATTTCATTTGTCATAAAAACATCTTAAGCAGATGGTATTTTAATCAAAATCGTTAGTAATTTTTGACAAAACCAAAATTTTTGAAAAATGCTCTGTGTTAAAGATAGTCTGGAACGTGGGATTTTCTCCAAAATTTTCGTGTCACACTCTTGAAGGATACTAAACTTAAATACTTAAAACTGTAAACTTTTAAGAGATTTTCTCTATAAAATACCTTAAATTTGTACTAATTTCAACCGACTTTAAAGTAAACAGAGAGCTGTTTTATTAATTCACAAATGAAACTTACTTACAAATATCAAGAAGATCCTCCAATGATCTTAGTTTTGCAGCAATTTCAAACAAATTTGATGCGTGTACATTATATTTTTCATAACAGTATAATTTGAGATCCATATGGACCTGCTTCTTGAATGCGGAGAACAATGCTAATCTATATGTGTTTCTCAGTAGCAAATGCACATAAAAGTAGGTACATATTTTGAAAATACGTTCTGGAGCTTTAACTAGCTGCTATATAAACGAGCATCCTTGCAAATGAATAGTAAATGGGTGAGTTAGCGATTGTGTTTCTGGTATGACAAATAGTACTGTTCTCCGAGCGAGTTTAAGAAGTCTTGTGCAGTGAGTGCAATAGTTGAAACTAGGTAATAGTTGAAAATAAATGAAGTGACAGTTATGAGATGAACTAGATCATTAGTGACGTGACAGTGAGAAGTTAGTGCTGAGAGTTACAAAATAAACTGGATAAAGTCGCAATACGGTTCGCCACTTGGCAATTCAAGAGTCGATATAAAATTGTTAAATACCTACACGTTTAGTTTGCACGTTTATACTGTACAAGACCAAGAAAATACACGATCATAAAAAACAGTTTATAACGAAGTTTTTACACTATTTTATTACCCCTTCTGAGCAATTTGTAACTACTATAGAAATTTTCCCACTATATCTGCATCCTGATATCACGTGTTGCAGTAATAAACCATAAGACACAGGAAAAAGAACAAAATAAATATTTCCCTTTAGAGCGTAAATAGCAACATTTCGAGATATTGCCAGCAGATATCTGCATATACTTGCAAAAAGGTGAGAGGGGATGATGGCTTTCAAGCACCTTAAGAGCAGATAACAAGCTAGTCCCTCCTTCTCCTTACAGCTACGTACGTAACTATAGTCGGATACAATACAAACCACAAAGAACATTGAATTGTGAACTTAAAAATCAAATGTATTGCGCTCACATAACTTTCTCTTCTGATTCTTTTACAGACTATTCTTACAAACACTTATTCTTCTATCTACTCTATTTTAATCGAGATAAACATTTATAGAAGTGGTTTTAGTATATATTTATTTGTTATAATGGGAGCAAAGGAATATAGTAAACGTAAGCGATACTTGGATGTTTTAAGAGTTACCGCTATGTGATAGCTTTGAAACTCTGTTGTCTCTTTCCATGAAAAGGATGGGAAACAAAAGACAATAGCCACTTCCAAATTGAGAAAAGTACAAGGAATGAAGAAATTGAAGTCAATAACAAAGAATATGTCGGAGATAGTTAACTGCATAAAAAGAAAAAAAAAAAAAAAGTACTTGACTTAAACTATGTGTCTTAAGGAGATTTATATTTTTTCTGGAATACCCAACATTTTGCCTATCTCTTACAGTTTACCAGTTAAGCAAAAGTCAATCAGAATAAAGAGGACTTCGGAGGCTAGGTTCACACAATTTAGTTTACTTATATGCATTTCAATGTCATGAAGATATCTTCAACACGTATTTTAATCAAAATCTTTTGAGCCATTTCAGACATCAAAGTTTTAAAAAATACAAAGATTTTGTTTTTGAATTAAGTCATTCCGGGAAGACAGACATGCGTGCGCGCGCCCATACACACACACACACACACACACACACACACACACACACACACACACACACACACACACACACACACACACACACGATCGTTTTGCTAAAAATACTTTTTTCAGTTAGTCTGGAAACATTTATCTAAATAAATCTCGGTATAAAATTTTTGGATACAATAAAAATTTCCTCTGCGTACAGATGGGCACCCTCCCTGGAGGGAGGAGTAAGGTGATAAGATACGAAGGGTTGTCGGAGAGACAACAGCAGAGGGCAGGGTCCCTAACAACCACAGATTTGATCTCCCGGTGTTCTGGTACTCCGGCTTCTCTCCCCTCCTCCTGTGAGCTCTAGGTCGTCTGTGGTGGGGGGGGGGGGGGGTGACTCGGAGGTCTCCCTCGATCCGAGGACGAGAATTTATAAATAGCAAGCGCCTGCCATGCATGCCGAAACTCCCGCCGATGATTATAACAGCCACGCAGATGAAATATATGGATATATGGGATGTTAAAACGAACCAAGTAAAGTAATGAGTAATGGTGCGATGTTTAAATTTGAATGTGTTATTAATTAATACGGCTTATACACAATCAAATGATTTCTTTTTGTGACAATTGCAACTCGTACATAACGACAGTTAAATTACAATTATACAATCTACATGGTTTTACTGTTTTGAGGAATACCTAAACATTAAAATACAAAAGAAATTGCTAGCACAAACGTAATTTTTTTAAGAGTCCTAAGCCTTGTGAATATGTTGAAGCTATACCCATAATATTTCTCAGAAAACGCTAGACTTACCATTTCTTACAGCACATTCTAGTTGGAGGAATTCATCCTACGAAATCAGCATTTGCGTTAGAGAGCAAAATCGAAATAGTAAGTCAATGCTCGCTGTCAAGATGCATGCCTAGTAACATAAACTGTGTCAAGTTGACGCACTTGGCTTGGGTGTCTTCTAAACTACTGTATTATGTCATGATTTCTAGTCACTTTGTTAATATATTGCATTTGCGCTCTATTAAGCAGCGGTAGGAGTGTACACACACACACACACACACACACACACACACACACACACACACACACACACACACACACACACACACACACACACACAGGCACGCACGCACGCACACACACATATTTCGATGCAAAATACTAAACAACCAGAGAAACGCCATGATTAGGAAAATACAAAGTAAAGGTGGTACTTGGTCCATAAACAAAGAAGAACTTGGAAACAATTTCATACAACTTTTCGTTAACTTCATTAATGCTATACAATTCACAGAAATAGAATGACTTAAGTTCAAATATATATAATTTCTACTCCTTACCAAAATTGCAATCAGTATCATTGTCCAAACACATTTCAATACTCTACTGCTGTTACGAGTATAATAATATTTGCCTTTCACTATATGATAAGTACCAGATTTATGATTTGTAAAATAGCATTAGGTTAAAGAAATAAAGTCAAACAAAATAAAATAGCATTAAACAACAAACATCAAATAAAAAAAAACTGTAAATATCACAATAGAGAAGTATTCAATTAGACTAAGGTAGATAACAAATTAGAGGTAAATAAAAATGTAAATGTTCAAATAGAACATCACCAACAATATGTACATGTATATAAAATGTAAATTGTATGTAAATAAATAAATGCAAGCATGTAGTATTCATATGGAATGGGGCATGCATTTAATTTATAAAACAAAACACACACACACACACACACACACACACACACACACACACACACACACACACACACACACACACACACACACTCATAACGGAGGTGCCCCAGAAATGGTAGCAGAGCACCACAAGTAGACAAGTTAGATGTAACGCTACCCCTAGGATGGAGGGAGGTAAGGATGAGGGTGGAAAACTATGTCGCTTGTTAGCGACGCTATCAACTGCCTACATCATATCAGCGCCACCGGTGTGCCGGAATATTCGCCCCGCAGTAATTCTTCTACATGCCAGTAAATTATTGACCCGAGACTATCTCTTTTAATCACACTTAAAAGATGTGGGCCGGATTTGAACCAACGATCTTGGGATCAGTAAGCCAGTGCCTAACCAACTGAGCTATCAGACCAATGGTAAGGGCAAGCAGGGCTAATGATTCCAGATTGAACGCATCTGACACAGCTCAGCCCTTTCCATAAGACCTAAGCTCCCCCGGGGACCACTAGATTCCAGGGATGCTGCTCTCACATGGTGGGTCCGTCAGCAGTCCAGTCAACACTAGGAAGAAACCTTTCCTAAGTGCACCACACCGCCCAGCCACAATACGCCAACCGCCGTCGCCTGATATTTCAACCCTTTTTTGAAAGATAGTAAATAGATAATAAAGCTGGAACGGAAATCTTTTGGTAATTGTTAATTTCGATGAACAACTGATGTTAGTTCAACAAGCAGATTCTTTAACAACACTCTGAATGCACAACTCTAACCGACTTGGCCATAGCAGATTTTTTCGCTAAGAGTATAATGAGAGGACCCTCTCTATGTTGTTCATCTCATTAGCAAAAGCGGGCGTTAAACGCTACCCAAAAAAGATAAGCGACAGGAAAAAAAAAAAAAAAAAAAAAAAAAAAAATACCACGCAAGTGTTATTCAGTGTCATTCTGGTAGGTTGTCACAGTAGCTTAATGGTTAGAGCACCCACGTAGTAAGCGGTGTGTCTGTGGTTCAGATCCCAGCTGTGGTATTGGATCTTTCAGTTCCGATTCTACCTCTCAATCATTGCTCACACATGGCTTGTGTGTTTAAAAATACCAACAGTAAGTTTGTTGGCATAAACAATAATTATGCAAATGCTGGGGTATGTTTAAAGCATACCATTTATTTAAAATTTTTTGTGAATGCCTCCGTGCTGGTGATTAGCATGCTAGCTTTAAAATTCACAAGTGTCGGCTTGAATTTCGGGCGGAAGAATAAGAATTTTGTTTAGCCAGAATTGTTCTCCTCCTTTATAGGGCTGAAAATGTCAAATGTGCGTGCGTGCGTATGTGTGTGTGTGTGTGTGAGTGAGTGAGAGAGACAGAGAGGGAGAATATGATATTTATAAAGAAAATCCAACGAAACAAACTCAAAGATACATAATAATAAACGAGTGGACATCATTGCTAATAAGTGGTTATTCGAAAGAGAAAGCCCTCGTCAGATGTGACCTCAGATGCTAACAATGGGGGGCCGGGGGGGGGGGGGGAGGAACATTTTTGTGGTACCAGTCTTTTCCCAGACACCTGTTAACATTGGCTTTAATAATTCAATATTTAATGCTATATTAAATTATGCCACTATTCACTTGTTTCTCACGATATCATGGAAAGAATATGGAATTTTAAAGTCAATGTATTTTACATTAATTTGCTTTTAAATAACTACTATTGATTCGGTTTTGTCTATCTTTCCTTTACTGGAACGAAACGTGTACGTAATGATATTTCTACAAATTTTATCTCTATTGGTGTGAAATAGATGGATAAGTAAGTGTTCATTAGAATGGTTTGTAGCAGATATATAAAATAGACGATAGTGTGTAAATTAGTCATGTGGTTATATTTCTTTTTTGTTTCTATTATTCGTGTACAGAAAGCTCTTATCGCGAGAAACGGCATAGCATTCCAGTCAAGAAAGAGGCACAAGTTTTTATTTAAAATTTAATGGTAATTAACATCCCAGAAAGATGAATGTGTAAAATCGAAGGTAAAAGGAACACTTTTAAGGGTAGAGAATATTATCCCATTGATTGTTACCCACTTTGACTTTCTGACAAAGACTGTCCAAGAGTCTTTTATTCTTAATTCGATGGAAGACAAATTGAATGCACTAACTATGGAATCTGAAGAACTAGTTGGTTTTTAAAAAATTATTCATGGATGCTGTTTAACGAGAACCAGCTGGGATTACACAACAAACCGAGAGAGTAACTTTAATTACTGTCAAAATTTAAAGAAGTCAGTACGAAAAATCATATTATAATAGGTTTTAAATGATGAAAGGTGGTATTAGTGACTATTTCACACATAGAAGCGTTAAATTATCACATGAAAATTATCACCTGGTCATTCTTTTGTTTTGCGTAAATTATACTAGGTCATTCTTTTGTTTAGTCACTGTCACCAACTGTACTCCATGAATCACAAAAAATCGCGAAAATAATAATCTCACATATCACTTCTAAACTATGTGAAATGCATGCAAACCAATTTGTTCTGTAATTAAATAACTTTGTCTTTTGTCGTTAAAAACAAAAACTCTTACCTCTGGGCATGGGTGTTGTGAATTTGTAAATTTGCGTGTATTTAGCAGTAGAGTAAAACGGAAGGACCACCAGGAAGGCAACGAAGGATAAATGGGAAAAAAATAAGCGCCTGATGATATTTGTAACTCTAGTTTAATATTTAAAAAAAAAAAAAAAAAAAAAAAAAAAAAAAAAAAAAAATTACGAAATAGTATAATTTGTATTGACGACGGTCCAAAGGAATAGTGTATGACACGCATTTTCAAACCAACCATCAAACTTCGCTTTTAACTATTGTATTGTACATAACTGTTTATGTAAACACTACATGACCTGTAAGTTGCACAGAGGGAGTGAGGGGAAGAGAGTGATGCAATAACGTGAGGAGCGCTCTGCAAGTGTGACGTAGTAGGCACCTCGACATAACATGCCAGACGAGGCTGATGTTGGTCGTGTAGGAGACTGTACCCTTTATTGCTCTTCATTCCAGTTTCACTTTACGGATCAAGTTTTCTGCTAAAAGCCAAAACAAAAGAAAATAAAAAAAGAAAGAGCTCGCTGTTGTGTTTGTGATCGTAGAAACCCTGCAATTATCCTTTGTTGCAAGAAGTTTGATCTGCCAGCCACACCGCCACTGAGACAGCGTCCGCCCCTTCTCGTGACAGGGGTCGCCAACCCTGAGATGTTCGTTCTCATGTGAAGTTTGTGGTCCGGTGGGCAATGTTCACTCGGTCGCTCTCTGGAGATGTGTTCGCAGTTTAGGACTTGGGATGACCACAGTAGTGACTCCGGTCCACAAGGTTACTCACGTCAGAGGCTCACATGGGAATATTTTCCTCCAACCCCTTATATCCTAGCTATGCACGGCTTGTTTCCAAAGGGTACCAAACTCAACAAACTAAGTTTTCAAAGTTCAATTTTTGCTTTCTCTACTGGTAAGTAGAGCAAGTATTGTACTCCACCCAACAATTTGATGGCGGTATTTCATCGGAAATATATGTTTTGAGGTCCCCTGAGTCCAAAAAAGCGTTTTTAGAAAAAGGTCCGTGTGTGTGTTATCTGTAAGTCTGTCAGTCTGCCAGGCTGTGGACAGTATAACTCTGAAACGAAAACTCGGTTAGAAACCAAAATTGGTATTTAAGTTTAATGTCTTTCAAGGATGTGACACGAAGATTTTGAAGAAAATAGGCCCACATTAAACTACCCTTTACATGGAAAATGTTTCGAAAATTTTGATTTTCTTGAAAATGGCTGTAACGATTTTGATTAAAATAACCTGTTTAAGAAATTTGTATGACAAATGAAATGTATATTTTGAATTTTTTGGCTATAGCCTAGGTAGTCCTGTTTACTCATGCCTTTTGAATAACTCCTAAACTGAAAGAGAAGGACCAAATCTTACTACACAAAAATATAGATCTTACTAAAACACAATTTGTGTCTAAATACATTTTTTGGTGGAATGAAGCCTTTCTGAGATATTCCTTGCTATTTGTGTCAGTTTCGGAACTTTCGCGAAATGGAACATCGTTGTTCATTTTTATATGTTAAGCGTGCAAAGAGAACGGAATGTCAAAACTTTAAAAGATCTGACTATCGCTCAAAGCCTACTGTATTCCCATATTCTCCTTGCAACTCCAAGGAAATAACCAATTAGATAATTTTTGTATATGTTTATCCCAAGTAACACGAAGAAGATATAGAGTAGAGAAAGGCATGTGAGTGCAGCACATCAGATTTTTCGAAAAGTATGGTATTTAAATTTAGGTAGTTCCAAGACTACTTGATTTGCAGTTGAACAAATTTTATACGTCACCTAGTTCTACGTAATTCGCATTTATACGTAAATTAGGGTAGGTAATTTGCGTAAGTTTGGTAATTTAAAAACGTGTTAATTGAACCTTATTTATACGTAATTCCCAGTTATACGTATTAAATTGCAGGGAAGTACAACTGAGCTTTACGTATAATTGTAATGAGCATAAGGCATACGCTATCTTAAAAGAAACTCGAGGCGTATTTTCCTTGTCTCTGTTGACAAAGACCCAACCTGAGCGGGCGGCTTTCACAGCGACATTGTTGTAGCAACAAACGAGAAGTAAACAAACCTTTTCGGTATCTGGTGCTTACTGTTGAACAGCGGTTTTGTCTTTCAGTTCTCAGTTGCTTTTAATCAGCTACGGAGAACAGAAAACGGAAATGCTACACGCTAGATCAGAAAGTAAAATTCATACGAAAGGTGGAACTTAATCCACACAAAACCAAAACCAAAATTGCTCAGACCATGGAATTGTTTATACCACGCTACATATGGTTATCAGAAGATTTTGAAGAAAATAGCTCCACCCTAAACTACCCTTTACCTGGAAAATTTTTCGAAAATTTTGATTTTCTTGAAAATGACCCAACGATTTTGATTAAAATGCCATATGTTTATTTTTCTATATGTTAAGCGTGCAAAGAGAACGGAATCTCAAAGCTTTAAAAGATTTGACTATCGCACAAAGCCTACTGTATTCTAATATTCCCCTTGCACCTACAAGGAAATAAGCAATAAGATATTTTGTAAAAATGTTAATCTTAACATGAAGAAGATATAGGAATAAGAGTTTGTAAGAATGGTTAGTACAAGAGTAGAGAAAGTCATGTGTTAATTTTTTATATTGTATTTATTTGGTACCCTTTGGAAACAAGCTTCACAAATGAAAGGCAATATCTATATGCTGTGTGTGCGTGCGTGTGCGTGCGTGCATGCGTGTGTGTGTGTCTGTGTGTGTGTGTGTGTGTGTGTGTGTGTGTGTGTGTGGGTGGGGTTAAGGGGGGATAGTTGACAGGAAAGTATAAATCATTTTGGGGGGTTCAGATATTCTCCTTCATATTGACGAAATGATATCTAAATTTTAGGTGAAGTATAACATTTTTCATAGGTAGCTAAACGGTAAAGAAGTTCAAAATGAGGGATTCTCCATGCAATTTTACGTCCGATTATGTAGTGCAAAGAACAGATAAAACCGACAGTTCTGAAATTGTTCCACTTAGCGCTTTTAAATGATGCAGGTCCTGAATTCTACAAACATCAACAGTATTTATGGATGAGCTTGTATAATTGCAGGCTTTATGTTGCACCAAATTGTACAATCCTTTGAATGGCCTACGGCGTTAAAAATACAATTTCTTTTCTTTTTCTTCTTCTTTGAAATGTTTTACTAATTGGAAATCATTGCTTTTCATTATCTATCTGGTGCAATTACATGCTAGGCGTATGTTAAATACCTGGTAAAGCTTGCCTCAGGGGTGCCAACAGAAACTCATTAATTAATTTATTTGGTTCATTTGCTCGAAGGGCTTTAAAACCGTCTACTCGATAGCACCTTTTCTCCGTATGCTGTTAAAAAAGCACAAACAAAAAGTTTGAATGCCCCAGGGTTATGGGAACCAGGATAATAATTAAGGTATCGAGCTGATAATAGCTTGTTAATATACTCTCAACTCACAAGTTACTTCATCTGGACCAGGCTGTCTTTACTAGTTTACTCTTTCCTCTTTTCTCACTCTCTCTCTCTTTCAGTGCTAAGAGTTAATTAACCGTTTTATCACTTAATTTTATTATTCTCACTTATTGCTGTCAAAGTCAGAGGCTAATTAAATAATGAACTCATCCTTAACTCAGTGAATGTTTCACTTACTGTTACATCGCTATAACGTTATTGCTCAGGCTAAAAGCATTTGTTTGAAAATGCAACCAATCAACTGTGAAGTCCAAACCATAAAGAATGGCATTGTAATTTGCCATTGGAGTATATCATCTCTAAAGCAATTTGGGAATTCTGGTTTGTAGAAGGAAATCTGATGTATCACATTCACATGCATTTCACTACCTTCTATTAGTAGGCACAGAACCTACTGAGGTGAGGTGATGACGTTTGTGAGCCGCACTAGGGAAGCCGTGGGTTCGGTTCCCGCGGCTGACGTTCCTGAGCTTAGGATTTTTGCACGTTTTCCCAGTCACCCAGGCGAATGCTGGGCAGGATAAATAGCTAGTCCAAATTGAGTAGCGAAAATCAAATGTTAAAAAATTTGACGCTATATGTTAGCCTTAAAATTCCATCCTCTTTGTATGTAACAGTGAAAAATAAGTAAATATCTAAAGTACTTTGAAATAATGACGAAATATTGAAACATTAGAACCATTGATAATGGATATCTGGATAGAAATATATATATATATATATATATATATATATATATATATATATATATTGTGTGGTATCCTTTCGTTTATTGCATATTTGCCAGTTCTACAGAATTATACAAAATTATTTCGCATAACAGAGAAATATCCAAAAAAGATCAAGATACCTATAAATTTTATACATCATGTGAATATGTTTAGTATATGGAATATTTTTCCAAATCATTAGAGTTGTTATCGATAAATCCGCAATTTGCGAAGTATGTGCAATATAAAGAGTTGTTTGGTTATGGGGATTTTCTTGAACATCTTCGTGTCTATACTGAAGGTACTTTATGGGGATTCTCAACTTAATTTAACCGACTTCTCGTTTTTTAATTATGCTGCTTGAGGGCACAACCATACACACACACACACACACTCACAGACACCACACACCATAGACACACACCCACACACCACACAGCACAGACACATACACACACTACACACACCACAGACACGCACACACTACACACACCCACACACCACAGACACACACCCACACACCACACAGCACAGACACATACACACACTACACACACCACAGACACGCACACACTACACACACCCACACACACACACACACACACTACACACCCACATACTACACACCCACACACACCACACACTCATACACACCCCCCACATGACATCAAACACACACCACACATACCCATACACACCACTCACCACACACCCATACAAACATCACATACACCCATACACATACCGCACACGCACATCCATACCAAACCGCACACTCACACCACACACACATGCACACACCCCACACACCATGCACACACCTCACACACAATGCACACACCACACTCGCAAATCACACACACACACACCATACACTACACACCTACATACTACACACCCACACACACCACACACTCATACACACCCCCCACATGACATCAAACACACACCACACATACCCATACACACCACTCACCACACACCCATACAAACATCACATACACCCATACACATACCGCACACGCACATCCATACCAAACCGCACACACACATGCACACACCCTACACACCATGCACACACCTCACACGCAATGCACACACCACACTCGCACATCACACACACACACACACGCACACACCACACACACTACACACCCACACACACCACACACTCATACACCCCCCCCACATGACATCAAACACACACCACACATACCCATACACACCACTCACCACACACCCATACAAACATCACATACACCCATACACATACCGCACACGCACATCCATACCAAACCGCACACTCACACCCCACACACAATGCACACACCACACTCGCACATCACACACACACACACACACACACACACACACACACCATACCGCCATGCACACACCACACTACACGTTACACCCTACACACACTAGAGGTGGACAGTGGCCGATAAACTATAATGTTCTTTCATGAACTACTTCTTTTTCTTCTTCTTCTTCTTCTTCTTCTTCTTCTTCTTCTTCTTCTTCTTCTTCTTCTTCTTCCCCTAGCGCAACAGCCCATGAAGGGCCAAGGCTTGCCGCCCAGCCGCTGCGTCCCCAGCCTTTGCCCACTGGTTTTTGTTAAATCTAAAAACTGTATTTCTGTCAAATTTTTGGATGGAATGCATTACTTCCTCTAATTACTTAGGCTAGCAGTGAAAAAAATGAAAATTTTGAGTCATACGGGGAATTGAATTTTGCAATGGCATGTTGCCAAGATAAGCTCTGAAATATTTAGTTTGTTAACGAGCTGTCAATTATCAAGATCTTATCAACTTCGCTGGTGTGCCGGAATTTCCTCTCTCGGGAGTTCTTTTACATGCCAGCAAATCTACAGACGTGGAACTGTCACGTTTAAGCACACTTAAAAACCATTGGTCTGGGCCGGATTGGAACTCCCAACTTTGGGGTTAGTAGACCAGCGCCTAACCAACTAAGCCACCCCGATGGACCCAAGATAGGTCACTTGGTTAGGGTTGCGTCACGGTAAACCGAATATTCATTTTTCAAATCCCGACTATGGCACTGAATTTTTCATCCTGATTTTCCCTTTACAAGGAAATCTATTGCATGATGTTTTCAATTATCTAGAAGCTTCTGGACAATGCGATGATATCGCGCTATTCGATCATTAGTTGCCCTGTAGTCTCGGATCTTTCCTTTGTGTATTTCCACCATTATTACCGTCACGTACACACATATCGCCGTATCAAGTTTATCCTCCCCTTCTCGTGCGTATATTGTTGTACGATCCAATGTCACAATATTATTCAAATATGGTTTGGGTAGCTTTGGAAGTTTTAAAGTAACCTATGAGTTGTGCCAGTTCTATAATTAATTGTACAATATTCTGAACAACGAAGACTTTTCATAACAAGTGGTAAATATAGTAAGATAGTTTTCAAGACTTAATAAGGTCACATTTAATACTTGTTGGTTCTGTACAATATAAAGGCACTATTTTTCGTACAGATAGTTAAACAACTGTTGATTTGTATGTAGAGATTAAGAGTTTTTGAAAGTCGTAGATAGCTTATACTTCTTTCCAGATTCTAAAATCTAAATATTCCAATTTTTGTCAAAATCATATCAGAAATATTCATCGAAAATAAAATTTAGTGAAATCAAAGGGAAATTTGATAATATGAACACGGTTTACAACTCACCCCCTTATACTTCATTTAAAAAGATGTTAAGCATCAGCACCAACCCTTCTGGAGTAGAGAACATTAAAATCTGCTATGTTTGCAATAAATATTCTGTGATATTGGTATTCAAAGAAACCGATTGAAATTGGCTGACATGAACATGAAAACCGGCCACATCCGTAGCAGAGTGGTAGCGCGACTGCCTCTGGCGCGGAGGACACGGGTTCGATCTTCGGTGTTGGGGGTTTTTCCCCTGCTGGGAGGTCTGGCACGGGTACACTTAGCTCCCTGAGGGGCCAATTGAGGAGCTACTTGATGGAAAAGTAGCGGCCCCTGGTCGAGAAGACCGCATATACCCCTGGGAGGGACCGCGGCCCTGACCACGTCCCACCTCCAGTACTGCACCCCACTCATGATGCCTGTGGTGGACAGAGATGGGAGACGCAGCGCTCGGGGGGTAGGCCTTGGTTCGGTTGGGCTGATGAGCCGTGGTTCAATTTAAGACAGTGCAGGTGTCAAAATAAAAAAAATTCCATAGATTTGCTTCTCATTCCTTGACTTTTTTAACATGTAACAGAGCATAAATCGTATGACGCACACAAAGTTTTAAGGACTAAGGTCAAACAATTGTTAAAATATTAATTTTTATTCATAATAACGCTATGTCATACCGTATCAATCCGAAATGTTTAACATAGCTTAATTACAAATATAAAGAAATTGTTCTTCAGGCATGATTTATTTTTAATTATTTTTGTTCACATGTTATTGAATTGAAATTTTTGTTCGATTTGAGTTTCAGTTGAACTATTTTACACTATTAAATTAGAGCACAACAATTCTGAACCCATTATTCCTAAAGCTCTCTTGAAACTTATAAACTGTAGCCCAATACGCATTCTGAAAAGAGAGTGTTTGGAAAGAAAACTGGAGTTTGAAGCTCAACGCATTGTTTTACTCAAGTGGCAAAGAACCGATTAAGACTGCCAATTCTCGCTTTATCATTTTGCTATTAAAACACATGTAGCATGGAAGTAGGAAGTTACGTATAACAAGACAATATTCTAATAAATAATAAAAATAATCACTTAATTAAATGAATAATTTATTTTTGCTCATAATCAATACACTTTAACCCACAAAAAACAAAAATTAAATTACTAAAAAAACAAAACAAAACAAAACAACGAACAAATACACTACCTTATGTAATGCATTCCTACCTCTTGGGGTTCCGTACATCTATAACTTCCCCTTATATTAACATTTTGTTTTATGTCTGGGGAAGTTAATTAGTCACTAATTACTTTTATCCCTAATTATCCTTTTCCATTTTCCCTGATTCCTCATAGTTCTTTTAACCATTTCAATCTAATTTTTTCTAAATAATTTCTTGCTTTCTCATTGTATTCGTCTGATTTTGAAATTAAACATTTTACAAACTTTTAAGTCTATTGGGAGATCATTCTATTTTTTTTTGGGTGCTAGATTCTCTCTTCCTTGAACAGTACCACTACAATCCAAAATTTAGTGCCAATTATTATACAATCTTCCGCATTTGTGCATCTCCCCCCTCCCCACCCTTTTTATCCCTATCGTGCCATTTAGATTCGTCACCCCCGTCCTAGCCTATGCATACCCCATTCTGGCCCCTTTATTGCATACTTCGATGTATTTTTCTCTCCCTCATTCCATTTTTAAGAATCTATAATCTATTAATGACACTTTGTCATTAAAGCTAATCGGAATTTCTTGCTTTTCGATATCCTCCACCCTTGTTCTAATATTTCTCCAGAAACCCTTACTTTTGTTTCTTTCTGCCCAAGTTTCCCCCATACCTATTTCTTCCTATATTATCCTATTTTGTGCATCCAAGTTTCTTTTTCCCAATTTTTTCCTCCACAATCATGCATTTTAATTGATTAATTAATAAATTAACAAATATATAAATTTTTGACATGCTTACCAAATTTTACCAATGCATTGCCTTAGGATTTTGGAAATATTTCTCTTTGTTTGTTTGTTTCTTACCTCCAGTGTTATGCTATTTATATTGGTCTGAAAGGCAAGAGACTTTTGAAAGATTATAAATTTAGAAAAATATGAATTACATTTTTTAAAAATATTATGATCTTTAAAAATATATTGTGCCCAATGAACTCTGAACTTCGATTACACGTAGTGTTTGTGTCTGGATGATCTATAACTCACCTCCAATAGATGCCTGAAAATATGTGCACATATGTCTATGCCTCTGTTGTTTCTTTCTTGGGAGCTTCCTTTCCCTTTTTTTATATGCTATTGAAAGATGGATCTTCCTCGTGTCTCATATCTCCCTCTTTTTTCTCACAAAGATATTTGGAGCACAAGTTCACAGCCGTGGAATAAAGTGCCATTGAAAAATTCAAAGAAAGCTTTACTTACGTTGCACTTCTATTGTCATCTTCCTCGGCTTTCATTTGTCATGTTTGGTTACGAGGAACTTGTCAAATTCATATGTTCTTTGTATGCAGAAACAAAGGATATAAAAAAGGAAGCTCTTGCTTGATCTTTGCAGAGCGCGGAACATCAGGTATAAGTATTATGTTATGATTTTCTTTTAGTAAGACAGAAAAGGACATTGGGTGGTTAGATCCTCGCTGACAGAAGGACAGACACAATATGGTATTGCAAACCACCCGCCCTTCTGGTGGTCCCTTGTCTTCATAATTCAATATCTGGAGAGAGAGACCACCTATGCCAATTCTTCACGCCACATTACACACACAAGGATATTTCCTCAATATTTTGTTTCCAGGAGGGACATGAAAAAAAGGGAAGAGATGAAGCAAGCGTTCCCTGGTAGGGCACTAGAGGATTTGCACAAAAGATAAAGCCGGCCTCCCACTGCCCTCAATTTTTCACAATTATAATCTCATTGTTGCCACACAGAAGAGAGCTGCTTGTGCAATATTTTATGTAACCGGAGATAAGTATTCTTGGATGTGCATGGACACGGAAGAAGATCCCACTGTCACAAGATGCCGCCGACAGGTTAAGAAGCGGTCAAGCAAGACAAGCCTTCTGTGTACGCCCGGTTATCCTCATTGTGCACAAATTCTACTGTGTAATATTACCTCTTCCCTTATACGCAACCTAGTGTATGTTTGTCATAATTAGATATCTTCATACAACTTTTTGGACTACCATATGTCATATATTTACGAGCTTGTTTTTGAGTTGGAGCAGATGTGAGTCCGAATTTCCAGCAAAGCAAATACGAACTGTCCTAAAAGAAGCATTTAACACTTTAATATACTGAATATTGAAGATTAACATATTTTAGCCCAGTTAAATACTAATCGGCATATTTGATAATCTCATTGTACTACAAATTCAACAATTACAGTGCTGTGCGTTTTGGATTTATTTTTCTTTTGTGTTTTAGTTTTGATTACCGATTCCTCCAAATAGGTCACCAATTTTCCTCTATCGTGTCCAGAGTTTTTAAAAAATTGAAACACATTTCCGTATTTATACCTACTAACCAGTATTAACAATTGATATTATTTTACAGGAAGACATCTGTTCTTTTCGCAGGTGTACTTCACATTTTCAGGTACCAGCAGTCGTCTGCATTCAGGTTAACTGTCCATCAATTATGTATCTTCTTTCAATGTGTTTCAAATATTGGTGAAAACATTCACCTGTTCGTCGCTGTAAAATCCAAGATAACAATCACACACGATACAACTTCCATAGCTTCTAAGAAAACAGTCATTTATACCCAAAAAATTTCAATTACAGTAAAGGATATTTAAAACAAAAATGGAGAAAAACTCATAAAGCAACCACATGAATTAAGCACACACTACTTAAAAGCAGTAGCTACAAATAGCTTCCCATAAAACATTTAACGCAGTTCCAAATGTGGGGAATTATGTTATTTAATTCTGCGAGCTGATGCAGATTTCACAGTACAAAATAGTGAATGCAGTAGGTATCATTTTTAAAAAAATATTCAAAATGGAAGAATTTTATCTACAATTATATATACGAATTTAAATGTTTTGGGATAATCTTCGCCATTGCTCTCCTCAATTGAAATTCGCGAAATTGAGCACTTCTCTTAAGCTGGCTCTTAGGCCGTAAATTTATTAATAATTGGCAACTATGACAATGGAAGATTATGCAGCATCGCCTTATCACTACGGATGAGCATAGAAATCTATGTATTTGCCTTGTTTAGAATAGCAGATATTCTAATCATTATACGGAACCATGTCATGGTTTTGTGGGTGGCAATACATTTTATAGGACCCTAAATTTACTGGACTATTCCGGGCCTGGTCTTCAAATCACTCTCTCCACTTAGTACCGGGTCCATCATGTTTATACCAGAGGAGGGATGCGTACCAGAATTCTCGAAGGCTTCAACCTTTGAAATTACCTCTTCTAGTCATGCTGACATTTCTGTATTTATTATATTATACTTTCTTCTTCCAATTCTTCCTTACTTACATCCTAAAGCCTTTGTTTCTTGCTATTCACCTTTACTGTTATTTTTATTATATTCATTGTACTCTTTGTCTAATTTATTATCCCGTTTTCCCAAAAAAGTCTTTTAATAATTCATTTCTTTTATTGTACATTATCATACTTTCCTGAATTTTTATATTCAATTTCACTATTGCTACTTCTGAAGTAACATATTTGAAGGTAAACTCTTATTCAATTATTTGCCTCTCAGCTTATTTTAACTCAATTTCTTTGTCATCGTGGACATTGCGTTTGTTTGTCTCTCAAAATTTTCATATTGTATTATTTTATTATTTCATTAGCTTCAATACTGATTTCTGCATATCTTCTTCATTGTCTTCAAATAATACCTGATTGTCTGCAAATATAATTGTATGTATATAATAGTTCCATACAGTATACATTTGCTTGTTTATTTTTATACTATTACATTTAAGGGCACATTATAGTTTCTGAGGTAAAAAAAAATCGGTTTTATCTTTTCACTATTGAAGTCTCCATTGTTTTCCGCATCCGTTGATATTTAATATATGGGTTGTTGCATGTTTTATGATTGTGAAAATTGCATTTAAATAACATGCTGCATGCTCTTTTATGATTTTTTTAGTTTATTGCATTTTCCCTTAACTTAAGATTTTCTAAATGTAGGCACCATTTTCTCTAAAACTATTCCACCAATAGTAAATCCGGCCTAAGCGAGTCACTTTGCATCTCACGTTTTAATCTCTGACCATTTCCTACGGAGGTATTTTAGTTTATCGAAAACAAGCTGGCAACACTGCAGATTGTGTGAGTGTCACTTTCCCTAGCTCAGTACATAAACAAATACGGTAACGGTGCTTCTTGAGAACACAAACAAATGCCCTGCTTTGTCCTTCTGCGTTTACTGCGCGAGTGTAGGCCATCACAAGCATTAGCTTCCAAAACATTAAAGCGAAAGCGAAAGTGCTCGAGCTGTTTACATCCACCTACTAGCTCTATTCTCTGACCAACCTCAACACGACGTTGTCGATTTGTTGCACGTGTGAAAAAGCTGTTTGGAGTATTCCTTCACATCTTTAAAGTGATGTTGCATAATTACTACCGAAGTTACTCTATGCATGTTACAAGTAATAAACTGTTATCTTCGTACATTCCTGTGGAATTATGCATCCAAGTTGGATCAAAAATCATTTATTTTTAAGAAATCGGCTGATCAAAGAACAAAATGCCATTAAACTTTTTTGTTTGTAATGCTTCTATGAAGCACATATTAGAAGTAATGTAATGACTTCCATTCCACCCTGTATATTTTATGCAAAGTACTGCGCAGAAATTATGATTATAGTTGTAATGGTGTAAGTGATATTCACATTACAATACTGACATTTTTTCATGTGTAGTCAGTTTAACTATGATGTAATATAATAAATCATTTGTGAAATATGTTAACTCATGTTCTTAGAAGTTACACTTTTTGTTTAAGAAGTTCATGTTATGACCAGAATATCAGACTAAGTTGTCTAGAAGCATATGACCGAGGACTCATTATAAGCACAAGTTTCTATCTGAAATATGGGATATATATGTGCGCCTTGCCTTGCCTTGCCTTCTTGAATATCCAGCAGCAGCATCATTATTATGTGCTACAAACACCATTTCCACATCTGTACACACATAATGGCATGCCTCCCTCCCCCCG
Organism: Tenodera sinensis; assembly: GCA_030765045.1. Lineage (NCBI taxonomy): Eukaryota > Metazoa > Arthropoda > Insecta > Mantodea > Mantidae > Tenodera > Tenodera sinensis. Next base: position 178,197,438 of record CM060961.1, on the reverse strand, counting down.
TGGTTTGCTTAGTCTAGCGTGCCCTTTTGATTGTAGCAGTGTTGTTTTATTCCATTGTATTCATACGGATGTGTTTGTCTTCAGCACGGCATTATTTAGGTGAGCTGCCACTATTTGATTACTCTACCGAAAATGTCTGTAGCTTGCAAGAGGTTTTATGTTTCCAACCCGAGTGAAGGGGAGGTTGAAAAAAACATGTTAAATGTATATTTTATACTGTAAACTAACTGTACTTGGTTCGCCTCTGATTCCACGTTGGTTGATGTCCAGTGTGTATGTGTGTGTGTGTGTGTGTGTGTGTGTGTGTGTGTGTGTGTGTGTGTGTGTGTGTGTGTGTGTGTGTGTGTGTGTGTGTGTGTGTACAAGGGAGTGCATGTAGAGCTACTGTTAGCAGAGTGTTAAGTATTAACCAGCACTTGTTTTTCTTGCATTGTTACCGTTCCATTCACACACGCAAGGGTAACGCGTAGCTGTGGACCTTTCAGCAATGGCACGTTTGTATTTCTCAGTTTTTCAATCATCCTCATGTCGCCGTCTTTATTCCGATGTGCACGTCGATACGTGCGCGCCCTGATGAATCCGGGCGGGCAGGAAAAGTTCTTGCGCCACCCAACCCTTTCTGCAGAATCCACCACGAACCGATACAAGCGTTGTCGCTGCCTCAGGCCCTTTCACTAACAACAATACACCAGCGCGGAAACAAAACATTGTGTGTATGTGTGTGCGCTTGGCTTGCCTAATTTCTCTCTTTCCTCTCTCCATCCCTTTCGTCGGCCCTTCCTTCGCACAACTCTTCTGGTTGATGCTGACAAACAGTGTAGTCAGACTGGAAGAAGGGAGAAGCTCTGTCCATCTGTCTATACACGGTATTAGATGATGTTCTATATTCAGCAGCTCAGTTGCAGAGGGTAATTTAATAACGAACCCTTCCCTAAAGGTAGGTTTCCATCTCGTTCTTTTGCTGAAGCTCTTTGTCTTGCGGGGATTCATATTTGGCGACTTTACTTTTGCTTTAGTATCCTTTACCTCATTTGGTCTATTATGAATTGGAGTAGCAGTTATGTACTGGACTCAAAGAAAACAATTTCTTTGAGTCATCTCTCATTTGAAGCACACAAAACTGGGCACAACTTATTGTTAATATACTCGTACATAGGGTTAAAACTATATGTATGTGTGCAGTTTAGTAACACTACTCAACAAGTTTTCCCGAACAAAAATCTTCAAACTAACCAGAATATTTTGACTCTGAGGTTCTGATACAAACTTCAGAAAGGACATCTAGTCAGCCAGCTAAGAAGATGGTGAACGGCTTTGAGAACGAAATTTAACTTAAGCACAATTATGTTTAAGTTAAAGTTGTGCTCATAGATGACCACACTAGACGTACATCGGCTGTCACAACAGAACACAATACAGAAGAACAAATGTGTGATTTACATCATTTGAAGTTTTATTTAAGTACAAGCATTTTTCATAAACACGCATCTACAGGCCGAAATTGAAATATATAGAAATGAACCTTATGATGCATTCAAAACAAAACAAATTTATATTTATAGGTTTAAGACATAATTGGTTAATCAGTAATACTGGGTGAAAAGATTGAAATCCCGGGCTTGCAACTTATCATTTCCACTATAACAGTATTTACAAGCATATGTGTGAGAATGCATATTTCGCTGGTAATAATAGCATTCTGAGCTGGAATTAATATAGACTGCAAATCAAAATTTAGGCTTGTTTATATACAGAATGTTCCCGAATCGCCGTCCACTTTGTTCGACATATGCAACCCACATGACAATATATCAATACATTAAATAGCACTACTTGCTTTTGTTTCAGTTCTTCTCTGTATACTTTTTCTTGTATTGCTAACTGCCACTGTTCAAGAGTCAAATGCATTTGCTTCGATTGTGCATACTGTATTTATTATTGTTTTAGTAGTAAGGTATGAGGTTTATAATTCTGAATATCAATTAAGCATACTATAATAACTACAGTATACTAGTACTGCTGCTGCCGCTGCCGCCACCGCCGCCACCGCCAATAATAATAACAAGGGGAAGAATACGTCTCGTTTATTATGAATTATAAAACTGAGGACTATCTACTAGGTAGCTGATTTAACCTAAATATCCGCAACTACAGTTTGTGTACAGTGGTCAGGAGAATGGTATCTAACGAACTTGCTTCGAGCTCGATTCCCGCTCCCATCTGCAGGATTTTATCTCTGTAATACATATCACTGCACTAATTGTGTCCTTATTTCTAGATATTTTGAGGAAATATGTTATTGTTGAGAGGAACGTGTTTCCAAAATATTCCTTTCGAGTATAAAAGCACTGGTTCTCTCGTATACCAGCAAGGTACCGAAGATGTACAATAACAACGAATGCGTAGAAATGGTGATGAGACTGGAGGAAATAATTCTGCTGCACGAAAACTGCATGAACAACGCTTTGCCCAACGTCGATTGCCTTCACGCCATGTCTTCCGGCGCACAGTTGTGAGACTGCAGAGGCGGGGAATTCTACGACCAATCCGTGCACTAAGGAACAGGTCGATTTTAATAAGTGCCAGGAAAATGCCGTAGCTTTACTTCGCTAACACCCTCACAAGCCGCAATCGAGTTCTGTCTCAATAAAACTTCCATTCATCGAGTACAACTAGGAACACCATAAACTATTTTCTTGACAAAAAGTAGCACCCATGCAAACTTCAGTTGGTCCAAGGGTTAACAGAAAATTATTTTGAAACCAGAACTGCCTATTAGTGACAGTGTAAACTGACACAACATGGAGTAGGGGCAGAGCGCAATCCTCAATGGTTCCGTGGGGATCACACTCAAAATCGAAGGGAACTGAATGTATGGTGTGTTATTTCAGGGGACCAGTTTTGCTGGGCGACGACCTCAGTAGAGAACGTTTCTTGAACCCCCTGAAGACTCAACTAATATACAGTGAGCTTCTAAAGGTATCTCGCTGACGCTGCAATATATCACTGGCTGCAATTGGATGGCGCACCAGCACATAGTGACTTAATGGTGCAGGTTTTTTCCACCTTACCTATTCACCGAGGCGAATATCCAGGTGAATATCCAGGCCTCCTCCTTGGCAATAGCCAAGAAACTTTGTGGTCCTCCACAGACGCACAATCGCTGCTCGTCGTACTAGTATGAAACCAACGGGTAGCGGGTACACCAGGATATAGAGCAGGAAATATAAGCCAAAATCGAGGGATAATCATTTTACGAATTATCACAGCCTATTTTTGCCAACACAAACCTTTACACCTAACAGCCAAAATTCTGAGTACAACATATTCTTGTGTACTCCTTAAACCCCTGTAATATGCAACCAACCTTACCGGCGCGTCATGCGCGCTTACGATGTATAACTTCAGGATGTGGACGCGATTGGGAAACATCCTGTATATTATGGCTGAAATGATTCACAAATATAGGCACCAGTGACATTCTATAATGCAACCCAGTTGAAGAAAAGAACAACTGTATCTTTATCGGCTATCTTATCCAGTATAATTGCTGTACCAATTATGTGATTTGTAGACAACTTAGTGGTAAATAATTTCAGTAACTCACATTTTAATCTTCTTTTACAATTATGGTGTATTATTACACTATTTCTATCTTGTACAGTGTTGTTTTTTGTTTTGAGTGCACACCAGTAGGTTGTTGCGTACTCTAGTATTCTTTAGACTCGAACTGTGATTAATTGTTTATTGGTAGGCTTATAAGGACATATAATTTTTGCACTGCATATTGTACAGTGCTCTGGTAGAATATATGTGAAAATTAAGTTTATAGATCCAAGCAAGGTATGTGACATCCACTTAAATTAATACACAGAAGAAATAATTTTGGTATGATAATATTTACTTAGGTGCATTTATTTCAAGAGCCCTCTGTTCTAATTAACTTAAATGGTGAACATAGAAAGCAGTTTTTCTGACAAAATGAGTGGATTATTTTCAAATTTATAATGTATAGTAAAATTGTTGTTTATATATAATTTAAAAATTTAGCTTAATTTTTGTAACAGGTAACATTACAGTTTATAAATTTCAAAATGCAAAAGTGCTACACTCATTTGAGAGTTAATGATGTTTTAGCAGGTCAGAAGCTTGAGCTTCCTAGATATAACCTAATGACCTTGTTGTCGACGGATCATTAAACCCCACACACTCACTCACCCCTAGATCCAACAATAGTTTTGCCGAAAATACTACCTACGTGTAGAAAATTATAATTATGGAAAAATGCAGTAATCTAAACAACCACAAAAGCGCGTGGAACTTACAGCATGTTATTTAAATTAGATTTTGACAATTATAAAATGTACAACAGCTGATATATTGTGTATTAATGGATGCATAAGATAGTGAAAATATCAACCATGAAAAAAAAAAGACCTCAGAAACTACAATGTGGCCCTAAAACATTTCAGTGCAATATCATTTTTGTTTGACCGCCTCCGTAGCGCAGTTGGTAGTGCACTTGTCTCTGGTGCGGAGGACCCAGTTCGATCCCCGGTACCAGCATGGGGATTTTATCCACTCTGAGAGGTCTGGAAGGCGGTGCAGTCAGCCTCGTTAGGTCCCAGGGAACCAATTGAAGAGCTACTTGATGGAGAAGTACTAGCCCAATGTCGAGAAGGTCGTATAACTGGCCGGGAGGGCTCGGGGCGCTGACCACCCTCCAGTACTGCACCCCACCAATGACGCCTGTAGAGGGCAGAGGTGGGGGATTCAGCGGCTGGGCAACAAACCTTGGCCCTTCATGGACTGTTGCGCCGGGGTTTAGTTTAGTGTATCATTTTTGTTTATTTTCACACAGTGGGTACTTAGTTTATCAGAACAATGTGGAGAAAAATTAATATGTGTAATAGAAGTTCAGGTTTTGACTGCCGAAACATTTTACACAATACATGGCGTTCATAGTAGTCTTTATCCGTTAAAAAATTTAAAAATCTTCAGAAGTAATGAAAAAGGAGATATGTCACTCTTTAGCTGGCACAGCGCCTAGAAGTTCACATACTTAAGTTCATGAGTCGCTCATGATTCAGTATACACTTTCTTCCCGAGGGACACATCAAGGGAAAGATTAGCCTTACACTCTGGGATGTTGCAAGCAAACTGATGCACAGGGTATTAATCAACTTTCTAGTCACAACAACAACCACAATATCCACTTACATCAGCGGTAGAATAAAAACGATGATATCTCAATTAGACACTTTCGGTCGGCAGTGCATTCAACTGATGCTTGCGGCACTGCGGTGATTAACCTCAACCTTGAAAACTATTTAATATCTATCATGACGTAACTATCGACGACATGAATGATTTTCATCGAGATTCACTCTTATTACAGTAATTCTTTACAATGAATACCGTATATCTCAGTGTTCAATAAGAAATACATTGAATTGAAACATGTTGAATGAACACCAGACCGTATTTGTTACTTGCCTATGCAACTTTACGTTCCATTAGTAATAAACAGTCTACTTGATAATGCTTAGCATTGAAATTCATAGGATAGTAGCAATTACTCTGCGTATAAAAGCAGCATCTTCACTTCTCTGTTGAAAAATAATCGGCAGCAATTGGATGCTTATTTACCTGAATTTATTATATACTAGCTGAAATATCCGTGGTTTAAAGATTTCATTCCTACAACTTTTAGACTTACAATGGATACTCTAAAGAACACAAAATAAATAAATAAAAACACCGGGGAAACATTATGCCTAAAGCACTGTTGAGCAACCACAAATACCACAGGAAGAAAAGCAAAGCAAGTAGAGAAAGCTGTATGAACGTAAGACATTGCATTACTATATGAATCATATAGAAAATTCTATGAATTCTTTGTAAAAGAGGGAGTAGAAAAAGAAATGCGATTGTGTTTCGTAAAAGAAACGTAAGTAAAGAAAACTTGCATTGCAGACCTATTTCAATCATAGAAAAGTGTATGAAATGTATGTTGAAGGGCGAGTAGGGAATTTTACGCGTAAAAGCAGAGCGAGTAGAGAAAACCATGTGAATGTTACGTTGTAAAGTAACATGTATAGCATGCAAACCTTCTGCTTGAAAGCCGGTTTGGGTAACTCCGTTGGCTAGACGCTGGCCTACCGATCCCAAGGTCACGGGTTCAAATCTGGCCCAGACGGAGGTTTTTAAGTGTGCTTTAAAGCGACAGCTCCATGTCAGTAGATTTACTGGCATGTAAAAGAACTGCTGCGGGACGAAATTCCGGTACACCGGCAACGCTGATGTGATCCTAGCAATTGAGGGTAATCGGTCAAGCGGTTTAGAAACATATAGAAGACATATGTATTCATTTATGTGTGTGTGTGTCTGTCTGTGTGTGTCTGTGTCTGTGTGTGTGTCTGTATGTGTGTATGTGCATGCGTGCGTGTGTAATAGAAGGGAAAGAATAATTAGATATTTGCATCTTTAAGTTGTCCCCATGAGTCAACACAAGTAGCGTTTAGGAAAGGAAAGAAACCCCAGAAAATGTGATGAATGATGCTTATATGTGTGGTGACCCCATCAAGTGGCAAGTTTGGGTCTTTTATGTGCGCTCCCCTTATATCCGTGTCCAGTTGTGGTGACAAATTGATAGAATAAAAAGCAGAGAAAAAGAGAGAAAAAAAGGACGATCAATGGAATGAAATGATGAAAATAGTGGAGAAGATGCGAGTGTTTTATATATCGTGTGTGATGGATGAGGCCAGTCGAAGGTTGGGATAAAACGGATCTACAAGGGTGAGCCGGAAAATATAAGGGTGAATGTATTTACTGTAAATTCTGTCACTCAATGGGACTTTTTTTTTCTTTCCTACTTTCTATAAGAAAATTATTCTAATGGATTTACTCATCTGTTTCTAAGAGACATGGCTTTAGAGTAGTCACCAATATATTGACTGAATATCAAAATGCAAAATTAAAATGTTGCAAACGCAGTGAAATTTCACGTACATTTCTAATTATTCTCCTTTTGATCACTTGGTAAATATTCTACTCAGTGATAAAAAAAATTAGAAATTAAACATATAGTACGGAATGGCGATCAGTAACTAAGGTCATCAAGTAGGTGATAGAAAAAGTTAGTACGCAACTGATGTCATCTGTCCGAAATTATGCTCAATACTACGTATCGTTACGTTGGAATGGCAAGGTAGTAACCAACAAAGTCTTAAATACTTGGTGGTTCATAGATATGGAGATTGAAATATGACAAAATTTTGCTTTTAATGTTAGAGATATTGGACTTCGTAACTTAAAATACGTTTTCTAAGAACAACTAAATAGTTAAAGCCATATTATTCCAAAGCAATGATATGGCAATGAAACACTTCATTTCTACGATCCCAAGAGCAAACCTTCCGGTAAAATCCACAGCAATAAAATGGATTACTTAGGAAGGTGACTATCAACTGTCAATAAATTATCCTTATGAGTCTGCCTGTGAGTAAGTTACCTACGTAGATTATAAGAGAGACAAATATGCGGCTAAAGTTGTCTCGGGCACACGTTCACTTAAATGCACCAGAGAGAGAGAGAGAGAGAGAGAGAGAGAGAGAGAGAGAGAGAGAGAGAGAGAGAGCGAGAGAGAGAATAGAGGAAGGGAGCAGAGACTCAAAGTCCACTCAATATTAAGTCGCTTTGAAGGCACGTTTATATTTTTGGAGAAGTGATAGCAACCGATTAAAAAGTTTGTTTTCGTTTCAATACAAGATTAAATTTACATTTGGCAGAGGTGCCAAAAAGTGACACCACAAGTCATTCTCTTCTTTTCCCTCCTCACTCACTTAGTGGCATGGCTATGCAGGGTAAAGGTGACTGGCATTGGTAGGGCTAACTAAGAAGGGGAAAAAGTAACTGTCAATAGAGTAAAATAGAGTAAAACCGACCTCAATGCCTCCAGAATTTTTCAGTAATGCCCATCTCAAGATTTAGAAGGGGTTAGTGGACTTCGTAGTATATGTAAATTAAAACCTTAATCTCCCTTTTACAGACACCACTTTGGATAATACTACGCCCTTACACATTTCTACATATCTATACATCTTTATAACAATTGTAAATTATTCCAAATACTCATAATATTGGTGTAGATAGATCATGACAGCTTTTATAATGGCCTATTTTGAACTCATACGCCACACTGTGATGCATGACTAACATTGATAAAACTATCTTTTGTATGAACTCAACTAACAATTGTTCTTGGTTGTTTTGAATATGGATATATTAGGCGATTGTGGTTCTACTTCATTGAGCCATGACTGGACCCGGAGAATTACGTCACTCCGCCGCAGCCTGTCTTTTTCGTTAGCCACGAAAAATAATCTCTCGTATAAATACTTTGCAGAAGTTGTAATAAAGTAAACGATTCTGGGTAGAAAAAGTTTTGTGGATGTAACCATACGATATTGTTCTTCTCGGAGGCATAAATACATGTTAATATGGTACAGGTATTTAGATAGAATTGGGTAGTTGCTAAAGAGCATGTTTCGACACTCTTTTATTTGCGAGGAAAACGTGTATTATTGTTTTGGCATTGTCAATAGCAGGTTCCTAAGAAGGAAGGGCGCGTTTGGAACAGTAGTTGCAGCATCACGCTGGTGGTGATCTGCAGCCGACGGGCGGCGTCTACGGATGTAAATGCACGAAGATTTATGGTCCAAGCTTGATCGCTACCGATACTCTTTGGTCGATATTGCAAGTCATCTCGTAGGGCCCCACTTGGATTTCCATTGCTTTTACTTGATCATCTCTCTAACCTCGCCCTTCACACATTAACTTAATGGTCACTTGGAAAAGAGTGTACGTTTTCGTGCAATCAAAATGTTCACTTGTGGTTTTACATTTATGTTTGAGGTGCTGGTTTGAGTCAAGGTTTCAGACACTGCTTCTTAGAAGCAATGTATTTTCTTTATTTATGCACGCTCTCTTATGTCTCTCTCGCATCGGTATATAAGCAAAGGAAGTACAAATTGTACTTAAAATTCAGTATCAGGGCTTCACCGGAAATACAGGTTTTGAGGGAGGTACCTCAAAGCTCAAATATTCTTGGAGAATGCCCACCCCCCTCTCTCTCTGTGTGTGTGTGTTTGTGTTTGTTCGTCTGTATCTCTTTACGTCTGTTGATCCTCTCTCTGAACAGCACAACTCAATGATAAAAATTTAGATAGACGAATCTGATGTGTTGCGCTCACATGACTTTCTCTACTCTTTTACTAACTATTTTTTACAAACTCCTACTCCTATAGGTATCTTCTTTGTGTTAGTTGGGATAACCATAGGCTTTGAGTGATGGTCAAATCTTTTAAAGCTTTGCAATTCTATTTTCTTTACGTGGCTAAGATATAAAAAATGAACGATGTTCTATTTGCGGTAAGCAAAGCTCACACAAACAACAAGGAATATCTCCGAAAGACTTCACTCAAATAAATAAAAAAGAATAAAATAAAAAAATCATTTGGCCATTAATTTTGTTTTAAAGAGATCTACATTTTTTATAGTAAGATTGGGTCTTCTCTTACGATTATGCAAAAGAAATGAAGAGTAAACAGCACTACGTGGGCTATAGCCAGAAAATTCAAAACACACATTTCATTTTCCATAAAAATATACTAAACATATGGCATTTTAATAAAAATCGTAAGCCATTTTCGAGAAAATAAAAAATTTACAAAAATTTCCATTGTAAAGGGTAGTTTAGGATGGAGGAGTTTTTTTCAAAATCTTTGTGTCACATCGTTGAAAGATATTAAATTTAAATACCCAATTTGGGTTTTTGACTGAACACACACAGGCATACACACGGACCTTTTTCTAAAAATTCCTTTTTTTTTATTCAGGGGGCCTCAAAACATATATTTCCGTTGGAAACTCGATATCGAATTTTTGGGCGGAATACAATACTTGTAATTACTATACGCAGTAGAGAAAGTAAAAATGAATTCTAATTTCTGCATGAAAATGGTTAACAAACTTAACGTCGTTAAAGATCATAAGATTTTTCTGGTAGCAACGAAACTCATGTTTCAAAATGTAGAAGAAGACAAATAAAGGAAAAACGCTATTCGTGTTGCCTGTCGAGAACCATTCTGATTCCTTGTTTCGTTGGAATACACTCGACTGGAAGTAAGGAGCAAACGGATTGCTGTTCTGCTGTTTCCAAATGTCCTCCCATTTAAAATAAGCCAGGATCTCCCTGTTTGCAATGTAAAGCGGAGAAACCTTTATCCCATTCCGTCTCTTCTTTATGGCTTTCAAAGGAAGGGAACAGATTCTAGACGATTGGAATGGGATGCAAATGTACTGCTGCCTCACAAACGCTGGGAATCGAACGGAATCTATGCAAAATAAGTACCAGGCGAGGGTTTTCTTGACAGCAGCATCACCATTACCAGATTAAAAACATTTGCAGGGGTGTATGTGTTAAGGGATAGTGCTTTTAGCTGTTATAAAAACGTCTACTGCACTCCTAAATGTGCTAAGTTGTTAATTCTTGATGGTAGCCTGCCTCATAAACACAGAGTAGATAAACAAGAACTGTAAACTGCACAAGTCCTTCACGCTTCAGTGCCTGAATGGAATAAGGGTCTGTCGTACTTTCAGGCTTTCTATAAAATATATTGGTTCGTCTTATATGCTCCCAGAAGGAGAGCGTTGTGACAATACAATCTGCTTGAAATGTGGTGCGTTACAATCACATGTTTTTGCTGATAATGATCATATAATGATAACTATTCCACTCATACGTGTGTTGGTTGAAATCAACAATTTCTAATTTCAACTAGCCTTCCTTCGGAAAAAACTTATCACGTTTTTACTATCACTTCCTCTGAATTTCATTATTACCTTCTCTGTCCTTCTTTATTAAGCGTTATCCCCCGACCCAACTTTTTGTATCCAATGGAATTACACACAAACGAAACAGTGTCTGTCACACTATGATTCATTTTGGTCCAATACAAATGACAGTTCACGTAGTAAGTGTGAGAAATAAACATGGTGCACGCAAATATTATTCAACGATTGCTATATTAAGTATAGGTTTGGGATATATTTCCACAAGTCTCAGTAGGAAGAAAAGATGTATTAGAAGTAAAAGACGTTGGTGGACACGGTCATGAGAATAGGATACAGGCCGAGGTACATTGGGTCTACTACAGAAGGAATTGAGGTTAGAGGACCCAGAAAACTATTGCTATTTTCTACGAATTGACGATTTATTTCCCAACTTTTTACATCGTTTTTGCCTTACTGTTACGTTACAGACGCTGATTGGCTATTTTCAAGTTGTTGGATAAAAAATTAGATGGAAGTCAATCGCATTGTGTATAAACAGGTTGAATACAAAAAATAGGATAAACATTGTGTGGAACAAAATTGTATCCAACCAACGCTGTCTCACGATGCACTCGGGAGGTCTCAGAGGGCCCCCCCCCCCATGGTACCTAGAGCTCACAGAGAGAGAAGCTGCAGTACAAGCCGACACCGGGGAGTTTAACTCTATAGATCCTACCCTCTGCTCTCATGTTTAATAAAATATAATAATATTACATGCTGACGTGGAAATAATTGTCTGTTAGTCTGTCTAACGGTCTGCGTGGCTCAGTTGGTTAGACGCTGGCCTATTGATCCCAAGATCGCAGGTTCAAATCCGGCCCAGATCGATGATTTTTAAGTGTGCCTAAAAACGACAACTCCATGCCAGTAAATTTACTGGTGTGTAAAAGAACTCCTCCAGGACAAAATTCCGGCACATCGGGGACGCTGATATGATCCAGCCAATTGACAGCGTAGTTAAACAACTAAACAATGAATTAATTGTGAAAATAACTAGTATACCTTTACTATTCACAAATAGCTATGGTGTCCTTTGATTTTGCAAACCAGTAAGCATAAGAAAGCAAGCACAATACTAAATATATACACCAACTTTGGCTTTTAATCGACTTTTCTTTTTTAAGTTATGCTGTTTACATACAGACACACACACGCACACGGTCTTAAGCTCTTTTTTTTTTTTTTTTTTTTTTTATTCAGTGTGCCTCAAAGCATATTTTCGGTGAAATCTTGACATCAGATTTTTGGATCGAATACAATACTTCCCCTGCTTACTATACGCAGTAGAGAAAGTAAATATGGTTTGTTGAAGAACGAGTATAGAAAGTCATGTGAGTTAAACACACCAGGTTTACTTAAGGCAGTTGTGGTAGCCGGAACCCTGCCAAGTACCTACTATTTTCGGAAGTCGTACATACATTCATAGAGCTGGCCCAGTGATTGCAGGTTGGTACAATTACCAGGCAGGTGTGATATGTTGCCTGATGTGACTGTACCGATGTGGCCCCTGCAGCGCAGTGCATCGTGTGCTATAAATATCTCTCACCTTAACGCAGTGTCATAACACCCGCGCCTGTAATTAACCACTCGAAATATCTACGCTCCGAACAAGACATCGTATTTGTATTCATGGCCCTGACTGTATATCTTCATGTATTTTACCTCATGTTGCGCTCTGTTGATTACAAAATTTGTGGTTTAAATATTGTGACTAAAACTTCGGCGATTTATTGGCGCTTTCCGCTTTATTTTTCTTACGCATCTTTGCAGCTGCTCGTTTGTTTGTAGAGTCACTTTAAAGTTGATGCGTTCATTACGTGTTGTGGTTCTTCAAGTTAGGCATTAAACATTACGTATTTTTGCTTTTAGGAGAAAGTTATCATACTTACGTCATGGTTTCCTTTGGGAATGTTTATGATAGGTAAATTTGACTATCATGAGTTGCATTTATTAAGAGTATTTCAAGAATTAAGCCCATGAAATGTTATTTAAATGCTGTGTTTGTAATTACTAACCTCTTAAAAGAAACATGTAGCATAAATACATACATCAGCGGCCATTGGCACGACCTACTAGAATATGGCATTGATGCTCCAATGTTTTAAGATGTTGGCAATGTCAGAAGTTGTTACAATTTCGCTCAATACAAAATTTGTCAAATTGGTTCCAAACATATTCCCTGTTGTGTTTCCCTCTTAGGTTTATTTCATATATTTCACCACCGAAGCCAAATTCAGCCATATTTGTAATTTGAATAGCGGCTCTCTTACGTCAAATTGTCAGCTGTTGCGCATCTGAAGCGCACTGCAGCTAGATTCTCTAACCTGATCATAACATAAGAAAAGCAGAGGCGATAATGAAATGTGGTAAATTTTTCGCGATTGAAGGCTGTCATTGGTTGAAATTTTAAACTGTTATGCACATGATTGGTTGATTTCAACCGAGTAACGTATGAGTGGAATAGTCAGCAAATCCATATCTGAATAAAGAGAAATGTGTCGCGACTTCCTGCGTCAGGAATAAAGATCTTTCTGCTTAGTATTTCGTTTACTACTTTGAACTGGCACAAAGTTTAATGGCGGGTGGCTTTCCACACCTTGCGGTGTTGTATAGTTAAACATACTGTGAAATCACTCTGTAAAGCCAGTTATAAAAGTTTCGTTTGCACCCACGAACTTTATTTGCACAACAGGAAAGAGAATACTAATGGTCAGGTATAATCCACAATTAAATGTTGTGTCTGCAATAGAATGTACGTAATATGTACACCAGTGGTTTTGTAACGAAATTGTATGTGATCGGTAAAAATGAAGACAAGTAATGTTTGTCTCGTTGTGTCAAGTGCAGAGTACTGGCATTACAGTTGAAGGTCGAATACACTCCGAGTGCATTATGCAATACAACTGTTTTGTTTTAGTTGTGAACTGGACAACGAAACGATGAGATATAGACGCTGTCTGAAAACGGCTTTCTGAGTGGTTGACCTGTATGGATGTATATTGATACCGAAACTATAGACACATGCAATTAATCATTTAAAACGAATTTAAAAATAATAATGATTAGAATAATAAATTTCATAAAAAATAAATACAGAAAACTAATCAAAAAGGTGGTAGTCTCGTGAATTTAAAAAACTGTATAGTTTTAGCGGTTTTGGTAGCGTCACTTAAGTTCAGAACAATCGGACACTCCTAACTGGTCAGTTGACATGAAAACATCGTGTTCCTTGGAGACATCTGAGTACGTGAAATATAAAAATCAACGACCACAAATTTGAAATACCAGAGTGAAACTTGTGTGCAAATGTGAGCATAGTATTACCTGGCAAAGTGTTTTATAATCGACGTACAATGGTCGGCCATGTCAGTGCAAATAGTGCAAAGATTGAAAGTTTTATTAAAAGGTGTTATCAAAATTACTGTCATCCTTTCTCTGCAAAACCCATGCATACCTAGGGAGATAAATCTCATAGCTTTATCGGCGGCAAAGCACAGAATCAATGCATGAAGCATTGTTGCTTCAAAGTATATTACCAACGTTTGACCTACGAAACACATCATGGGAATGTAAACCTTAGTGGTGAACGGAAACCCCATATTGGCTTCGCCAGGTACAACACCAACGTCAGTGGATTCTTAATGTATGATGTGATACTTTGGGACAACACATCACTGGCCCATATTTCGCAGATGATACACTTAACGGGCGAAAGTACAGGTGGTTATTTACCTTACCTATACTGAGGTAAGGCCTACCGCTGAATTTACTCTAGTAATGTGATATCAGCTTGATGGATACCCTGTTCATAATGCCATAGTGGCATTCCACAATGGATGAATAGGTCGAGATGACTCCGTTCAGAGATTTCCAGCGCGATCTACCGACCTCACTTCGCTAGATTCCTTTTTCTGGGGATATTTGCAAAATGTGATATGTTAGCAGGTTCCAACAGGAGTGAACAATATGAAATTATCGTATTACAGCTAAATGTGCAGTAATAATATCACAAACACTGATAGAAGTGAGTTGATCAGTGATGGGGCATGCACAGAGATGACCACCGTTTCACCACGTGCGTCAATTAGGTTTTAATATAGTAATTAAAAAAAAACTTCAATAACATGTACTCTATCATGACATACAACTTTAACCAGCATTTTTCTTCCTCTATTAGACCCTTGGTCAGACAACGATTATGTTTACTAATGATACTAATTGATAATTGATAATTTAACTCGAGATAAGTTAAGAATAGCACATAATTAAGATTAGTTCATTTAGCTGTTCTACAAATATCACCCACTGTCCAAGTAAGGTCCTATACATTACGCAAGAATGGAATGTTGATCCCTAATACAGAAGCTTACCAAAAAGGCAGTTCTGCTAAAATAATTCCAAAGGATACAAGGTATAGGTGCATATAGAGGGAGGGCTGGGGGAATATGTAAAGCCGTTAGTTTTGCCAAACGCCTGCAGCTGCTTTGATCTGCGTTTCACTGAAAGAGAAACAACAGAACCACGCCGGGTGCGAAACGGAAAACAAAGTCCAGGGACCGACTGTGTTACCAGTAAAAATATCCAAGATCTGTTTTTATTGCTGGAGAGGTTTAATACTGTAACCGCACTGGATACTTTGTTTCTTTTTGGTCACACCAAGTTCATCCTCGGCTTACTGGCTTTGGAAAACACAAAGGCCTCACTAATCCTGTTATTACAAGTATCCTCGACGATTCCATGACCTAACAAAATTAAATTTGAGTTCATTTCTTAGTGCGAAAACACTATATCCGATCCATTTTACTTGACCTTTTACGTATTTACAATAAGTAAGAGTTACATTCTACCTAAAAATTCATCACAAAACTTTCACTGGAAATACTTCTTTTGAGATTCCTAATTAAATAAAAAGAGAAAGAAAGCAAGGAAGAAAAATCCAAATAAATAGAACAAAAAATGAGAAAGACATTTTAGAGAAAGGTCTCTCTCTCTCTCTCTCTCTCTCTCTCTCTCTCTGTGTGTGTGTGTGTGTGTGTGTGTGTGTGTGTGTGTGTGTGTGTGTGTGTGTGTGTGTGTGTGTGTAAATGTATGTGCTTTGTGAACAGTATAACTCGAAAATGAAAAGTCGGTTAAATACCAAAGTTAGTATTTATGTTCATCTTCCAAGTTGTGACACGATTTTCAAGAACTTTCTCCCACCCAAAAGTTTAGAAAATTTTTCGAAAATTACTATTTTCTCAGAACGGCTTTAACGATTTTGATAAAAGTACCACACTTTTGCGATATTTTCATAACAATTGAAATTATTATTTGGAATTTTCCGAGAATAGTCTCTGGAATCATTTTTTTTATGAGTGACTTTGTATAACCAGCGAACCGTAAGAGATATACAATTTATGTAAAATAATTTTTTTAGGTGACAATTTCTGACATATTCCTTGTTATTGGTTTGGATTTTCAAATAGTTATCTTTTCTCAAATAGGATGTCGTTTTTTTTATCTCTTGGCTAAGTAAAGAGCCATCACACAGTGACCAACTCTTAAAAGATTTGACTATGGCTTAAGCCTACTGTTTCCTTATTTCCCTTGTACCTACAACGGAGTATGCGATACGACTATTTCTGCAAATGTCATCATGTTCTGCACATGAAATAGATGAAGGAATAAAGCTTTCTAAGAAAGTTTTGTACAAAAGTGAGTAGAGAAATTTGTGCAAAGCTTAAGATTTTTAGTTTATAAAACTGAATTCTTGCAGTTCAAGAAGCATAATCGCATAATATGCTTCCTTCAGTTCTGCACATCTCCAATATATGGCGCATTAATAAAATAGGGACAGGGCAAGAAAACCGGTTTTATTGAACTATACTATTAAATATATTATTTTTGTCCAACCCACAATCTTTTGTATGCATAATTTGTCAAATTTTCGCAGGTGGTGTATTAGAAATTAATATTTAAGTAGTTTTGAGATTAATTACGTTAGTTTTGGTAGGAACCACATATTTTTGAATTGAACTTACTGAGATTTCACTGGAAATATGTTTTGAAACCCTCTGAATAAAAAAACGCTTTAGGAAAAGGTCCTTGTTTGTCGATAGATGGTGAGAAATACACGTGAATGTAACACATCAGAACTTTACATTAGATGTCAATATTTTTGGTCTGTGTTCGTTCATAGAAGATTTATCGTTTTTGCATTACTGAATGAAGCACAAGTATATTTTTTAAAATTAGATTACTTATTATAAACAAAAAGAAATATGCATTTCTTGTAACTAAATGTTAAAATTTATTATGTCATTTGAACGTAGTTCATTTGTCATACACTGCAGTAATAAAAATACCCTACCAGCGCAACAGCCATGAAGGGTCAAAACTACCTCTGCCCACTACAAACGTGGTGGGTGGCGTGCAGTACTAGAGGGTGGAAGGTGGTCAGTGACTCGAGCCCTCCCGGCCAGATTTGCGGCCTTCTCGACCTGGGGTCGCTACTTCTTCATCAAGTAGCTACTCAGTTGGCCCCTCAGGGACCTAAAGAGGCTCAGTGCACCACGTGCCAGACCTCCCAGAGGGGCAGAAATCCCCACGCCGGTACCGGGGATTGAACGCGGGTGTTCCGTGTCAGAGGTAGGCGCGCTACCACTGCAGGCGGTCATACTGCAGCAATAGAACGCACAAATGTTTTCTTCCTGGGCGCTGGGGCTCTCTTGCATGGTAATTCTCGCTATTTCGATGTTCTCTGGTGTGCGGATAACAAGGTGTGTGGTGGTTTCTTTTCCCTGCAGAACAGTTCGTATCCATTACAGTGTTATACCTTTGCTAGCAATCGCATCGAGACGCAACCTGTAAAAATGGCGACTAAATACACTTCTGTTTACTTGTTACTGTTATGAAGCTGTAGGATATAAAAATCGTTAAGTCAAACTTATGTAACATACCCTTTTTAAAAATGTGTATCTCTCATATTTATGAGAGGCCTCAGTCAGCTGTTAGCATTTATAGGCTTTTATTTGCAAATGCTCACACACTCCACCCCACACGCACGCACGCACGCACGCACGCACTCACTCACTCACTCACTCACTCACTCACTCACTCACTCACTCACTCACTCACTCACTCGCTCAACACATATGGGATCCACATTTGAAAACTTACAATTTTCTCCTGGAAAGTAATAAGCAATGAAATTTGAGTTCTATTACCTACCCATTGCCTCTGGGAGAATCGGTATTGGTATTGAACTCAGAACCCCTTTTTACTTTCTCTATAATCTTCTGAGGTTCCTTGAATCCATTAAAAAAGAGAAAAGTTCGCGCGCGCCTCTGTGTGTGTGTGTGTGTGTGTGTGTGTGTGTGTGTGTGTGTGTGTGTGTGTGTGTGTGTGTGTGTGTGTGTGTGTGTGTGTGTGTGTGTGTGTATCAGCCTGTGGACAGCATAACTCAAAAGCTCGTCTAAAAACTAAAGTTGGTATGTAAGTTTAATGTATTTCAAGGATGCGACACTAAGATTTTGAAGAACATTCCTCCACCCTAAACCACCCTTTACATGGAACATTTTTCAAAATTTTTGATTTTCTTGAAAATAGCTCTAACGATTTTCATTAAAGCACCATATGTTTGAGATATTTTTATGACAAATAAATGTATATTTTGAAGAAGGGCAGTTTTAATTGAAACATTTTGGATAAGGAAAAATTAAGTGTAAGGGGAAATACAGTTTATTTATTTCCTTTGGGTTCAACAACATGAAAATGTGGCTTTGCTTGACAAACTTTGAGAAAGGTGCCCATAAACGAGTGTGATTATTAGAGTACAAATCAGAGCGTTCCCTTTTGTCATTCAGCACATTTGTTTTAGCGTGTTGACTTTCTAAATAAAATGGAGGAAAAGTAATATATTTAGTCTTAAAAACAAAAAATACTCATGTGCTTCAGTACTTTAACTTCCATAGAGCAGCGGGCCCTTCCGTAATGTTTGAGGCTGGTTCCTACACCCCGTGAACGTCCTTACCCTCTCGTTCACCTTCACCCTTTCCAACATTTCTTTCCCTACACAAACTCCCATTGACCTTCTTGGTCAACAGTCCTTTGTCTTTGTATGTAAGTGCGGTCAATTCCTGCTGTCACGGCGGCTGAGCTGGTGCTGCTGAAGAGGAAAATGGAGAAAGAGAAAAAAGATAAAGGAAAAAGGAGAAGACAGAAGAACCACTGACCATGGGTGAAGGGAAAGAAATAAGAAAGAGAAGGAATTGTTTTGATTTATAGGGCCATACATAACACTGGAGGACTCTGGTGCCGCAACAACTTTTTATCTTCAGCCGAGCAACTTTGTGCTGATTCTCTCGTCCCCCCTCCCTCCCTCTCTCCCTCCTTCCTTCCTCTTCCTCTGGGGGACGACGCGGAGGTAAATTTACTGCTTGGAGGTTGTCTTGTTCGTCCGACGATCCGATAGAACTGGGTATTACCAGAGCCAAGGTGTTACAAGACAATTACTGCGAGCTTGCTTCAGCCTGACTCAACTTATCCAGCCACAGTATATCATTCTGTTCCCACAAATGTAGAACAAATGTAGAAAATTTAAATTTTCATTTTCTCTTTAGCAAGTATTGCAAAATTCCACACTAAGACTTCACAGAAATTAAAGAAGACCAGGGAATGGCGCGAATTATTTCTCTAGAATGAGATATCAGTGATTTTTATGTTTGGAACTTGTTTTCAAACAGTACCAAGTGCATACTATTAAAAATTTAGTTACAAATGACTGCACATTCTTATCTATCACTAGAATGTGAAATTTAACTGTTTCTTAGAAAGAAAGGTACCAAAACCAGTCCTCAAAATAACTCCACATTGTGTTTTACGTCAGAAAATAGTAAATCTATCTTAAGATTGGTACCAGAGCATATGAAATCTGAAGCGATTCCCTAGATAACGATAAAATTTATATTCATTTTAATGTGTAGAACAGCAAACATAGACTAGATGTTTTGAAATTATGCTTAATATTATATTGAATTTTGCAGTAATATAAATAAGTCTTATATAGCCCTATTGATAATAATGTATTAGTTAATATTAGATATATTACATTCAGTTTTTTACTTCCCACAGAGAATTCACTTTCTAATTAGTGTGTTGAGAGATTAGAGTCAGATTTGAAGGCTTTGCTGGTATCCATAGTCTATTGTGACATTAACATACTCCCATTTTACAGTAGGTATATAATAAGTTCTCAGTCTGTTGTTAGATAATTATTATGATTAGAACAGCACGTATAGTAAACATTTATGATTATAACATATTTTTTTTAAATCAATAACAATGGATTGAATTTGGGATGGTAGTTAATATCAGGCTTTATAGTTCATAATACTTATTTCATGCCAATATATACCACAACCACTGATGACTAGCGACATGAATAGTGGCATGAAGTCATAAAATCTTTTTTACAACTATGAACTGCTTTTTATGTGATGTAAAATTAGTTTCGTTGCATTTGGAACGTTTTGGAAACAAACTCCATCTTGGTAGCGTGTTTGGTAATTTTCGGAACTGTGTGTATTACTTTAGTGTTGAGCAGAAAGTGGTTGTAACCATCTGGTACAGAGGATTCCAGTTAAGTTCACAAAAATGTGTGAAACAATGTGGATAGTTGTCTCATAACCTGAGCAATTCGAAATTTATACTAATAATGGACCTAAAATAAGATAAATGATGTCGCCAATGTTTCATTCCAAACAATAAACATACGGCGACGGTTTAATGACTAAGAAAATGAAACTATAGCAAAATAAAACAAATTCGAATCTGCTTAAGATGCCACGATGCGCTTGCGAATGGCATAGGCGATAGCATGTGGAATGTTTGGTGGACAAGGCGGCGCAGGTAGGATTTCTCCTGACTCACCTCTTTCCCCTACCATCTCATGCCACCGGTACTTATGTATGTCACCACCTGCAATGCCGTATGTAGTAAACGCAGCCTTTAAACACTACAACTAAATTAAACGTAGTAAACCAATATCTTATATTAACAACCGAGAGGATTGTTCCTATCAATGGTCTCAGACAAGGTGTATTTTCCAAAGAGCTTCACTTGCTAGCCTAGGATTGGTGATTCGTCATATTCACCAGCTGCACCTCTATTTGGTTATATATGTTAAAGATTTCTGGCTTATGTGAAAGCTATGGAGTTTTTATGTGATTAAATAGTTGCAGAATGAAAGACAAGGTATGAAATATTTAAAATTCCTTCTTCTTTACCTTTTTACCCTCCCCTTAAACTTACAAGCAAGTGCCTATGTTGAGACACCTGTCGGGGAGCAGGCGAACCTACGGACTGGACAGAGTGAAGACCTGGAAGCGGGTGGTCAGCCAGCACCAGGTATGAGAGTGAGGAAGAGGTTCATATGAAATGCAGGAGAAGTACATGAACGGAAATGTGATTATGGAGTAATTGACGGAATGAGTGGCGGGGGAAGCCGGAGAACCCAGAGAAAATCCGCCCAGATGCCGCTTCGTCCATTACGAATGCCACATGCGGGTACCTGGGATCGAACACGGTGATAGGCGAACAGTCTAACCACTCGGCCATAGCTCCGCCTATTTAAAATTCACTCACTATAATTATGTAAACACTGAATGGTATTCGTTAAATTCATAATAAGGTAACACTTTATAAGAAAGAATCTGATGTGTTGCACTCACATGACTTTCTCTACTCTTGTACTAACCATTCTTACAAACTCTGAATCCTATATCTTCTTCGTGTTAGTTAAGATAAACATTTGAACAACTTATCTTATTGCTTATTTCCTTGTAGGTACAAAGGGAATATTAGAATACAGTAGGCTTTGTGCAATAGTCAAATGTTTTAAAGCTTTGGGATTCCGTTGTCTTTGCACACTTAACATATAAAAAATGAACAACGATGATCCATTTCACGAAAGTTCTAAGTTTTCCGAAACTCACACACATAACAAGGAATATCTCTGAAACGGTTCACCGTACAAGAAAATTTATTCAGACATAAATAGTGTACTTTAGCAAGATCTACATTTTTTGTACAGTATGATTTGTCTATCTCTAACGGTTTACCAGTTATGCAAAAGTCGTCCAGAGTAAATACGACTACAGGGGCTATAGTCAGAAAATTCAAGATATACATTTCATTTGTCATAAAAATATCTCAAACATATGGCATTTTAATCAAAATCGTTAGAGCCGTTTTCAAGAATATAAAAATTTTCGAAAAATGTTTCATGTAAAGTGTAGTTTAGCGTGGGGTTATTTTCTTCAAAATCTTCGTGTCGCATCCTTGAAAGGCATTAAGCTTAAATACCAACTTTGGTTTTTAACCGACTTTTCTTTTTTGAGTTATGCTATCCACAGACAGACACACACACGAACCTTTTTCTAAAAATGCTTTTTTTGGGGGATTCAGGGGACCTCAAAATATAGATTTCCGCTGAAATATCGACATCGAATTTGTGGGTGGAATACGATACTTCCTCTACTTTAGTATACGTAGTAGAGAAGGTAATAGCATCATTTTATTAGCCTGATATGTATCTCACATTGATGTAAACCATATATATAATATAATATAATATATAATATAATTATTAGGCAACAACACATCATGTGAGAGATTGACTCCTCACACTTCCTATAGTCCATACTTCGCAACTTTTCGTTCCCTTTATGAAGGTTCGCTCTTTAATAATTATATTTATCTCCAGTTTCTAAACATTAGTCAAGTATAACAAAGAGTAATTTATTTAATCATAGAAATCTCTATTCTCACATGTATCATAAATTACCAGCGTATATATTATATTCCACTAGTTTTACTTAATACTGTCATTTCTATTTGGTTTCAATTAGGGGTTTTAAGCACTATATCATACAAGTTTTCCTCACCAGTATACATATATGACAGCTTTTTATGTATGCGTGTGTAGGTGCGTGTGTGTGTATGTGCTGGTGAGATTTTAAATATATATCACTGGGTCTTTTCAGAAAAAGCAAGGGCTCAACCCCTTGGTTTTCCTTGGTCCAGTAAAACTTACTTGCAATTCTTATACTGCAATATATCCTATTTTATCCTGCACATTTTCTCAACACAGTTAAGAAAGATGGAAGAAGGAGAAACAATTCTTTGCCTCCATTTGGAACAT
This sequence comes from Tenodera sinensis, assembly GCA_030765045.1. Classification (NCBI taxonomy): domain Eukaryota; kingdom Metazoa; phylum Arthropoda; class Insecta; order Mantodea; family Mantidae; genus Tenodera; species Tenodera sinensis. The sequence continues at coordinate 178,174,361 of CM060961.1, read as the reverse complement.
TTCAAATGCAAATATTTTCGTTTTGTTCTATTTTCTATGCCCTTTATCTCCCACTCCTCTCCACTTTCACAACTTAACATGTTAATCTGGAGAGGCCATGTTGGACAATAAATGAGCGAATGGATGTCTAAATGAGTCCAAGATTACTATCTTCGCAATCATATTAACGCCAGGTCCGCATGCAGTTTTCGTGAGATCGCACACGAGTTAACATTCAACATTACATCTTATGGACGGACATTTTGTCTTATTCCATGCTGTTAGTTTAATTTAATAATAACTATGACGTTGTGATACTAATTAAGTAAATTAAGGGAGTTTAACGTAAGCATATGGGTTGAAATATCTTATAATCTCTAAAGGGAATAATATCTGTTTTACTCTAGAATCTGAAGTTTTTATATTTAAGAATTAATTAAATTATCGATGTGTTGCATTCACATGACTTTCTCGTTCACTCTTCTACAAATCTCTTCTCACAAACTTACCTATTCTTCTATCTAAACACCAAGCGCAACAGCCCTTCGCGGGCCAAGGCTTACCGCCCAAGCTCTGCGTCCCCCACCCCTGCCCATTACAAGCGTCATGAGTGGGATGCAGAACCGGAGGCTGGGATATGGTTAGGGCCCCGAGCCCTCCCGGTCGGTTATGCGGCCTTCGCGATCTGGGGTCGCTACTTCTTTCTTTATCAACTAGCTCCTCAATTGCCCCCTCCGGGATCTAACGAGGCTGAGTGCACCCCGTGCCAGACCTCCCAGTGGGGGAATATTCCCGACGCTGATCGAACCTGGGTACTCCGCGCCAGAGGCAGGCACGCTACCTCTGCGCTACGGAAGTAGTCATTCTTCTGTCTACAATTAAACTTTTCATGAGGATAAGGTAAGTAAACTAAAATGAGTCATATCTCTTCAAATCCGGTTGTTATGTGATAGTTTTGAAATTCCATTGTCTTTGCACAAACAAGAAAAAGAAAAGAAAGAAAGAGAAAGAAAGAAGTAGAAATTTAAAGTTGAGAAAAGTATAAAGCACTTGACATAATAATGCCACGGTTAGCATTCTGTGCTTTAAAAAGACGGATAATTTTACGTAGAAAGATTTTGTGCATCTCTTACGGTTTACCAATTTGCATAAGTTATTAAAAATGAAGAGGATATCAAGGGCTATTTCCAGAAAGTTCAATATATGTATTTTATTTATCATGAAAATATCTTAAATATATTGTATTTTAATAAAAGTTGCTAGAACCATTTTTGATAGAATAAATGCATTCGAATTTGTTTTATTTAAAATGTACTTTGACGTAGAGTAATTTTCTTGAAAATCTTCGTATCGTATTCTTGGAAGGTTTTGAACTTAAACACCAAGTTTGGTATTTAATAAGCGTTTCGTGTTTGAGCTATACAATTCACAAATAGACAAACGGACACAGATACACGGAGCACAAACCGCGCGAGGTCCTTTTCTAAAAATGACCTTTTTGGATTCAGGAGCTCTCAAAGCATGTATTTCCAGTGAAATCTGATATTAACCTTTACGGTGGAATAAATACTTCCTATACTTACTATAAGTAGCTAGCAGAGAACGCAAAACATGGTTTGTTGTGATTCTGAATTATTTTAAATACTCTACTGAACCAAAAGCTTGCTGAAGAAAATTTGTTGCACTGGCTTTTAAGCATTGAATTTAACAGGCTAACATCTAAATTACAAGAGAAGTTGCTTTAGAAAATTTGCATAGTAGATAAATAATGTGTGCAAAATGAAACACAAAAAAATGCATAAGGAGTGGACTAAGTAAAAAACCTATATCGTGTAGGTTTATTTACTAAAACTTGTTTTCTGTGGTTCACTTCATTTATTTGTATATTCACATTTAATAAATTATGTTAATTATAGCTATGGTTAAAGAAAAACCTGAAACGTGATAGCATTTACAAATCGTCAGTAAGTAAGTTACGTGTATGAATTATGATACCTCGTTAACAACCGTATCTACTGTCTATACTGGTGTATGCAATATAAACAGTGCTATAGGTGAGATTTGGTTAAACAAAACTTGTTGGAGTGCCAAATAAAAAAAACTGGTGGCATCTAAAACTACAGAAAATACTTTTGTCCAGTTTTCAACTGTCATTTGACTAATGTGATCTTATTGTCTGTAAATAATTTGATATGCTTCATTTCTTCCACCATCGTTTCCCTTTAATAGCGTCCACTACACTCACTGGGGAGTCGAACACAGGAAGTCTCTAATTTCTTGCAGTAGCAGCATTCGCTATAGACCACAGCAGTCGTCACAAACTTGCTCGGAAAATAGCGCTTTTCGTTGCATCAGGAACGCACTCACTAAGCCACTTTCTCACTGTCCAACTCAGTAAATGCTGCCTTATACAGCCGATGGAAATTTCCACAGAACATTCTATAAATACCATACTTAAAATAATTTAAATTTTAAATTACGTGTATTTATTTGCTACAATTGGTGTCAGGAGTGGGATGAGAAAAATGAAACACTATATCAGACATATTGTGGATATATGGTTTGACATATATTAACTTTCATCTCAATGTCTTTGTCAACTTTGAAGGAAATATTCATCCTGGATAACTTTGGTAGGCTTTTTGTTCCAATATTTTTCCATGTATTAGTATCAGCGATCTAGCGGGTTTCTTCCCTTTAAATACCCTTATCTCTTGTTTTATTTTTAGATAGAGTTGAATTATAATGCATTACATCTTGGCTTTATCTCTACACTGCTCTTGTAGAGTATTACTTGTATATAGTACAGTATTTAAAGATGTGTTTGATTTTATTTGGGTCCCCAAATGTATTTCTTCTATCCCTTAAATATATTGTCAATATTTAAATTAAACAAAGTGGACGATATGTTATACCCTTGATTTGTTAAGGGGAGACAGTAGCCTGGACATATAGAAATTACATCTTAGTGAGTTTAATTAAGTTAACTTTTCACTGGCCTTAAAGTTCTCGATGGTTTTTCCTGAAATTTTTGTCTTATTTTGTAAATCATGACAATTATTTCAAGTGCTTGTTTGCATTGATGGCCTACGTGCTTGAGTCTATAACAATTATTTCATTCAGCAGAAAAATAATAAAGTTTACTCTTAAAACAAGTGAATTCATGTTTTCTCAGAAAGTGAGAGGCAGAGAGCTGAAATTATAACACATAGCTGAAGTTTCTAGATCACAATAATAATTTTATAATATATATTTGTGAGATTAAGAAAACAAAAACATTGTAAACTTTCCACATGTTTACTTTTTCGACATAAGGAATATTTTTAAGCTTATACTAAACTGATATACATGAATAAATAATTGAGGTTCAGGAGATAGCTGATTACACCAAGAATAAGCATCCAAAAGTGTAATTGTGTATTACACGTAATTTTACATAAAAAGATACTGAATTTACATGTTGTAAGAGTAAATTGTATTAATTTTCTGCTGGATGAAATAATTTTTATAGACTTGGCCGCATAAGCTATCAATGCAAATAACTTGAAATGGTTTTCATGATGTATAGAATAATTCAGAAAATTTCCACTGAGGACTTGAATAACAGTAATAACTTAACTTAATTTAACACATTAAGGAGTAAATTTTATATGTTGTCTCTTTAAGATTACATCTGTAATTTTTGGGACCAGAATAATTAATATTTTGGATTTCGTATAAAATGTTATAAGCACTAATAGGGAAAACTCTTCTTCCTGTTATTTTCCATTATTAATACCATAATATGTATTCAAAAGCAGTTGTGCTAAAGCTTATTAAAGTTGTATATGTACTCAGATATTTTAATACGACGTTGAAGAACATTTTGTATATCACATCTGGTCCTTTTGCAAGCTGGAGTTCACCTTCTCTCGTAGAGCAGAGGCAACATATAATACATATTAAGCCTCGCCGTTAATAAATAAGAATGCTTAAAGAGATGGCTTGTAATGGGGTCGGCGGGATTTTCCTTCCGTTGCTAAAGGTAAAGAGGCAGATAAACATTTTTAATGAACCGTAAAGCAAGAGACTGTTACACTACGACTGTGATTATTAATTAATGCGGACACATGTGCGCACATTGATCAAGTTTCAGATGCTGGTAGTGCGCTGCAGGAGTTGTTCCTAACGAAGCACAGACTTGGCAAAAGGACCTCGACACATACAGTTCAAAAACCAAACCGGTTAGGCTTCAGTTGAAGACACACACAAGTGATACATGTTGAAGTTATAGTATTTTTAATAATTATTACAGCGTTGAAAAAGTAATAGGTAATAGCTATATTTGGTTAGTAAATAAAGTTAAGAAAAGGTTAAAAACAAAGAAAGCGAGTTATCTAACTCTCCAGTGAATCATAATTAAGATGACGTGGTTAGCAGAGTAATTAGTTAGTACTATTGGTACTGTTGTACTGTAAAAATATAAAAATAACATACTTAGTATAAAATGACGTTACTGACTATTCCACTTATACGTGCCTTGATGGAAATCAACCAACCATGCCCATAACAATTTCAAATTTCAACAAATGGCAGCCTTCATTACAGAAAATGTATACAACTTTCATTATTATCTTCTCTACTTGTCTTATGTTATGATCAGGTTAGAGAATTTAGCCGCGTGTCCTACTGCTTACGTAATTTGATGCAAGAGAACCGCTAGGTTTAAATGTAAAAAATGGCTGACTCTCGCTTCCGTGAAGCATGTAATGCTGAAATAAATGAAATAATTCCAAAAGTAAAACCTCAGAATACAGAATACAACAGGAAATATGTTTGGAAACAAAGCTTATATTGAAGAAATTGATATTGCCAACTTCTTAAAAGATTGGAGCATCAATATAATTATTTTTTTAGGCCAAACCAATGGACGCTGACGTACGTATACCCGCTTCAGTTTTAAGAAGTTAGTAATTACAGTACAGCATTTAAATAGGCTATATCCCTTAATTTTCGAAGTAGTCTTAATAAATGCAACTCGTGATAGTTCAATTGTCTAGATAAATTGAGAATCATTCGTGTCATTACTTATGAGCATTTTTTATTTTAGCAAAACAATGTGTAATGGGCTACCCGGAAACCGAAAACAATATTTTTAAATTTTATATATGCGTACTATTCAATGTACTTTTCACTCAACAATGATTCATGAACTTTGCCTCTTATCTTGTGTTTGGACGAGTATGTAAGCCCATGATTCAGTTACAAGAATGTCACCGTCAACTATTAGGTCTGGGGAAACAGCATAAGGGGAATAATACTGAAACAGGTTTAATATCTTAAGCTAGAATCAATTTTAATAACTTTGAACGTGGGATTTGGTCAACATGGAATCTTATATAAGTCAGCAAGGGAAAAATTGTGGGTCACCTGTGACACCGTCTCCAATCTCGTTCTCCAGGTAGCTGCTATGAGATCGTTGTTCAGACTATGCATTGGCGGTTGTGAGGTAAACAACGGTAGTTAAGTTGACGATAAATGTAATAGAGGCTAATAATGATCTGTTAAGTTGCCAATTGTTGAGACTGAAGAATTAACTTGTTTCTGAATCGTATCATCGGAAATGGCAACTATTGAATTATATCTGACGGGAAGCACGCAAATGTAAGCAATATACACTCTTTTGTCAACTTGAGTTACGCCTCTGTGCCTTAGAAGTTCCTGACACTGTTATTTCTAATTTTCTTATAGGTGCGAAGAGAATATGGGAATAGAGTAGAATTTAAGCTATAGTCAAATCTTTTAAAGCTGGTTGCTGCGATGTGTTTAATTTCGCTCTGATTATATGGTCAACAGATAAAAACCTGAACAACGATTTTCCATTTGTGAAAAATATAAGAATAGAAAAATTCATACAAATAAGAAGAAACATCCCTAAAATTGATCACTCAACCAAAAAAGATATTTAACATAAATTGTGCGTTCGTGTATATTTTTGATATGAAGATGAATAAAACCTATGAAATGAATAAGTGATCAAATGAGGAACAATGCTTAAATTGATCAAGAAAACTAAAAGAGAATGGCATGGACACTATCAGAAGAAATTACTTGGAAGAAATTGTGAGTAGGCAAACTTCAGAGCTATATAATATGCCGGCGAAAAAATCTGGCGTTTCAGCCCAGAGGTTCCAATTTCATATTCCGGCAGGAGGGAGGAAGTTTTCTTTGATTAAGAACATCTCCTATGCTCTTAAAAATCTGCAAAGTGTGAAGAAGGGAGTGAAAACTACTACCGGGTAATTGAATTCCTACAAAGTTGTGGTTTGTAAGAATATTGAATGGGCACTCCTACAGTGATGAAATGTTCCTTAATGCTTAGAAGACACTTGAGATGAGCAATCTCAATACAGACTGGTTTAGTTAAACATTGTATCTTGGTTCAAAGTTTAAATTCATAACCTCAGAGTTAGGTATTGAGGCCTTACTGAAACCGTTATTTAAAATAAACATGTCAAGCTCTTGATATTTTATTTCTGTAGGACATTTTTTAACGTAATCTAAATATTGTGGTGTGGTGACATGAATATTCATCGTCTCTTTTAGAAATGTGTCATTGTTCAATACTTATCTTATTTTCTTCTAAATTAGACGAAATTTGCTGTTCTGCGTCACTTTATGAATGTATTTATATTGAGCACAAAATCTCTAAACATGTGATGATAAAAATTAGCATTAAGGTCTATAAGGAAGGCTTCACAGACAGGAAGATCTGTGGTTCAAGTCCTGGCTATGGTGTTGAATTTTTCAGTCTCATTCTACCCTTTCAAACCTTTTCCTACACACGGATATTGTGAGCAAGAACAGTTAATTGCAAACAGACCACAAAGGAACTACTTCCTTTGCTCGCATATATGACCAAAATATGCCTCTAAAAGCCTCTGTTCTTTATATTTTTTAAATGTTCCATTTATATCCCACCATTAACTCCGATGTTCATATCGGCGACTTTCCTGTGAAATGCATTGCCTATCACAAGGTGTTATTCGTGAAACAGTGGGTTTTGGATCTTAGAGTCTTTTATTCATTAAATTCACACTCTTATTCATACTTACAGATTCTAGGGGAATAATCCTAGTTAAGGAAAAATTGCCACCCCCAGCCGGGAATCGAACCCGAGACCCCTTGCATAGCAGACAGGTGCACTACCGATAGAGCTATGGGTCAGCCAGTTTTTGTCTTGAAGTTTAGTAAACATCGAGACAAACTTCCATGCTGATGTGCACAGGACGGCTGAGTGCTTACTTGATCAGGGTGCAGAGAGTTTAACCTGTAAGCAGTTTCTTATTGGTCAGACTGAAATAGGAAATTGACTCACTGCTTTGGATTTCCATTCCTTGATTAAAGACGTCGCTGAAAACTGTAACTTAATCTTAAATAAGACTTAATTTTTGCTTGACGATATGGTACGTTTAAACAAAGAACGTTTATAACCACATCAACCTGCATTAAGGTTGTTTAGAAGCTTCATCAATCTAAAAAATTGTGCCAACAAACTAACCGCACTTCTCCGATAACATAAGAATCCACATATCACTATTCAGCACAGATTTATACCGGCTGTGATTTTGTAGGAATGCACAGCGACCTTATTAAACATTATCAGTCAGTCTCACCATTATATTAGAGAATCTTAAGATTGCATTTCATCTGCAGAGATGAAGAGCAAGTACAAGCGAGGTAAGAATTTATAGCTCTCATAACCAAATATGGTACACAGAGGCGCTGAAAACTGATGGTCTTATGTTTTGGTGAAATAAATAGAAACGCTTGGTACAAGTACCAAAAGAAAAGGATGTAATTTATCTGAAATCTAGAACATAGAAAGAAATTGTTATTTATCCAGTGCACCTGTATTTCAAGAGCGTTGTAGTTATAAAACAAAATAAAGAATACAAAAAAGTTGATGGTATAAAAGGATTAAGTCCAGAGTGTAAGCTAGAAAATAAAACAATGTCGCAAAAATGCACAAATCAAAATTAACATTTGTACAAGATACGTTTATGCAAAACTCTGCTAGTAGAAAATATTATAACTTATACCAATAATAAGACTTTTAAGCCAACAGTAATTAGGTAAATGAAATTATTTTCTAAAATTAACTTTTACACATAGATCTAGACATTTCATATCATATCTACACCACTTCCTTAAAGCAAATTTATCCGCCACTTCTTAAAAAGCACACATACACAAAGTGTACATTTGACAAGAATGAGTGAACCACGCAGACCAGGTCAGAAATGAGCTCTACTACTTGGGAGGGAAAGCGGCATATTGTTTGTTTCTGTGACAGATTGTTATGGCTTGTTGAAAGGTTCTGTTTACAGCCTTTCTCGTTAATGTGCCAGATCGTTGTCACATTCTTCGACCTCGAGTAGCGAAAAGCGACCAAACTAACTGTAATTTTAAACCTGGCTAAGTCTTATCACTGTACATAAGGTAACTGTAGCTTTTCCGTGCAGACTAGAGTATCAAGCAATCACGACTGAACTAGAACCGGGCAGAATAAAAACGTAAGCAATTGTGATCCTACTTTAGAAATATAGGAACTATCTTACAACTCATAAAACTGCTAATTCATTACGTCACGAAACATAGTTTTAGAAATTGCGCTCCAACAAACATACAAAGACAGATATATAATTGTTTCACAATTGAGCATTTAGTTATCTGTGGATTGATTGATTGATACACGAGTAGTGTAATGATGAACAGTTTAAGTTGTACTTGTCACCATTGTGGAGAAGGTTGCCATCGATTGAGGGGTCCAGAGCCACAGTTATGAAAGTATTGTGGGAATAAACAAATGAAGCTCAATATTGCATGATGGTGATCCCGACTGCTGTTTAGAGCGGAAGAAGACCCTTAGTGACGACCTCATATATCAGCATTAGCCACGGCGGTCACAGGACAGCAATTATTGTCGTGTAGAACTACATTCCTAGTTTCTCGAACATGATGAGATGTAAACCAATTATTCGCCGATTCCAATCTGCTGTATAAACACTCCTAACATAGGTGGTAGACTTTAACAAGGATGTGGGACCCATACAAGTCCTGTGCTAAATGCTAGTCACGAATTCGTTTGGCCACGCTTCATCAGGTTTGCAAGTCAAAACAGAATGGCCATAGCTTGTCTAATTTCATGGGAAAACGGCCATTCGAGTGTACACACGCGCGGCACCTTAAATATTCAAACTTCCAGGGGAAATAAGTTTAGTAAAGAGAAAACGACACTTCTTGCACGTAAACCACCACACCATCATCTTGCTAACACGTCTTTCGTGAAAAACTTTAGAAACAACAATTGCAGGTTGTCTCATAATAAGGAACGTTTAACAGAGACAATGAAAAATCTGATTTGTTACGATCACGTGATTTTTTCCACCCAATAGCAGGGTTTAAGCTAGAAAGTAAAACAATGTTGCAAAAAATTTAAAAATCAAAATTTAAACTTGTTCAAAATATAAATTTGTGCAAAATTCTGTTAGAAAATTTTATAAATTATACTATTAATGAGGGTTTTTGAAACGTGAATGAAGCCAACAGTAATTTGCTAAATAAAATGTGATTTTTAAATTTACTTTTACACATTTAGATCTATATATTTCATATCGTATCTACACTTCAGTGAAGTGTTATATTGAATTGCGCATTTTGCATTACATTATGTTATATGACATTAGAATACGTCGGTTTTTATCCATACTCCACGTAATGAACACATTTTTAAAATGTGCAATATTATTATTAATTTGCTAACTTGTATAAGTTCTTACATTTGTTCTGAAGGTATGTTGAGTAACACGGTAGGTATCACCAGCTGGATGCGCACGTTCGTGCTAATGACGTCAGCTGGTGTAGCCGGCTAACGCTTGCTGTGATTGAAGTGACAGTGTTTACGATAGTATAACTCGTGGAATTGCAAATGTATGATATACACCGAATGTCGCTTGCATCGGTTAGTTTACTTATTGCTATTGCTTAGTCTTTAACTGTAAGTTCATCGTGAGATTCAATGATTAGCGTTTGTACTTTTTTCGGAGGAGTTAGCATAACTGATGCATGGTATGGTTTTCTTTGGGTTAGGTTCAAATTTAAGTTGGGTTAAGACTGCTCTGTTGGCAGCCTTGAATAATTGAAACTTCGTTGATTTCGCGGCAATTGTTTTCCGCTTTGGCAATTGTTTTCAACCCACTAGGATATGGCAGGCCACAGATGTAGGTGGCCGTGTTTAATGGTTCGATTGTATTTTATCTATTATTGAGTAAAAGCTAGATACAAATTGTTACTAATACTCACACTTGTACTGATGATTAATATTATCGAGATAAATTACCCTGAGGAATCCCTCATCTTGAATTAACCTTGAAAACATCTTCTGGATACACACGATGCCACTTTCAACTGTCCATCACCTATATTCAGTAGCAGTAGATAGACCTTTTGTAATCAAGACGTAATTGACAGCTGTTTTTCTAAAATTAGCGGTCTAGATAGATTTCATGATCAACCCTTACCAATAACCGTGGATCGGAGAATAAAATCTTAGCTTCTTGGACGGAATTGTTCCGAGGTATTGCGTCTGAGAATTATGCAACGATGATCAGCGAAAATGAAAGTGGTGAAAAAGAGGCAGAAGAAGAAGTAGGGAAAGAAAACAGGAATTTAGACAAGAGACCTCAGGAATATGAGGGTTGTGAGGTTCACATTTTCGAGATATTTATTTCCTTCTTTGTTTCGTTTACACTTCACCTAACTGCAATGGTCATGTTGGCAACGGTGTACAGCTTTCGTTGGATTTTTTACATTAGATCACTATCCTCCCATTCAAGATAGGGAATAATCTTGACTAGAGAAAAATTTCCACTCTCCAACTGGGAATCAAACCCAGGGCCCCTAGCACAACAGGCAGATGTTCTGACAGCTGAGCTACGGAACAAACTATTCCTTGTTATTAATTTGGGTTTTCCTTATTCTTTTCTCAAGCGGTAAGTCATTATTTGTTACGTTTTCGTGGTCATGCAAATATCATGAAATTTAAAGTCATTTTATAGAGCTACGCTCTTGAAAAATACGACTATCGCTTTACTTATATACAGCCTCGAAGGAATTTTGTATATATGAATTTAAAGTTTATCTGGGTAAACAAGAATGGCTAGAATAATAGGTTTTTAAGAAAAGTTTGTGAAACAGTGCATATGAATGGCGTGTGAATGTAACACGTCTAAATTTCATTCTTCATGTTCAATCCCATGTTTGGTTTCTTTCTTTACCGTTGAGTTCGGATTAAAGAATATTGGTAGTGTCGTCACGGTAGCTCAGCGGTAGAGCGTCTGCGGAAATATATTTCCAGCGAAATCTCAACATTGGAATTTTGGGTCGATGCAATACTTCTCCTATTTATATATAGTAGAAAAAGTAAAAATAAATATTTTACTCCATTTCTATTAGTCGTAGCAGATTGGTACATTTTTGCACGAGCCGACACTGGTAAATGTGCACATTCTGATGTAGTCTGACACCTTAGATAAATATGTATATTCTGACGAACCGGAATATTTGCAGCTGTTATTGCCGTTTTGATTGGAAACTGTGAATTTAAAAGCGTGGTACTAAGCTTGGCAACATTGCCTGTAGAGATCTTAATGACTGAATTCTACTAGCGCCACCCGCGATCGTTTATGAAAGCTGCTGCTGCCGCCGCCGCCGCCTCCTCGTCACCGTCAGGAGGAAGGAGAGGGAGAGAGAGAGGAGCGTAATTATGCTCGCTCGAGGCAGGACATTTGCAAGAGACACGTAGTTGCGTTGCGGTAATTAAACAAGGATTAATGACACAGGGTAATTTCTCATGCTTCGCTGCCACTTGATTCACGACTCCACGCTACCATTGGAGCTTCAACAAAGGGCTAAGGGGAGGGGGTTTCGGCGCTCCTACTGGATATTTCTCGCCCACAAATGGATGGCATTGTGCTCCACCAGGGCTTCTCTTTTACCTAATAAACTTGCTTATAAAACTCTGCCATGTTTGTCTTAAGGTTTACATTTACGTTTACCAAATACACAAGACTCCAGCAGTTGTGAGAGTTTTCGGAAAAAATCTGACATTTCAAAATATAGTCCATTGCATATTATGTACACTCATTTCGTTTTAAAACAACTTTAATCTAGCCAAGCTGATACAATTTTTAGACGATTGATTTTTCTCAAAACTGAGTTTTTATTTCTTCAAAATGTGCTTAATCATCACACTGGCTTAATTTCTGCTGTAGTGGCTTTTGAAAGTGCATCAGATACTGACATTTGAATTTCAAAGAATAAAAACTTTAAAACAGAGAGTCAGCGAACTCTAAAATATCTAAAATAGCTGTTCAATTGGTCTCTTAGGGACTAACGAGGCTGAGTGCTTCCCGTGCCAGACCTCCCAGCGGGGAAAAAATCCTCAAGCCGGTACCGTGGAACAGGGTCCTCCACGCCACAGGTAGTCGCTACACTATCGATGCGCTCAAAAATATGTCAGCTATAATTGATTGAAATGTTCAAATATGTTTATGCAGATGTAAAATATGTTTAAAAAGCATTTTAAGGACTGTTTTGAATTGGCACAGCACTCATAACGTCTGTGGTGGGCAGAGGTGGGGGATGCAGCGGTCGGGCGGTAGTTTCTGGTCCGGATGGGCTGTTGTGACACCAGCTTACGGATTACTTTAAAGGTTAATAAAAAGTGAATGTCTGTACAACTACTCCTGGACAACTGGGCTGATATTTTTTTGCAGAGACATTTATTTCTACTCTTCTTGAGTTGTATAAAATAATTTAAACTGCGCAAGGACTGCAGAGGTTTCAAAACTTCTACGCAAGTCAGCAATGTGTAATTTCATGCAGAATTTATGACGGCAGAAGCCGAAAAGCTTTGACAGTAAGCAGCGTACACATTTACTTAAATGGAACGATTAGTTGGAGATTTATATTACGAGCATTCCTCACAAGAGCAACACAATTAAAAACGTGTAAAGCGTTAATTACTAATAAAGGTAACAATTTGAAATTTAGTCCGCTTGAATATTTTTGCTGTTTATAGTTACAAAAGTACAAGCTTAATGGCGAGGAGTCGAAACACGCCCTCTGAAAGCAGGGAAAGGTGGTAACCGAGTATCCCTCCTCTCGAGGGCTTCCCGTCAGGACAATACTTGCAGTCTAAAACGTCCCCACCTCCGCCCTACCCGGGTGCAAGGGAATATGCCACTTACGCGCGTCAACCCACCGGTCCGGCCGCCAGCAATCTAATATACCAGCTACTAGCCTTCCAGGCTAGTACCGGATGACACTGGGAGTCACTACCCATCACTACCCAGATGTGCATAACCTCCCACGGCTGTCGGAAACTACTGTCTCTCGAGTCCAACCCAATCGGAATATTTCCCCTTTGGAAGGGGCTCGAGTGTTTTGCCCGACGTACTTAAGTAACGCAAGAAGTAGCACGAGTACTAGAGGTCCGCAGTGCTCGCACCATGGAACTTAACACAACTCAGCATCATCGCCTGACACTAACGTGCGTTCTGTACACCTGTGCCCTGTACACCTTGATACAAACGATCTGAAAGCCGCTCGTTGATGCTCCAGCTTGAAGCGTGTAAATGCTCCACGCTGAAGCGTGAATGCCCTCCCCGTTGCTGCGACTCTTGGATATAGCCTGTCTCAGACATGCGTTGATGATGCAACGATAAATTGTTTCGAGCGCCAGTGAAGGCTCTGCCTTCATGATGTCTCGAAGTTCTCAGTTGTTTTCTTTTTCTGGCTGTAGCTGGAGCACTCAGATTCCTATCCCAGGGTATACGTGGGTGTGACTTTCAGAAAGGATGACAGGGATTCTTGCCATTAAGTCTTCGGATGAATGTTTCGAGTAATTAAAAGTGAGACTTTGCTGATCGATGAGAAACTATGTAGTAACTCACTCGTTACATAACAGGGATCGTATATGAAGACTTAGATAAATATACTTCCCGACAGTATTGTAAATCGTGGCGGTTGGTTTCAGTTAAAAAAAAAAAATCAAGTCGGTTCTGCTCCTTGGGCAGAAACAACGGAACTCTTTTGCATTCGACAAAAGCGCCCAGGTGCTCCGACGATCCCGGAGGTAAGTGAGATCTACCTCAGCCAAAAACTGACGCTACTCCCAATAATCTTCTCCTTTCTCCTTAACTCCTCTTGAACCCCCACTCATAGTAGCCAATGCCATTTACAACATTACTTCCACACTGTTCAAGGTCTCTTGTTTTTTATCTGTCATCGTCTATAAAATTCTCAGAAATCCGCAAGGTTCTCCGCTGTACGCGTGGTAAGGGCTGCTTTTAATTCGTTAATTACTCGTGTCTTTGGCGAATTCTACGAACTGGCCTACTGAATCCAGCCCTATGCTGACCTGCTTAGCCATCTATAACCACAAACTAATGGTCCTGTCTGACGAACTTTATACATTCTAACGTTGAGTAGCATATTACTCTAATATGAATACCTAAAATGATTATATTTACTTCTTTTCCCCACTATAACTATAATTACTTCATTTATTAATTCTATTTTAAACAATTATTTATTTATTGAACCCAAACTTTCGGTATCAGCCTTAGCTGTCAACTTTGTATTGGCTGATGACGTATAAAGAATTGTGCGAAACAAACTAGTGCTTCATTTGAAGTGATTATTCCTTTCAATATATTTGTTAAAAATGATTAAATTACATTTTATAATCGTATCAGTCAAGTATACTACGTATCAAGAATTAATGCATCTGAAATAGATATGAATTCCTATCCACAAATACGTAGGGGATGCTGTTTGAACCTGCCTCTAAGGGTGACGAAAGCACGTGGTTTATCATGACAGTAATCGAGCAGGATGGCTCAGGCGATTTCGTGTGCTCCACATTCGGGAGGTCGCGGATTCTACCCCAGTGCCCGGCCTACCTGATCCAAGGTTTTTTTTCGGGGTTTTCCCAGGCGAATGCTGGATGTGTTCATTACGTCCCCCGAATTTCACTTCACTTCTCACTTTCTTTCACCTTTCTTCTGACTGGTCTCTTTCAGGATAGTAAGTTGCATGACTCTAGATGTTGCATGGCAGGGAATATGCTCTTGGAGAACCTTGGTCTTTCGGCGGGGCTGTCTCCGGTCTTCAAACTCGTCTGAGAGATATCTAAGACCTTGGGGGCTGGGACGCCGGTTGTACTAGACGCTGCTGGAGTATTTAAATCTGCAAAATGGTAGGGACCCTCCCCTCTGACCTGTATTGACTTCTTGGGTCGGCCGCCCTTTGTCTCCTCTCTCGTCATCTTTCTTCTCTGGAGATCTTCAAGTTCGACAAGCCGAATCGCCTTCGCGACATTCCTATCTTAACCTGTCCTGTCCCGTATCATATCCTATCCTGTGCTATCCTGTCTATCCCATCCTATTCTGTCCTATCCTGTCTTATCATATTCTATACTATCGTATGCTATCCATTCCTACCCTATGCTATCCATTCCTATGCTATCTTGTCTATTCCTATCCTATGCTATTGTATACTATCCATTCCTATCCTGCACTATCCTATCCTGTCATGTCAGTGTGCTTGTATTGCTTTATCGCTTGACCTTACATTTCATAGGCCTGCACACCATCATTTAAATCAGGTGAAAAGGGAAGGAAAGGGAGCGCGGAAGAATATGTGTGAGCGGAACAGAGTTATAAGAAACAGGTTTTACAAGACATCGCATACTCACCACTTCAACTACGCTGAAACACCGTATGTATTTAGTAATAAAATGATTATTAACTACACAAAATTAATATTAAATTACACAACATAGGCACAAACGTGTCCCAGCATTACACATAGATGATCCAACAAAGTTTTAATTTAAACGAAGTCCGTAATATTCTTGGCACATTGTAGGGATTATCTCATGCGTAACAAGTGTTTTCATATTTTTAAATATGTTGTGGACATTTTAATTTGTGTTGAGATTGTTGGCAGACAGACGTTGTACAGGAATGCGTCGTCCTAAACATTTTTCCTAAATTAAACTCTGATTATGTTTACGGCTGTGCTGTGCTAATTAACCTGCCACCTATTAGTCAGGTCAGAAGGCTATGTGGAGAGCCGTAAACGTCAAGTATCTCCAGTCCTCCCCCCCTCCCCCCCTCCCTAACCCGTAACTGAGGAGCAGCGGGCAACCACCATTATTAAAATATGCCATAAACTTCATTTAAGAGAACGCAAAATTCTTTTTATTGCATACTCTACAAAGTGTACCAGGTTGCAAGTATAATAATCCAAATTATGGTAATATATCAACGAAACAAATATGGAAAACAAGCAATGCTAAGGATTCTAGGAGGGTGGTACATCACTGACTATTTCTAACATTACAAACACTTGCTGAGCCCAAAATAATGCGCTATAACTCCTCCACATCACATCATTGTATTTTTTACAAAATTAAATGTTACATATAATGAAACTTCACTGATAAGTCTCAATTAATTTTATAGAGCAAGTTACTATAGCTGGTTTAAGGTTCTAAAATATAAGCTAATCTGATGCTCACAGTCTGTATCTAATACTATGGTTAGGTATATGAAATGTGGTTAAAAGATTACAAAAGCTAAGGAATTTGTTTTTACATTCACAAATACTGTAAGCCTATAGCTTGTTGTTCTTATTCCTCCTCTTCCTCTTCTCCTTATTCTTCATGAATTACATATTTCTGCCTGTACCAATCTGCATATTCTATTCATGCCAGCATTATTTCTTTTCAATTTTGATAGCTTCTCTCTGTTCATTCTTTAACATGATTTACCCACTTTTTTCATACGCAATTCTTTAATTATAGCTTCATTTCATTTCACTTACATTTTCCATTTGTTTTTCTCCATTTTGAAACGTGCTTCACTCGCATGATACTGATAGTGCTTTATGCAATGTTAATATTCTGTCTTTTCTTTCCATTTTCCTTTCTCTTGCACATACAACTACAAGGAAACCCACACGGCAGCGCTAACTCGCACAGCGCCAACACTTCCGATCCTGAAAGACTGAATTAAAAGGAAGGTGAAATGAAGCGGAGAGACGAGAAATTCTGGGGATGTAATTATCCTTCCAACAACTGCGTGGTGACCCGGGAACTCCACCCCCCCCACCCCCCCCCCCCCCCAAAAAAAAAAAAGAACATGGGTCAGGAACGTGGGAATCGAACCCACTTCTTCCGAATGAGAGCCTCACACTTTACCGCGGAGCCATCTCACTTGGTGCTGCTATTGTTTTGCTATTTTATTCTTATTATTGAATAAAATTAACTTTTATTGCATACTCCTACATTTGCTCTCTGAGAACTTTTAAGATTCAATAGGTGACCTTAAAACAGCCATGAACACACGTACTAATGGTCGTATATACTTACACTGCTTTTTATTTGACTTCGATTATTCTTATACTTCTGCGCATTACAGATGTTTCAATCGAGGATCTAGTTTGTAACTAATCTTGCTCAAATTTTCTGCCCAAACTGAGAAAGAATGAAGTACTGGTATATGGTTTTTGCTTCACTTTTAAACGACTCAACGTATAAAGTAATTTGATCACCAAGATTAATTGTTACAAAAATAGTTTCAAAAAAAAAAAAAAAAAAAAAATCTGAACAATCAGAGTGAAAGAAATTCCGAGTTTTGTGTATTGTTATTTAAATAATGTGGTTGTGCTTTTATTTTTTAAACTACGATTTCTGGATCGTGTGCAATATCTGATTAATTAGTTTAATAAAAGTAGAATACTTTTTTCTCAAAAACTTTAAAGCTATCTCTATGAAATTTAAACTCGCGTATCATTTTGTTGGAATACGGTAGCACGTGGGAAGATTTTGAAAATATTTAGATGGAAGCTGTAATATTTAGAAATTCTACCCTTAATACAGGAAATCAATTTTGCTCAGATATTACATATTAAGGGAAGGGGATTGAATGACAACCACTTCCTTATTGTTTATTATTACTCTCATGGGAAAAGAAAATGTTTTACTCATTTTCACGAGAATGTCACTTGTTGTAAAGTTGAACAACCAACACCGGCTTTCATGATTTTCTATTATGTTAGTAAAATCACATTCAAGTGTAGATATTTTTACTGATAATTGGGGACAGCACAATGAACAATGCTTTATTTGCGAACTTAAAATTATACTTATTAATATCAGTGTGTTTTCAAGTTGGTTAGTGTCTTAAGTAGACGTGACACAGAAGACATGACGCAGAGTGAGCCGGTGTCGTGATAAGGAATGGTATACCGGAACCGAGTTCCAATCTCTCTGCAGGACCAATGACCTCCAATACCTAGACCAGGCCACGCATTGAGATGTGAAGTAAAAGGGATAGTCTATGTGACTGACGTTCATTTTGCGACACAGTTACGACCGTACAAAATCATCAGGTTGTAAACTTTGTGATTGGTTTGTGGGAAAAATATTAGACAAAGAGAAACAACTAACATACTGAGGTGGATATATACAAAGGTGCTAATTATAGAAATATTTGCTCGCACACCCCTAACAGCCTGTATTTATTATTCAGTACCTTAGGATCATAGGATGCTTTTAGTAATTATTTTAACTGTCGAAATTATCGTTGTCCTTTATTCGTTAACTGATTGTGAACAATAAGCAATAAACGTTCTCAATAAACATAAATATGGTCACGTATGAAAAACATACACAATCCTTTAATGGCAAGTATGTATGGACAGCGAAATGTGAGCTCGATACTAGAGTGAATAAATATTGTTCTCAAAGTCTCATGAACTATATTTTTATGCTTTTACACTGATTTTTACCCTCTTTTGCATGAATTATTTTGCTACATATGCTACTCTTCTTCTAGTTGTTGAACCTGTTTAGATATCCCGGTCACAGGCACCTTAAATTCGAATAGGCATGCTTGTTAAAAGTCAGACGAAATTGACTTGGCCATCCATTCAAATCAGAACGTGGTGAGTTTAATCACAGCCACTCCAATCGAATGTGACTGTAGTAAAGGAAGGAGAGGGTCCACGTAAAATAAACAGCAAAGGCATCTATTTTATAGATGAAACCATCAATATTGTTTTAATGAATGTTTTGAACAATTTATTAGCACTTAAAAACCATTATCCTTCTCATCAAACACTTTTACAATTTTCTCGTTAAATATGGCGGACTTCTTCACCAACAAACAAAATTGATAGACACAGCCAATGATTGTGAAAAGTCAATGTTCTTTTCTAATCTCGCCGCATTCGATTGGTCTCAAAAATAGTGACAACATCGTTCCTTTTTGTGAATATCACACTTTTCGATGTATGATTATCATTTCTCGTCGTTATAATATCGATCAAAATCACTTCTTCCTCCTTTGTATCATACATGAACAAAAGTCAGCCTACGCTGCCTATAATTTAACATGGAGCTTTCTGTTGCCTCTATATTTACAATTTGAATCATTTTAGAGGGCTTACACAAAGATACTGCCTCAACATTGTTGCAATATTCTGAAACTTTGACTAAACATCTTTATTACACATGACGTGACTATGCATTAGAGGATACATTTTGAAAGAATTAGGGGGAATGTACTAATTATTTGCGTGCACTTAATGCGAGTATTGAGAAAGAAAATAGATAAAAAAGCTCCCCGTAGTGCTGAAACATGAGAATAGGTTAGAATAGACCAGGCAGCTCAAACTAAGGGAAACTTGTCACTATTTTTATCAATGGTCCGAAATTCCGACACACAACTCAAGGCATTGCACCCTCTAAGATTCCAATTAGAACAACTGCTTTTTGGTAACAGTTTTTGTGAAATACTTGAGCACATTTCCAAGAATTTCTTCTAGCTATAATTCAACTCTGCCTGAAATTAATGAATACACCATAAGATATCGATATACATCATGGGCATTTATTTAGTTTTATTGCACCTTTTATTGCCTTTCTTCATTTACTACTCCAAGAATTTCCCTCGCGTTACTGATTGCGTTCTTTAGAGCTATAAATATTTGCCCCTTTTGTTTACCTCTATCCAAGCGACCTAACATAAAAGTTGGAGCCATATTATATGACAAGGGTAACGTTTATGAGTGAATGAGCCTTCCCTTTCTTGTGGAAGTGCTAAAGAGCGGCGAGACAGACAAAGACCAGGGGAAGGTGGATATGTTGATGATCAAAGGAAGAAAGAGCGTGTGTCGTTCTCATCGGGTCGTTAGTGATATGGAGGACGTCGCCAAGGCTTACATAAATAATGGTCGATGGCAGCAGAAGCAAATATATGTTTGGAAAGGAAATGCCTTCTGAATAAAACATGTGGCAAGGTCTTCTCGAATGGTTTTTATAATACGCGTAACAGATTGAGGAAATGTTGCAAAAGCAGGGAGAGCACTGCGCTGCTCCTGGTATCAGGTACCTACTCGTGGGCAGTGTCTCAGCTAATGGGAAACCGAGAAAGAATTGCGCCGGGTTTCACCAGCCGTCGGCAAATTTACCTTGACGGACGTTCATCAATGTCTGACGTATCGTCAACGACAGTCACAAATCAAAATGACGGTTCGTCCACTGTGACGACTCGTTATGTAAATTTGTAAACATTAGCAGCAGCAATGTTTGCTGAGATTGCGGCTTCGAAAGCCTAAGTCACTCTAACCATTGTCACCAACTAAAGCGCGTCTCACCCTTAAAAGACAGTACACGTTAAATGGAGCGCAGTGTTGCAACATGTACTAGTTGCGAATCTTTCTCCGCGAGCGACTCGAGGTGGCCTGAGTCCTGCACTTAGTCCTTCAATTGCTGCTTGACGAGACGGGCACTTTTAACTTTGGTATCCCTCCATGCCTTTGTTACTGTATGACCTAAATTTACAAACGACTCGTCTGTATAAACAATTGATTTCCCCTGGTCCCTAAACCTTTTACGTCTTTTAGATATTTATGTCGCCATCTGATGATATCGATATCGTCTCTTTCTATTAATATGCACTTGTTACCCTTTCTTTCATATTCGAACCCCAAATCAGAGTGGCCCTTGAGAAATTTGGTAGGGTCTCATCACTGTTGAACTGTGAGAAAATTATATTCAGCGTGGGTGGAATATTTGCAAACAGTAAAGAATGAACAATTCGCCGCACTCCACCTTGCACTATTCAATCATATTGCGTTAACCTAGCGTTTTGTGTAGTCCCGCCCTTTTTGCTTTCTTTTTCGATGGCGTTCTTAGAAGTCCTTTCATTGCTTCCTTTTTAATCATACACACTACTGCTTCTGAACACCCGATAGCCTTAGCTGTTTCTTTTACCGCCTTACTTACACGCATTTTACTTAAAAAATAATCTAACACATTCATAATTATTTGGCGTTCCTTACTTCTTTATTTACCAACATATCGTCCCTTCCTAGCTTCACCCTCCATAACTACAAATATTTACAAAAATATTAAACAAATAACGCAATAACAGCTCACAGTTACACATACGGCTTCGTTCGAACTAATGCTAGTGCTGCTCCTTATACTATCTTCTGTGTCAGGCCTGACGCTGAATAGATGAATACCTTTTGTTTGCCTTACTGGATAAAAGAAAGAGGTTACTGCCTTTTGGTTTATTTTAAAAACTTTCTCCAACCTTCCTCAACATTTGTTCTCGCTGGTTCCCTGATGTAAACTCAATAACAAAAAAGTTTCACACTGCGTAACTCTTGCAGTGCACATATATAAAATTTTCCGAAAACATTTAATTTAAAAAATTATAACACTTAACTGGGTAAACATAGAGAATTCAAAGTAGGCAGGTAGTAGCACTATAGTTTACTCTACCTAAGAAAAAAATATAGATGCATTCTAGCAGTTAGTTTGTTAGTTAGTGCGTGATGAGTGTAGAAACAGCAAATATCGGACTTCTATTGAAAAAAACGTTTTCTGAAGAAATTTGGACCTATAGAAATGTATAATGACTCTGAAAAGGATATAACCTGATAGAGAAAAAAATTCTGCATAGGATAATGTGTTCAAACCTGAAATTTATAACAAATGAATATTTATACCATGCTATTAGGAATCTGGCAACAGAGCGAGGGTAGAAAAGGACGCGGCTAATGGCAACTTGTATGCGCTAGATAGAGACAGAGATGTCCCATTTAACTCCATACTGTCTTCTAAGAGTGAAACGCTATATAGAATGTCATGTACCCTCCAAGGTCATTTTCAATCGACTATTGTCAAATATAAAGCTGCCGTGAACAGAACCTGGCCAGCATGTCACAATATTGCTAAGTATAGCAGACACAACATTTAATGGCGGGTGGTAGACGGAGTTGGTCAACACAAAATGCAATTAGAGGCTTACCGGGCCTTGCTAAGTTGTATAGTTAAACATGTGCTGTGAAATCACACTCTATGTTATGTGTTACACAATATGAGGAACAATTTCCTGACATTACAGTCCCAGGTAGAAAAATTGTCTGATGTGTGTTTAATAAGTTTAAGAGAACAGGATTGCTAAACGCAAAACCTACGAAACAACAAAGAAATTGACGAAATTAGTACATCATTAGAACGCTCTCCAAAGAAGTCTCTTAGCACAGCATGCGTGGGTTTATAAAAAAGAAAGGGTAAATATGCCATAAAGACACACGATAGAAATGAAAATTTGGTATTACAGGGTAACATTTTAATTATTTATCAGTCACTTTTGAATAGCATAGATTTTGTTTATCATTTATTTGTTTATATGAAAGTGTATACATATGTGTCATCGTGCATGCCAGGTCATTACAGCTTTCGAATTCTGGAAATTTCTGTTGTATGAGTTCTTCAATGGATAAAGGTTCCAAATCATTTTTTAAACCACAATCTCACACGCGCGAGCTTACACACACACACACACACACACACACACACACACACACACACACACACACACACACACACACACACACACACACACACACACACACACACACACACACACAGACACGGTTTAAACCGAATGGATTATTTACAGAATCTTGATTGAAAATATGTGCACTCTTGAATTTGTTAAAATCAGAATATTGTAAATTATCAGTGATAGGTGCAAGATGAGGTGGCTGAGCCAAGGTGCTAGTTGCTGGTTCATTTTCTTCATTATTTACACCGTCCAGACTAGCACTTGTTCTACTCCCTTCTCAACTATCTCGTTCAATTTCTCCTTTTTTCACATTCTGAACTGTCACATCACCCGCACGTTTTCCCTAACGCCACGCTCTTGTTCTTTCTGCATCTGACTTAGACACCTTCACAGCAAAATTTTATATTTTAATGAAGAAAATATATTATAAACAACGAGAACACTAAACAATACTCGAAATGCGTTGGTTATACACACGTATTTCAACAGATGCTTTGACAACCAACAGCAGTACTAAGTGATCGCCACGCCGCCTGAACGCAGTACACGCAACCACAGACAACGAGAATGAAAGAAAGCGAGAACTGTGTACGTCTCAGTCTTCTCCGGTACCCAAAGGCAAGCGACACATTGCCCCCACTCTACCCAAAACAGTATGTACCTCCACGACTTTTCATCGCACGAAAACTTTGTACTCGTAGTAAAATTTAGAGGAGAAAAGTAACAGAAATTTAGATTTTGCTGTTTTGTTACATTAACTTGGAAATAGTTTTCAAACAATAGTGTTAATTTTTTGTAGTTGCATTGCGTTTTCTTCTTCTTTACATACTATATCTTGACCCCGTGACACAAATCATAGAATTTAGAGTATCACATTACCAAGTTTCGACTTGCATATCGCTTACACTCTAATTTACTCCAGAATCTGACAATGGTCTACTAGTTTAAAATAACTTAATAGTCGAACTTGAAATGATGAATATGAACGCTATAAAACAAATAATTAATCGATCAGAATATAGCAAAGAACATAAATAACAAAACATCTGAATTTATTATTATTCATCACGTATCTGTGATCCCTAAATTTAGTCCATCAGAAAATAATTTCTTTCTAAACGCAGCCAGGGTGTAAATAGACGAAAAACGCAGAGAGCTGTCTGAATTCAAATTTTATAAATGGTCTCTTGTGATTATGCTGCCTTTGTTGTCGGTGATGGCAGGACATGACAGTCCTCCATTTCTGTGTAATTTGTTAATCTGCATATTTATAGGGTGCCTCGAGACATTCGCTTCCATTACGATGATCACAGAATCTTGTTTGGTTGTCACAGGTAACAGTTGCAGGCCAGGGGCAAAGTCATTTCCTTCCACAAACTGCTGAGTACTTCATAAGAGCAAATGAAATAGAATATCATCTTTTTTGCTCTTATGCGAACGTGGAATTGCCTCAAGGTGTCGAAGCTATTTATCAAAATCGCAAGCACACAGCCAGTGCGCTTCAGCAGGGAATATGTACTGTGTAGCAAT
The DNA here is from genome assembly GCA_030765045.1 of Tenodera sinensis. NCBI lineage: Eukaryota > Metazoa > Arthropoda > Insecta > Mantodea > Mantidae > Tenodera > Tenodera sinensis. Next base: position 178,149,873 of record CM060961.1, on the reverse strand, counting down.
GTGTCGACGCATTCTTTAAAAATCTGTGTTGCACTAACATGACTTTCTCTACTCTTGTACTAACCATTCTTACAAACTCATATTCTTGTATCTTCTTCGTGTTATTTGAGAGAAACATTTACAGAAATTATCTTATTATTTCCTTGTAGGCACAAGGAGAATATGGGAATACAGTAGACTTTGAGTGATAGTCAAATTTTTAAAGCTTTCAAATTCCGTCCTCTTTGCACGGTTAACATATAAAAAATGAATAACGATATTCCATTTGACAGAGTATGAGTTCTCCAAAACTCACCCAAATAACAAGGAATATCTCCAAAATGGTTTTTGTATAGTAAGCTTTGGTCTATCTCTTACGGTTTACTAGTTACGGAAAAGTCATCCAGAGCAAATAGGACTACATAGGCTATAGCCAGAAAATTCAAGATGTGCATTTCATTTGCCATAGAAATATCTCAAACATATGGCATTTTAATCAAAATCGTTATAACCATTTCCAAGAAAATAAAAATTTTCGAAAAATATTTCATATAAAGGGTAGTTTAGGGTGGAGGAAGTTTCTTCGAAATCTTCATATCGCATCCCTGAAAGACATTAAACTTAAATACGAATTTTGGTTTTTAACCGACTTTTCGTTTCTGAGTTATGCTGTCCACAGACTGACGCGCGCACGCACAGATACAGAGAGAGAGAGAGAGAGAGAGAGAGAGAGAGAGAGAGAGGCAAGGACCTTTTTCTAAAAATGCCTGTTTTTTTATTTTATTTTTTTTTAAATTCAGGGGACTTCAAAGCATATATTTCTGGTGAAATCTCGATGTCGAATTTTTGGGTGGAATACAATACTTCCTCTACTTCAGTATACGTAGTAGAGAAAGTAAAAAGCAACGAAAGCACTCAGAAGACTGCAATTCCATGAAGAAATAAGAGAGTATGCTTTTTTTTTTTTTTTTTTTTTTTTTTAATCAACGTCCCCCAACATTGGTCATATCGGACGAATGAATGAAATGAAATGAAATGGGTGAAGTGATGCTCAAATGAGCCCGAGGTCCATGAGCTTTAAGTTACTCGTCATTCTTCTTCTCAGGGTAGGGAAAACCTCGGAAATAAACCTTACCCGGATAACTTACCCTAAGCGAGATTCGAACTCGCGACCTCTTGAACGTTAGGCAGACACATTAACCATCACGCTACAGAGGCGGGCTAAACAAAATCTGATGTGATACGCTGAGATGAATCTCTACCCCTTATTTTATTTATACAGCTTCTATGAACTACTCTTAGGTCGGGTTACATAAACGTCAATCTGAGTGTAACCACCTGAAAATGACCTTCAATAAAGCTAAACTTAGAATTTTGGTTCCATAAACCTTGATCTAAGTTCAGAGCATCTTGATCTAAAATCAAATCTGACTAATGAATGTTCTCCAGTTAGGTGAACCTGGAACTGAAAAATGACCGAGAATTTATAAAATTGACGATTTTTAGGTTTATGCGTATAACTGTTCCCCGAATCTTCAGTCATCGGTTGGCACTGGAATTTTTTAGATTCCACCATTTTTAAATGCCATATGCGCTACACTTAAACGTCCCTTTCTTGCTTAAATTTTCGGTATTATATGACCAAAGTATAGGACAAAAAGGGTAGAAAATAACGAAATTCAGCGGAAAGGAGTGGTTAAGCGCATCTCGCCGCAGGGGTAAGGTTGTGAAAATGAGGAGAGGGACTACTAGACAAAAGAGAGAAGGTGTGACAAATAGGTCATCTGACTCATGATCATAATGCATGTGTGTAGAAAAAATTGTTTTTCTTGATTTACATTTTTAATATACTCTCTGCTCCATGAACATTAAATTTTGTGCTCTGCACCCAGAAGTTTTCCAGCATGTGCTCCATTTATTGGGCTTCAAGTTCAGTGTTTGGTTTCATAATCTGAAAATTTGTTTAGCTTTAAAAAAACTAAATGCCCAGTTTGCTCTCTGCAGGCGTCATTGGTAGGGTGCAGTACTGGAGAGTGGGGCGTGGTAAGCGTCAGTTATGCGGCCTTGTCTACCTGGGGCGCTACTTCTCCATCAAGTAGCTCCTCAACTGGCTCCTCTGGGACCTAACGAGGCTGAGTGCAACCCGTGCCATATCTCCCAGCGGGGGAAAATCCCCATGCTGGTACCGGGGATCGAACCCGGGTCCTCCGCGCCAGGGGCAAGGAATTAAATTACTAGCAATTCATATTCTGGGAAATGGCTAATACCATAAAAAAGATATTTGAAATAAATTATGTGCTTTAAAGAGATTTGCAATTTATATCCTGGTACATTCTTGTGTAACTCTTATGCAAAATTCTTGTGTATGACGACATTTCCTTATCATTATCATATTGTTCTCCTCTAAGGCTTAGGCCTATTAACATGTTCCATCTCCTGGTTCTCGCAGTCTTACTATTGGACATTTCCTCATAAGCCGATAATTTCGGATGTGCCGCTGACGTCATAACGCGGGAATTTAACCTATAGTCAAATATAGCATCTTTTAGCGATACGTAACCCATTCTGTGGCAATGACTATTAATTCTACATTCACCAGAGGACCCCTATTCCCTCGGAAGGAACAACGTGTAATTCTGCATAACTGGAGATGGACAAAAACCATTTAGTTTTTATGGAATCAGCCACTTTCGGGATGTTTTCTTGTACGTTGTAGTTCGTTTTAAAAGGCTATTGTTATTCAATTGTTTCTCGCGATATCATAGAAAGTGCATGGATCATCTAGGCCAGCATATAGTTGGCTTTTTAACATCTGACTAGCGACTCGTTCCTTTCCCTCACTCCTTTACCTTCAACTAAATGTGTAATGAAACTATTTCTGCAAAGCTAAAACGAGATAGGTAAATAGAAAGAAAAGCTTTCCTAGCAATGGTTTTGTTGAAGTTATGTTAGAGGAAACCTTTTCCTAAAAATTACCTTTTTTTGAATTGATGGAAACCCAGAACGTGTATTTCCAGTGAACTTTTCTTTATGTTAGGTGTAATTGTTTGTTTTGTGCATGAATCAATGCATCTTTCCATCTCTTTTTTGGTCGTCTCGTGCAAACTCTGCTTCCGGAATTTTATCTCTCGCTATTTTCACTAACCATTACTCTGACATCTTGTTTCTAACGCATAAGGTATTACTGGTCGAACTGCTGATTTATATATTTTGACTTTTGTTTCTTTCCTCATATATTTATTTCTCCATACTAGCTCATGAATACATCCAGATATTTTTGTTGCCTTTACAATTTTATTGTTAATTTCTTGGGCTAAAATATCGAATTTTTGAGTAAAAAAAATATCTCCTTTATTTGGTATGTGTAATCAGTGGAGAAAGCACTTTGAAAGCCGTCTGTGGCCTCTTAAAGTGTTCACAACAAAACTTGCAATTTCTAGCATAGCTAAACCTGGGACATAAGTATCACCAGAAGGAATACAGACTTGGATTCAGGTGCACTGCGAGAGTAATACGTACGTTATTAAATCTTGTCATCAAGAGACACCCGCGGCGGAGAAGACAGAGACAGATCGCAGGCCATTACTTCTGGTTGACACACAGTTAACGTGCACCCTGGAGGACTGAGACAATACTCATTATAGTGGTTGCGTGGTTATCACCACCAGTTCCACCGTCCATTGCACTGGTTCATGTTAACAGCCTTGTACAGTCTGTTCAGACCAAGGGATTATACAGTTATATGCAAAAGAGTTGTCACCGAAGCACTACCTTCGTTTTTCCGACGTGAAACTTAAATAACGTTTGATCCGCCACTTGCCAAGCTTCTTATCTTGGGAGATCCCGGAGGTCAGGTCAGGTCCATAGGTGTTTTCGTAGTTTCCCCGGGTCGATTGCTGTTACAAGGTACCTCTTTTACCATGAATTTGCTGTTCGAAAGTTCCTGCCCCCATCATTTCCTTTCATTTGTGTCATAACATAACCTCTGCCTCAGTTCACTTCACTCGCTGGAGAGTCGAACAGAAGACCTCTCTAATCTCTCGCGGAGGCACCTCTCAGTGTACGTCCGAACTGTCGCAGAACCGCACTTGATATGGCACCAAAATCACTCTCACTCCAAGGCGCAACAGCCCGTTCAGGGGCAATGTCAACCGCTCAGCCACTGCGTTTCCCACCTCTGCGTACCACAGGCGTCATGAGTGGGGTGCAGTGCTGGAGGGTGGTATGCGGTCAGCGCCCCGGTCCCTCCCCGCCAACTCTACGACCTTCGCAATCAAGTAGCCCCTCAATTGGCCCCTCAGGGACATAACAAGGGACCAAGTACCCAGCGGGAGAAATTCCACACGCCGGTACCAGGAATGGAACTCGGGTCTGCCGCTTACCACCGCGCTACGACCCGCTCATCATACCGAGTGGAAGGTGCGACTTCAGACATACGCTAACCAGGGATTTTATATTATGAGTGTAACAAATATGTGCAAAAAGAATAATTTGTGTAAAATATTTGCAATATTTGGAGCCATCTAGCTTCTTGACGAATGGATATAAATGTGTTACTATTTCACTAACTCTCACTCAAAGATTGTGTAAACAATGCTGTAATGAGTCCTTATTTCAATTCGAAGTAATTTAGTCACAATTTATTGGCCATTGTGCCGATCCACGACATTACGCTCTCCAGCTTATTTGCATTTTCCCGGTAAATTACAAAGATATTACACATATAGGGACATATGAGATAACATGCCCTAATGGCAACTTACTATTCTGCGAGTGAATTGGAGAATTTAATGTCGTGTCGACATGTTGGCCATGGTAGCTCAGAGGTTAGAGCAGCCGGACGGAGACCGGAAGATCCTGGTTCAAATCCCGGTTATAGCATTGAATTTTTCAGTCTGTTCTACCTTTTACAACCTTGTCCTACACACGATTAGAGTATGGAAGAGCATTCAATCGCAACACGAATGGTCAGCTATCAGCCGCCATTAAATTTTGTGACTGCCATAATTAAAATTATGTGCTTTTACTAACATATGCGATTTATTATTACTATTATTATTATGATTATAATTATGATAATTATTATTATTGTTATATTATTATTATTATTATTATTATTATTATTATTATTATTATTATTATTATTATTATTATTATTATTATTATTATTATTATTATTATTATTATTATTATTATTATTATTATTATTATTATTATTATTATTATTATTATTATTATTATTATTATTATTATTATTATTATTATTATTATTATTATTATTATTATTATTATTATTATTATTATTATTATTATTATTATTATTATTATTATTATTATTGCTCATACTCTTGCTGCATCTTCTTGAGGAACAGAGAGGATTTCCCGGTATTTAAACTCGGCTATTTCCATATCGTGAATGGACGCGACAGATTCTGCTGGGCTTCTCGAAGGAGAAAGAAAATAAGAAAAGGGTCTCTCGCACAGCTTCATTTTCAACAACAACGTTGTAGAAGCACGAAACAGTGGATGAACTGTCGGCCTAAGGTAACTGTTGGTCCCACGCAATAAATATCAACGTCAGTTTCATAGGAACCCACAGAGTATCTGTGCAGCATATGTTTCAAGCATAAATATATTTCCACGGGTGAGGTTTTTTTCGATATGATCCCCGAGTTTCAACTAGGATTCATTGGTTCTTACTACGTGCATTTCTGCTGCTGTCATCTTGTTCTTGTTTTATTTGCTTATTTTTCTACATCATAGGTATTATTTTATTCAGAAATAGAAATAGAAATACTCATAGCTCCACCCCATTGTCCCTGCAGTTGACGAGTTTAATAATATTAATCATTTTACTTTCTCTACTGCTAAGTAGAGGAAGTATTGTATTCCACCCAAATATTTCATGTTGAGTTTTCACTGGAAATATATGTTTTGAGACCCCCTGAATTAAAAAAAAAAAAAAATTATTTTTAGTAAAAGGTTCGTGAATGTGTCTGTCTCTGTCAGTCTGTAAGACTGTGGACAGCATAACTCGAAAACGAAAACTCGGTTAAAAATCAAAGTTGATATTTAAGTTTAATGTCTTTCAAGGATGCGACACGAAGATTTTGAAGAAAATAGTCCCTTCCGAAACTACCCTTTACATGAAAAATGTTTTGAAAATTTTGATTTTCTTGAAAATGGCTCTAACGATTTTGATTAAAATGCCATATGTTTAAGATATTTCTATGACAAATGAAATGTATTCTTTAAATTTTCTGGCTATAGCCTAGGTAGTCCTGTTTACTCTGGATGATTTTTGAATAATTCGTAAATCGTAAGCGATAGACAAAATCTTACTCTACAATAAATGTATATCTCGCTAAAACACACAATTTATGTCTGATTAACTTTTTTTGTAGAGTGAACCATTTCGGAGATATTCCTTGTTATTTGTGTCAGTTTCGGAGAGCAAAACTTTCGTGAAATGAAACATCGTTGTTCATTTTTTATATGTTAAGCGTGCAAAGAGAACGGGATCTCAAAGCATTAATGGATTTGACTATCGCTGAAAGCCTACTATATTATAATATTCCTCTTGCACCTACAAGGAAATAAGCAATAAGATAATTTGTACAAATACTTGACTCAGGTAACACGAAGAACATATAGTAATAAGAGTTTGTAAGAATGGTTAGTACAAGAGTAAAGAAAGTCATGTGAGTGCAACATATCAGATTTTTAAAAGTGACACGGATTTTTTTAAGTGACACTCTGCTTAATAACTCAAAATATAATATATTTCACATACACTTTCCTGCTATAATATTTGTAGTGGTTCAACACTGCCTTTGGAAAGTATTTTCTCGGTGTTTTTATTATTTTGTTAATTTTTCTTTCTTTCTAATCTCGCAAGATTTTTAAATAACTCCTTGCTTTAGTGTGGTAGGTAATAACTTTTAACTGTCTCCAAAGAAAGACAAGCCTATTGGGCAAGGGCAACCTAAGACTAAAAGTTGTAGGCATAAATCGTCAAACAATGGACGACACCGGGTTCGAGGGTTATTCGGAAAGTGAAGTCGTAGCTTATAGAATTTTACATGAACATTAAAACGAACATGCGCACCTATTTCCGGCATACCTTGTGGGTAAAACGAGGTAATTTGTATTGGTGGAGTGGCAGTGTGCTGTTCACAGTGTGGTTTCAAAGTGTTCAAAACAATCAATGGGCCAGCCAACTGTGAAACAGCCTGTGACTTGGTTTTTGACAGCAAATAAAGCGGACATTCTTCGATAGATTTGAAGTTATAGCCCAATGCGTTGATTGATAGCAAAGTGTGTATGTGGGTGAGGACGGATGGGACAATGTCCATAATGAACCGCGATCAAATTGGCCATCATTGATCACAGAACATTGGTCAACGCCGTGGATGAAAACATCCAACGACTGTTTATCCTTGTAGACTTCTATGACTCGGCATACAGATGTTTGCAGAACGTCATGACAAATGTTGAAGCAAATATGGCAACTATATAGAAAAATGTAAGAACTAAATAAAGCAATTGTTTTGCAACTATCTATGATGGTTTGAGTGTATAAAATATTGAACCTTGATTTAAGAATTACTGTCATATGTGTATCCACAAATATTTATCTCGATTATCGTGAATCAGGTAGAATAAACTGTTTTTAGAAATAATTTGATGAAGAATAGCTGTAGAAAGTCGTGTATATATAACACATTAAATTGTTTTGAGTACTTCAAAAGCAAGATTTATTTAAATTGTCAAATCCTCGTAGAGTTTAAAGATAGTTTCTCTGAGAAACTAATGCTAATCCATTTGAAACGTTACAAAATTCGTTTCAGCACGTTCCTCGCAGTCTTGCAGGTCATAACGGTATTTTAGCCCTTTTCAAGGAATGTCCTACATTGAAAAATTCTATATTATTGACATTTATCTCATAGTATGTTTGATAGTTTACATAAATGATGTAATTACATACTTGCGGATCAATTGTAAACATTGATTTCATTATATCCATTGTGAAAATGAGGTTGTACAGCACTATGAAAGGAAAGAGGTTGCATTCATAGTTGGAAGAACGCTTATTTTGGGAATGCAAAGCCAAATAAAATTGACATTAAATGAATCTGGAGGTCTAATTAAGGAAAATGACTTCACCGAATGATAGCACGGAATTAAGGATATAAAATGACCGCTAAACGAATTTTTTTAATCCGATTGCACTGTTTAGACGTAAAAAATATCAGTATCGTTATTCCATTATTAATCATTTCCGTGTTCGAATGCTTTATACTTCAATATTGATTCAGTAGGTAGTGTGTATGATAAATAATGCTGTCCTGCACCATGGTTTAGTAGTCTGGATATTAATCATAAATATTTAAATGTAAGCTAATTTATTTAGAAACGATAATTGGCATTTAGACAAAGTGAAACCAACAAGCTAATGAGAGTAGTTATTATCCAAAACTCTACCTATGCTCTGTGATTATTACAGTATACGTACCGTTTAATTTTGACTGTGAACAATTAAAGTCTTATGGATTTAAATACAAGATTCCATCTGGTAAAATGGAAACATTGAATGATTATAGATATCTCTCAATACATGGTTTACGAGAAAGATTAAGTCCATGAAATTGCCTGCATTATTGTGAAATGTTTTATTTTACTCCATTAACTAGTCTTATAAGTTTGCATTTTAAAAGAAAGTGTATTATGATTCTCAGTTGATTGTTAACTTGGTTATTTTGGATCAACTTTGGTAATTAATTTACCGGTTTATTATTAATATTATTGTTATTATTATTATTATTATTATTATTATTATTATTATTATTATTATTATTATTATTATTATTATTATTATTATTATTATTATTATTATTATTATTATTATTATTATTATTATTATTCTGACAAATTACAATGTGACAAAACCCACTCCTGACACCAGTGTGACAAATGAGACTTTCAGTTACTTTTAATATCACTTTATTTCTCCTCTAAAGCTGAAACATAAAAAGTTCTTTTGTAGCGTTAACACAAATTACAATTCGTTGTGATCTTGCAACTTACAGCTGTTTTCAACACTCAACTCAGCAAGTGCTTCAACACTTAAAAAACACAACACAATCTGAAAAACTGCTCTCATATTGACTACCTTAATTGCTTATATAGCCGAGACGCGGTGCCGGCAAATTCTCTGGAATATACACGTTCTGGTAAACAAGCCGACAGTCAAAATTTCTCGAACAGTGTAATCGCTTTAATCGATTATTGATATTATTGCAAAATGAAATGTTAGATTATGTATATCTTGTTGCATTTTGGGATCTTAATGACATGTTGATGTATTGTTATGTATTGTTGTTACTGTTACTACGAATATTAAGTCTTTTGAAATATATACCTGAAAATGTAAACATATATATATATATATATATATATATATATATATATATATATATATATATATATATATATATGACTGATGCAATGGGATCATAAATAAATACATTAAAGAAGGGCCAATCAAAATGCTCGACAGCAATGTCTCTAACCTGAGTTGCCAAATATAATTTCAACTAAACTTACCACTGTTAACAGACTTCTTTTGCTCCATAAGATGCATGATACGTGATTATCACTTTCACTCAAAATGAAGCAGTAACGAAGCTAAAATGTCATGGGAACTGCCTGATCTGATGTAATCGTAATGATATATGTAATGAATCAGAGCCCAACACCTTTCCAATTATCATTTGAGCCACGTTATTACAACATAATCAGTATGTGGTTGTTAATCGACGAGTTAAACAGAGCTTGAGGATGTGCTTGTTGCGTGACTGTCTTCTCGGAATGATATTTACATTATATGTCTGGTTCTGGTTCTTCATGATATCGGCCAATTATGTCTTGTAAGAAGGCACTGGTGTTTCCGGTATACGACATAAATTAGAGCTGCTCAACTTCTACACGCATATTTAAGTGATGCTGATTTATTATAATATTTTCTGTATGTGTGTATTTGTTAACGAATTACATTGCATTACATTATCAGATAACGCCAGCAGGTGACACGCTGTGAGTAGGAATGTGTTGGAGCCAGCTGTCGAGCCTTCCTCAACTGGCAGGATCACAGCAAAAGGTGCTTATTAATACACCTCACTATCTTGTACATCTTAAAATAATCTAGCTAAATTCTTCAACAATTTACTAAATAACACCACGGTCGCACTTTCAATTCACGGTTTCCTGGAGGTCTGTTTCCGGAACATTAAACGTTATACCTTACACAAAATGTACCTATCCAGCAAACATACTCTAAATCTTCCTTCAGTAGACACAATGAAATGTTAAACAAATTGAAACTCATAAATGTCACAGTATTGTCACGATTTCTGTGAGTTTGCTTCATAAAAGATATTTTATTAACAGTTACATGACTTCCTTATTGAGGACCAATTTAGGACAGGCACAAATGGATCTTTTTCTAACTTTTCTTTTTATTCAGGTGACTTCAAAGTGCATTTTCAGTGTAACTTTTATATATAATCTTAGGATGAATGATAGAACCAGTGTTGGAATTAACGAGGGGGTGGGGGGGATGAGGAGATTTTCCTCCTCTCATTAAATAACTTCCCTGGCTCTTGAAGGAACATTTGCTTTCCTGCCAGGGAAGTATTTTTTCCTTTTACTGAAGTATTTACTATTACTGCTCCTTGAAAATCAAGAAGATACACACTTTCAATGCAGACTATACAAGGTATGAGTGCGAGCTGTGAGTAAGCAGAAGTATCATATCGTAAGTAAGCTAAACAATAAACAATTCTCAGGTTCATTATGGGTTGGCATCAGGGTAACAATTTAAGCAATTCTGCGCCAGCAATGACAATTGCAGTACTGTTTGTTGCAACCCATTGTTCTATTGTTAATTACCATTGATAAATTTGTAACAAGAAAGCGAAAAGTTACAGAAAGTAATGACAGTTCGAATCTCAGGCTTCAACTTCAACAGTAATATTACAGCATCTCAGGTAAAAATTGCAGCACCACTACTACTATGTTTTATATAGATAATACATCATTGCTACCACTCCTGGCATTACTGTTATTATCGCTATAAATATAAAGTGCCCCCCTTGTCAGAAAGTCTGATTCGAACACCTAAAATGAGAGAGTACCTGACAATTAAAATGGTGCAGTAAAATTACATTACTTCGTACACATCGTCAAGTTTCTTTCTATAGCACAGAAAAACCTAACATTATACCATCTATACCCTACACAAAGTTTATCGGAAAAAAAATTCTATATTATATATTATAAACTACAACCATACATAGGAATTTCTAAAAGTTAAAGCCAGGACGCAAGGAAGCAATGTTGAACTATTACTGGACTTATTGGTAGAGAGGGCTCACATAATATCCTTCCATTACTTGTACAGTGTTTTGGCGTTTGCAGACAGCAGTCGGACCGTTCTTTACGTGCCTGCCACTGACCGTTAGTCTCTCTCGTTTTGCCTTCTCTGCAATGCAAAGCTTTGAGTGTACGTAACTTGAAGCCCATTGCTTAGGAATTCCTATGTCTGGTTACTAAAAACTTATTTTAAAGAAAACAGAGTATCATGAGCAATAAATGATTTAAAAAACTAGCTGACTTACCATACCTGTCGCAAGTTTCATTACATGGCCTGGCCATCAGTGAAGTGGAAAGCTAATGTGACTATATCACTTATTCAACGATTTGCTACTCCTCGACATAGTAATTCATCTGTTTACTTTAGCCCAGTGATTCTGTATTTAGGTGGGTACAGTGCTTAGTTCCCTAACATTCATGTAAAATAATATTTGCATGCTCACTTCAATTTAATCTGCATAAAGCATATAGGTATCTATCATTTTACTAACCTTGTTCTATGCAGAAGGTGGCGCCGTGGCCAAGCAGTTAGACGGTTCGCCTACCACCAGATTCGACCCCAGGGACTCGCGTGTGGTATTCACGGTGGACGAAGCGATGTCTGGGCGGGTTTTCTCCAGATTCTCCGGTTTCCACCACTACTTATTTCACCAATTGCTCCATCATCACCTTTCCATTCATCGTTTTCGCCTTCATTTCATATGCTCATCTTCCTCGCTATCACACCTCTTGCTGGGCTGACCACCCGCTTCCAGGTTTTCACTCTGCCTGGTCCATAGGTTCTTCCGTTCCCCGACAGGCGCCTGACCCTAGGCACTGGCAAGGGGTGCAACTACTACCTAAGGGGAGGGTAATCAGGTAAAGAAGAAGAGGAAGTTACACGCAGGATGCAGACACAACATTCAGCTGCATATATTTAGGTCGATATTTATTAGTTTCTAAATTTTGTTTAGAGCTTTAAAGGAAAGAAAATTCATTCTTCTTTTTAATTTGAATAGCTGCATTTTGGATAAATTAAGATGATTTCTTAGTTTTTAATTATTATTGCTGTGTATATTCTTTGTATGCATTGTTATTGAGACCTCAGAACAGTGCTTTCATGAAACCTGATGTTTAATTTTTAGGCGAAAGGAATACTTCTTTTACCTAAAGCAAGTGGTCAGGAACGTAAAAATATAGTACTGCACACAAAATGTGGATTTTGCTTTTAAGGGCATATTGACTGTATATCATCTTTTAAAATGAAGTTTTACTTATTTTCTTAAAAATGTAATGTGAAGATAGGTATGTCGACATAGAGAGCCATTATTTTCGAATATTCTTAATATACATAGGCTGTTTTGAGTAATTTGGTATTTTCGTTTTTTCCCTTCTGCAAGTTGACTGTAGGTAAACAATTACTACTAATTTAGTTTGCACTGATGTTATGGCAGACGCAAAATTTAATGACAGCTGATATCTGACCATTACTATTATCTCTTCTTTTGTGCAAATAAATTTTGTGGGCGCAAATAATATTTGTACCACCGTCTTTACATCGTGATTTCACAGTGATTTAACTATACAGCACTTTAAGGCATGGCAAGCCTGTGATTGGATGTTCTGTTGAGCCACCCACCATTAAATTTTGTGTCAGCCATAGGTAGATATCTGTGTTCTGGTGCTGTGTGTACAGGAAAATCATCAACTTAGAGCCACGTGTTATGCAACCATATCACTGTGATATTTCTTAAAATAACATCAAACTTTTCCTTTTCTTTTTTAGGCTGAAAGCTGTCTCCTTCACAGGAAAAAAACTTAGCCATGCTAAGGTATGTTTTCATATATTTCTAAAGCTTATTAAATATTCCGAGCTATATACAGGATGAAAATGAAATGATCCGCCAGACTTTAACAGCGAATTTCTCATGTTGTGAGTAACAAGAAATTCTAATACCAAAATGTTTAAAAGTTTATAGTTTTCTAGAAAAAAATATTTCTATCAAAAAAATTATCATCACCTGGCTGAATTATTATTGATTGAAGGTTCTTGAATTATGGCTATATTCATAGAAAATTGAATAAATGACAACTTTTTCCTTTGGCATATTTCAATAGATTCAAAATGACCACCTTTTGCTTTGGCATATTTCAATAGATTCAACGGTTTTTGTGTAAACTAAATTTAAAAGAACCCACAATTTGTTGCCTTTTTGTTGCAACAAATTGTGGGTTTTTTTTATGTGTAAAATTTCAATTGTGGATCTAATGAGCAACACTCTAACACCTTCATCTCACATTCAAGAGGTCCCGAGTTGGAGTCTCGATTAGAGTGTGTTATTTGGGTATGGGTTTTTCTTGAACTTTTCACTATGCTGAGATATGAATGTCGGGAAACTTAAGCTCTATGGACCCCGGACTCATTTGAGCATAATTTCACCCATTTCATTCATTGTCTGCAATGACCAATTCTAAAACAATAGAAATATTTTATCTTGTGTGATTGTATTTATGTATTGAGGTTAAAGGCCACTTCTTTCAACTCTGGCTAGGACTTTAAGTCAAAAATGTGTGGAATAAAATTAAAACGGTTTGAAGAACAGTACTAAGGTTTATTAATTGTTAATCATTTCTGGAGTCTAAAATGACCATTTTCTACAAGTGGTCCTCAGTTTCAAAATTTTAAATTTAAACTGTTTATTAATCTGATCCATTATGTTGGTAATCATCTGCTTGAAGCTGAATAACGCGCAATGCGCGCGCAGCGTGACTCATAGCATTGGAGTGAATGATTCGCTCCGTGGTAGCCTAGCTGACGCGCCTACGCAGGATAACGTATGTTGTTCAGTATGGTTATTGGTGTTGCGGCTGCAATGCTTATTGTGTGTTTACGGTGAATAGTTGTCATGGTGTATGGCCGATGTGTATTGTTTTGTTAAAACGGAGTCACAGCTTGCCAGCTTGAATTTAGGCAGAAATTACTTAGTGTCGCCGTTCCTAACAAATTCAAAATTATAGGTTGTTAGAAAAAATTAATAGACTGTCAGACAAAAATAAACATAGACAACAACCTGGAGAGGGAGATTGAGTGGGTGGTTGAGTGGATGGGTGAATGAGTGACTGGGTGAGTGGATGGTAGGGTGGATGAGTGAGTGAGTGACTGGGTGAGTGGATGGTTGAGTGGGTGGGTGAGTGAATGGTTGGGTGGGTGACTGGGTGAGTGGGTGGTTGGGTGGATGGGTGAGTGACTGAGTGAGTGGGTGGGTGAGTGAGTGGCTGGGTGGGTGAGTGACTGGGTGAGTGGGTGGTAGGGTGGATGGGTGAGTGAGTGACTGGATGAGTGGATGGTTGAGTGGGTGGGTGAGTGAATGGCTGGGTGGGTGACTGGGTGAGTGGGTGGTTGGGTGGATGGGTGAGTGACTGAGTGAGTGCCTGGGTGGGTGAGTGGGTGGGTGGTTGACTGAGTGAGTGGATGGTTGAGTGAGCTGGTGGGTGGTTGAGTGGGTGGGTGGGTGAGTGGCTGGGTGGGTGACTGGGTGAGTGGGTGGTTGAATGGGTAGGTGAGTGAGTGGGTGAGTGGGTGGTTGGGTGGGTGGGTGAGTGAGTGCGTGACTGGGTGAGTGGGTGGTTGGGTGGATGGGTGAGTGAGTGACTGGGTGAGTGGGTGGTTGGGTGGATGGGTGAGTGACTGAGTGAGTGCCTGGGTGGGTGAGTGGGTGGGTGGTTGACTGAGTGAGTGGGTGGTTGAGTGAGCGGGTGGGTGGTTGAGTGGGTGGGTGAGTGGCTGGGTGGGTGACTGGGTGAGTGGGTGGTTGAATGGGTAGGTGAGTGAGTGGGTGAGTGGGTGAGTGGGTGGTTGGGTGGGTGGGTGAGTGAGTGCGTGACTGGGTGAGTGGGTGGTTGGGTTGATGGGTGAGTGAGTGACTGGGTGAGTGGATGGTTGAGTGGGTGGGTGAGTGAATGGCTGGGTGGGTGACTGGGTGAGTGGGTGGTTGGGTGGGTAGGTGAGTGAGTGAGTGGTTGAGTGGGTAGGTGAGTGAGTGAGTGGTTGAGTGGGTCGGTGATTGAGTGAGAGTGAGTGAGTGAGTGAGTGAGGGAGGGATGGGTTGTCGGAGGGAGGGAGGGAGGTTTAAGAGTCCGTCGACAGCTAGGTCAAACATCACGCGCTACCTGTGAGTATTGGTCTATGCACTACATATAATTTTGAAATCTTTCGTGTTATAATTGCTGTCTCATTCTGTTCTAGGATGTCCTGAGCCACTTACAGAATACTCTATACATTTCCACTTACATATTTTAAAGTACCTATCCTTAGCCACAGTTTAAAACTTGCTTTTGTTATTAAACTCTTCTTGTGTTTCCGCCCATTCTTAATGTTGCATCATTAATTAAAGATAGAAGAAACTATTAATTCTGATGAGCTGTGTCGGAAAAGCAGCTTGCTACTTCTCAAAAAGGAATTATGAATCTTTTAGGAGTAATAATTATTTTGTTGTTCATTGTTTAGTCAAAGTGCTGTTAAGTGCAGATGTTGCTTATTAATATTTGAATAAGTGATTGATGACATAGGCATTAACGCGTTAATTTAACTTAAGCACAACTAAGGATTTCTCAGGCGTGTGAAACAGCTGGCGTCAAGCTTGGCAGTCGCATAGAACGAATGAATCCACTAAAATTACAGTCACGTATGTTTCTGATAGAAGACACTACTGCTTTATTTTCACATAATTATTGTTTAGACAATGATATATAAATATAGGTCTCATGGAAATGTATACCTTGATGGTATGGGTATCATGCTTGGCTAACAGTCAAAGGGTTTCGAGTTCGGTTGGTGCAAATTACTTGGAAGAAATATTTTTCAGATTTCTCTTATCCTGACCAAAAAAAAAAAAAAAAAAAAAAAAAAAAAAAAAAAAAAAAAAAAAAAAAAAAAAGAAACATACAATACATAGCTTTTATTTGAAGGATATATTTTTCAGGGTACCCTTGTTAAAGGACGTTAAAATCGAGTTACAAAAATCTGATGTGTTGCACTCACATGACTTTCTTTCTCCTCTCTTCTACTGACCATTCTTAGAAACTCTTATTCCTCTATTCGTGTTAGTTGTGATAAAACTTTGCAGAAATTATATTATTGCCCGTTTTCTTGCACGTGCAACGAGAATATGGTAATACAGTAGGCTTTGAGCAATAGTCAAATCTCTGAAATGGTTCACTCCAAAAAAAAAAAAAAAAAAAAAAAAAAAAAAAACATTTTTAGAAAAAGGTCCGCGCGCGCGTGTTTGTGTGTGTCAGTCTTTGGATATTATAACTGAAAAACAAATCGTAATCGTAACCCCGTAGCACAACAGTCCATCGGTGCAAGAGCTACCACCCTACTATATCCCCCACCTCTGCCCACCACAGGCATCATGAGTGGGGTGCAGTACTAAAGGTGGGATGTGGTCAGAGCCCAGATCCCTCCCGGCCGGTTATACGGTCCTCTCGACCAGGAGCCACTACTTCTCAAGCAAGTAGCTCCTCAGTTGGTTCCTCAGGACCTAACGAGGTGGAGTGCACCCTGTGCCAGACCTCCATAAGCAGGTACCGGGGATCGAACCCAGATCCTCCGCGGCAGAGGCAGGTGCGCTACCATTGCGCCATGGAGGCGTCTTGATCCATGACGGCATATAGTGTATTTTATTTTGAAAGGAGAGGCAACAAATGTTATATACATATCTATAATAAAGATGATTCGCTCTGTAATTTTAAATTCTGAGGGATAAACATTTACCATTGCAGAGTTTGTTGCTTATTTTCCATGGTAGATACAACTATTTGGGAAGTAACTACCAAGAGCTCAATCCGGTTTAGGCACTTCCAGTCCCTAGACTCGATCTGCGAACCATGCGTCACCATAATCGTGAAACCGCAGTCGACTGGCCGTCCTTGACCTCAGTAATTCTACCACCACAAATTGCATTTTAGTTTTTATTGCCTACTATTTTCTTTAAGCAAGAGAAAGCCGAAAAAAAAAAAAAGCGGCAGCTTATCTCTGTTGATCAGGAGCTAAAATACACCTTTACCATCGAGCATTCCGCAAACCTGTGCATCATTTATTAATTTTTTGCAGTCTTCTCAAACAACCATTATTTTGGTTTTCGACAACATCTGTCTCCACTATGCACCCGACTAATAGCGTACAATTATTTTAAAATTAATATACATTTTATGATTTCTACAGATATTTTACAAATTGCAAGACCAAGGGCTCTTTAGAGCACTGGCTGAAACACCCGGCGTTGCTATGGTTTAATGATTTAGCCCTACAACTTGTATAGCTAGGTTACACTTGCCCAATATCCTTATGCTTCTTTGGAAATATTTAAAAAAACTACCTTACGTAATACGCTTAAATAAATAATTAAAATCTAAGGATGCTATAAGGAACAAAAATAAACAAAATAAATACATAAAAACACGGAGAAGATATTATGCAAACGCACTGTTAATTAATCTCAAATACTACAGGAAGAAAAGCGAATATACAAAGTCCTGTGAATGTAATAAGTTGCATTTCTATATCAAACATATAGTAAATTCTATGAATTGTTTATGGAAGAGTGAGTCCAGAAAGAAATTGTTTGTGTTTCCTAAAAGAAAAGCGAGTAGAGAAAAACGTGTGAATATAATCGTTGCATTTCTATTTCAAACATATGAAAATTGTATGAATTATTTGTAGAAGAAGGAGTAGAGAAAAAACTGTGTGTTTCGTAAAAGAAAATTGAGAAGAGAAAATCATAGGAATGTAGTAAGTTGCACATTAGATTACTCTAACTGCATGGTTTCATAGATGAACCCGAAGGTAGAGTTAAGCATTGTGCCTGTGAATAAGATGATAATGTATTATATTAGATGAAACTACCTTTTTGTTTACATTATACGTAAACAAATCAGTTAGTTATACTGACAATGAGAATATTACTTTTCGGTTGCCCTACACTGAAAACGCATATACATATTTCCATAAACTGTTGATCCAAAAATCCATCAGGCCTGCTAACTACCTGTCCAGTAAGACAGCTAAACGTTTTCTCAGAAGACGTCTTGAAGATCATTAATAACCTTCCTTCAAATAGAAACGGTTCATCACCTGAAACTTCACATAAATACATTGCATTTATTCAAATTTCAATTACTTCTCTCCCAAGTTATGAACAAAGGAACGTATGAGCTATGTGCAAATTAAATGAGCACATGCATTTCCCCCGGAAACTATATTTATATATGTAAAATGCACTGTACACCGCTTATAAGTATAATAAAAGAAACGTTTATAATTTCAAAACTATGCATTCAATTGGATTATGGTTAGTACCATATTATACCGTTCATCACTGTGGACAATTTTCCAGTAAGATGGTGCACCACAACACTTTGCCAATGTAGTGCGGACATTCTTGGACAGGCAGTTCCCTGTATGATGGTCGTAAGAAGATCACCATAGATTATATGGCCTCCCAGATCACCAGATCTGACACCACCTGATTTTTTTCCTATGGGGATTTGTTAAGGATACCAGTAAGTGGTTTGGCAGACTTACGACAAAGAATGTATGCACAGATGCTTCATAACACATCGGTGGAACTCTGGTTGGACATTTCTCGTGACACTGAAGCCACTTTGAGGGTTTATGAACCATAAGGGGGAGGGGAGAACAACAATAAAATTCCAGTTTTAACTATTTGTAGCAAGTGGTTTCATCTGCAGATTGGTATTAGTCCAGAAGTTATAGCTACCTATTTCTTTTGTTACATCTAAAAGTGGAACAACTTGTATAAAACTCGTTGTGTGTGTGTGTGTGTGTGTGTGTGTGTGTGTGTGTGTGTGTTGGTGTTTGTGTGTGTGTGTGTGTGTGTGTTTCATAAAGGCTTCTAAGCCCTGCTCGGATTTCCATCAAACTTGGTACACGTAGCCCTTAATACAAGGCAAAAAATAATGTCGAACTTAGAATTCCAAATTCCACTCCATTTCACACAATTAATTATTTAGTTTTGTAATGCCTGTGAAAGCTCACAGGACCATCTACATCTTTGTAAGAGTAATCGCTGTTTCAACTTGCCAAAATACGTAATAATTACATATCTTTTCATGGCCTAACAAAATAACAAAGGAACAGCGAGTTCATGTAATATTCGTTGAGCTATTCTCTGACATTGATCATAACACAGCAAAATTTTTCCAATTTAGCAGAAATTACATGGACAAATTTCTTTCTCCAAGAATTATTTAGAACTATGAAAATAAAGACATATTGCTTGAGACGGATTCTTTTTAAGGTCTTGAAAGAAAATTAAAGATACAGAGACGTTGGAAGCTAGCCGTGTTATGTTTGGTGAAATAAATAGCAACGCTTGGAAAAAGGCATGTCATGTATTTGAAATCTAGAAGAGAAAAGCGAATTATGGTTTATCAAATGCATTTATATTCTAAAAGCGTTATAAATAAATATAAAACAGAATAATGAAGACAAAATCTTTGGAGATATGAGAGGATTAAATCTTGTCAGTTATAAGGTAACTAGCTTTTCCATCACCAACGTCAGCAGACGAGAGTTTCAAGCAAACACGACTGAACTAGAATTAGGCACAGTAAAGAGTAAAAAGGCAAAGGATTGAGATCCTACCTTAGAAATACCTATAAGAAGCATCTTTATGTACATCTATTCGTATAGACATAAATGCATGGTGTATGTTTTGTCCCCTATGAGTTCATTAACCGCTTGACCGGTCACCTTAAAATTTCGCAGCTATATGTATTTTCTCAAGGAGAAGATTTGTGTGCAATCCATTTTAGTATACAACGTATCATTCACATGATTTTCTCTATTCAATTTTCTTTTATGTAATACATTCACATATCCTTCCCTCCTCACCCTTCAACTTACAATTTATAGAATTTTCCATGACTGAAATAGAAATGACATGTACTACATTCACACGGCTATTTTTCTACTCAATTTTCTTTTACAAAATACGATCACATTTCTTTCTATATTTGCCCTTCAATATACAATTCATGCAGTTTTCTATGATTGAAATAGAAATACCTCACATTCGATTCACACGATTTTCTCTACACACTTTTGTTTTATGAAACACAATCACACTACTTTCTCAACTCTCACTTCTACAAAAAAAAAAAAAAAAAAAAAAAAAAAAAAAAAAAAATACAATTTTCCAAGTTTATGTTACGAAAAACAATTGCATTTCTTTCTCTAATCCATCTTGTACAAAGAATTCATACAATGTTCTTTATGATTGACATAGAAATGCGTCTTACACTCACATAGCTTTCTCAGCTTACTTTTGTTCTTGTAGTATTTGGGGTCCTTCAACAGTGCTTTCCCGATGTTTTTATTTATTTTGTTTATTTTGGGTTCTCTATAATCCACCGTAAGTCTACAAATTTTAGAGATAAAATCGTCAAACCACGTGCAATGCTGGGTATTTCAGTTAGTGCCATATAAACCTGCTAAATCATTACGCCACGAAACATAAATAGTTTCAAAATTGCACTCCATCGAACATACAAAAGAAATATAAAAATCTGATGTGTTGGAGTCACATGAGTTTCTACTCTTGTACTAACCATTCTTACAAACTCTTATTCCTATATCTTCCTCGTGTTAAGATAAACATTTGTACAAATTATCTTATTGCTTATTTCCTTTTAGGTGCAACGGGAATATTAGAACACAATAGGCTTTGTGCGATAGTCAAATCTTTTAAAGCTTTGAGATTGCATTCTGTTTGCACGGTTAACATAAAAAATTGACGATGTTGCATTTGACGAAAGTTAAGTTTTCCGAAACTGACACAAATGACAAAGAAAAGCTCCAAAATAGTTCACTCTACAAAATATATATCTATATATATATATATATATATATATATATATATATATATATATATATATATATATATATATATATATATATATATTTATGTATCTATATCTATATAGATGCTAACCAATTATATATCATTTAATTTGTCATAAAATATCTCAAACATATGACATTTTAATCAAAGTCGTCAGCACCATTTTCAAGAAAATCAACATTTTCCATTGAAAGTGTAGTTCAAGGTGGAGGAATTTTCTTCAAAATCTTTGTTTCGCATCCTTGAAAGATATTAAATTTAAATATCAACTTTGTTTTTAACCGACTTTTCGTTTTTGAGTGAAGCAGTCAACAGACAGACACACACGCACACACGGACCTTTTTCTAAACATGACTTTTTGGATTTAGGGGGCCTCAAAACATATATTTCCGGTGAAATCTCGACATCGTATTTTTGGTCTGGAGTACAATACTTCCTCTACTTTTCTATGCGTAGAAGAGAAAGTAAAAATACTTGTTTCAGGTGAGGAGAAAATTATTTGACTGTCACACATCTTATTTTAGTTTTGTTTTTGATCGACATGAAGTGTTATTAATGACGTATGCGGAGCTACTTGAATATACGTAAGGAATTAAGTGTAAGGAATATTTGGTTGGTGGAAATGAGGAGCCGGGCGACAAATACGAGTGTAGGTATGTTTGTTTAGCGGGTTTGTTGTGCGCGAGTGTTTCCGTTCACCTGCTGGGAGGAAAAGCGGCGTCTCATTGGTAAGGGCCGGCCCAGTCGACCCGAGGAGAGGCGCTGAGAGATCATAATTATAACTTGATTTATATGCGGTCTTCTTTAAATTATTGGATCCCCGTTGTACGGCACGCAAGATGCGCGAGAACAGATACCTACCTACCTACCTGTGCAGGGAACGGAATTGAATTGCCGGAAAAGACAGTCAGAACAATAACCTCTATTGTTAGTGTCCACCTTTCCAAAAAGGGACACTATAACTTTCACTAACTGTAGCACTCGGCAAGTTTAGTACTGCACTTCAAATATAGCTCTCTGTTTCTAAAGGTGTGCTAATGTTTGGGCATTAAATTCGTGTAAAGTTTCTCAAACTATACATATAACGGTGAGCTATGTATTCAACATTATGTATGAACATAGAATTAAAGAAATGTTGAAATGGATTATAATAATAGCTGAATTAAAGAATAGTTGGTAGAATAAATGGTTTATTATTGACAAAATACACCCGGAGGACTCTGACCACGTCCCACCTCCAGTAATGCACCCCACTTATGACACCTGTAGTGGGCAGAGGTGGAGGATGCAGTTACCGGGTGGCAAGCCTTGGCTTCTCATGGACTGTATTGCTGTGGGGGATTGAAAAAATATAATGCATAAATAAATTTATGAGTTTGTCATAAACCACCACACAAACTTCCAGCACTATCTGTTATATAGTTTCGAGGAAATTGATTACTAAATTTATTCATAGTGCAAAAATACCTTAATGTTCAAAATATCCCATATGCATTAAAAACTAAAATATCATATTAGTTTTATTATTTTATACACTCTAACTGCCCAACAAATACCATTAATGTCTGTCAGGATTAAGAAATAGTTGGTTTTGAAGTAATTAATTTCTTTGCTTTGATGGATATTATATAATTAATTTTTAAAGCTAAACAAATTTTCCGAGTTTGAAACTAAAGACTGAAGTTGAAGTTATATCAATAGAACACATGCTGGAAAAATTTTAGGAGTATAGCACAAAATTTAGTGCGCATGGAGCAAAGAGTGTTAAAAATTGTAAAACTGAGAAAAACAAATTTTTCTACACAAATCCATCATGATCACACCTTCACTCTTTTGTCTCTCTCTGCTTAGATTCAAAGCTTACTACTTCTTTCCATTGAATTTGGTTGTTTTTGAGCCCTTTTTGTTCGAGTGCTGTCGAAAATTTAAGCAGAAAAGGGGTATTTAAATGTATTGCATATGACATTTAAAGTCTGCGCTACACCGTTATAAACGGTGGAATCTAAAAATTACTCTGTCAATCGATGACTGAAGGCTTGGGGAAGCTTTATATATCTAAACCTAAAAATCGTCAACTTGATTTTTTGGTCATTTTCAGTCCTTAAATAAGAAACGTTATTTGTTCAGCGTAACCGTTCATTTTTGCTTGTTTCAACAAATACATTTAACGTATATTTTAAAAAAGATTTCCTCCACCTCCACGAGATATTTATTCTACTGGGTATATGACACTGTAAATACATGAAGTTTTATGTCTGGTGTTTTATTTTATTTATATGGCAATTTTTATTTCCTCTCGAGAATTTTCTTTCTATTCTCATTTACTTTGTTTTTTCAACTGATATTTCTAAAATATAAAGTTACAACATTTTGTTTAAACTTGTAAGTTATATGTATATGGATGCCTTCTTCAGAAGTGACCATTAGAAGTTCATTCAGAGGGCCTATTTCTCTTAACCATATTTTACTCTTAAATTTTGCACATGTAAGACTCAAATCTATCCAATTTTATTTAAATATATATTAAATAACACATCCCTATCCATGTTTAAAATTAAAAAGTCCTTAAAGTTACTGACAAACTTAGGCATTAAATTATATAATAAACTACCAGAAAATATCAAAGAAATAACTAATATAAAAAAATGTAACAAAGAAGTCAAATCCTTTCTACTACAATGTACCTTTTATTCAGTAAGTGAATATTTGACATTGCAACTTGTAAACCTATCATTATTCTGTAAATCTTTATTTAATAAGTGAATATTTGGCATTTTATTTGTAATATTGTAAAATTGGTTCCGTAAATCGTATAGAAATTGTTTTTTTGATGAAGCCCATATCATGTAACATGATCTAAGTGGTGAATGAACATAAACATATAGGGAATCAGGACCCAATGCTCTTTGAGCATATAAGAATAAATATACTAAATTACTTACATTTAAATAGACTCATGTACGTAGATGCAAATTGCACGTGAGCTTTTAATAGACTTTCTCGTTATCTTGTTTTCTTATATTTTTATAATTTGAAAATTCTTTTAATTAGGTAATTTCCTATAATATAGTTCACATTTTCAGTACGATCTTTGAATGTGACTGAAGAAATGTAACGAGCTTTCTCGAGCGTAATCAACAATCACAGTCAGAGTATAATTTATCAAAGGAGACTATTTCTGTCACGTTCACATTCTCGTTTGTTTGTTGTAATTGGTTTGAAGCATGAGGTGCGAGGTGGTGATTAGAACTGGGTAAAGTCAAGTATTACACAGATATGGAAATTTTACAGAAGAAGAAACATTCTTGTGTTCTAGGGTACGAATAACCTTTCTTCCTCCAATTCTACATATTATCTTAATGGGAAATAAAATGAAATATAGGGCTGAGCAATAGGATCAGCCCTTCCAGAAAACACAAGAGAAAAAAACTGAAAAAAAAAAAAAAGAACCAAACACGCAGAGGTTCTCTCCAACAAGACTTCCTTTCGCACAAATACACAGTTCTCTTTTACTGACGTTACGCAGTCTACAGTCTTTCGTGATATTACTACTCACAACTGTTTTCTTCTCGTAGCCTTGACTCAGTCTTTTCACTGTCTTTCTCCACTTTCTCGTCTCTTACACGCTAGCCCTGACAATAAAACCACTCAGCACTCATTAAAGCTTCTTCATTTTGACGCGATGTATCTTTTACGACAGTAACACACACACACACACGCACACACGCGCAAAGCTATCTCGCACTCACTGACACACTGACCAAGTCAAATCCCTGCTTTCACGCGCTCCGCAAGCTTATATAACGGCAATGACGTAGCCAGATATTTCTTGAACGCCTACAAACAAGTCGGGTGTCGGATATCCTCGAATGCTCTGGAAAACCCTTTGTGTTGACGTTTGATTGTTGTTAGTCACTGTTCACTTGTGTGAGTGGTGTGGGCGAGCTTGACCTTGAGCGCCTTGTTACGCGCCGCACATATAAATAGTGACGCTTTATTATCGTCACATTATTATTATTATTATTATTATTATTATTATTATTATTATTATTATTATTATTATTATTATTATTATTATTATTATTATTATTATTATTATTATTATTATTATTATTATTATTATTATTATTATTATTATTATTATTATTATTATTATTATTATTATTATTATTATTATTATTATTATTTGTTTCAGTGGCCTCTATTCTTGTATTTCGATGAAACCCGTTATCGAATTTGTGAGTAATGTAATGCCTTCTATATCTACCAGGTAGATACGTAGTGAGAACGTAAAAATGAACGTTATGAACAGACACGATTTAAAAGAGAAATCAAAAGAATTTCATCGGATAAGAGTAACGAGGCATAGTGGCTGGTTATGCCTGAAACATCAACATTTTAGTGAAATGCTTAAATTTTCCATAGAGAAGTCAGTGCTGTCGCCAAGTAAATTGTAAGTTGTATTACAACTTTTGAAGCTTGAGTGAAAAAGTTAGCCTGCAGCATGACAAGAACAAGCGCTGTAAAGATTCCAGTGAGTTTCGAAACAGAAAAGCAGAAAATGTATGCGGAACACATTGGTTGTAAAATGTATTTCTCTGCAGACATGCATGTCCTATATGCGGCAGGCATCTGGCTTATTATTGGAAGCAACGTGGCCAAGTTGGAACAGCGATCGTCAGATGTTACGAATTCGACGGTGGTCGATTTTAATCGCTGTTTCCCCGATTGTAAAGCAGTTGCGCATCATGTTAATGGCAGCAACAACGCCACCTGTGTCGAGTAGATAACGAGCTCCTTAGTTAACTAGTACAGGACACGCCAAAAATTAGTATCAGCACGAAAATGCGCTGTAAACGCTAATCAAGCGCATGAAAAGTAATTAAAAATGTGTAATCTTATTAAGATGACTCAGCCTTGCAGAGAGCTACAACTCTGGTGTGTTTAATCTAGTTCATTGCACATAGACCATTCTGGGAATCTTCATTAGCTCATCTGAAAATCTAGCATGAAATGAACACATGGTGGACAAAAACCTGTATTACATTTTCAGTCGAGTGACAAAGTCTGTTTATTACTTTCTCTACTGGTAAGTAGGGGAAGTATTGTATTCAACCCAAAAATTCGATGTCGAGATTTCACCGGAAATATATGTTTTGAGACCTCCGAAAAAAAAAAAAAAAAAAAAAACATTTTTAGAAAAAGGTCCATGTGTGTATCTGTGTCTGTGTGTCTGTGTTATTGTGTGTCTGTGGACAGTATAACTCAAAAACGAAAAGTCGTTTGAAAACCAAAGTTGGTATTTAAGTTTAATGTCTTTCAAGGATACGACACGAATATTTTGAAGAAAATAGCCCCACCTTAAACTACCCTTTACATGGAACATTTCTCGAAAATTTTTATTTCCTTGAAAATGGCTCTAACGATTTTGATTAAAATGTCGTATGTTTGAGATATTTTTATGACAAATGAAATGTATATCTTGAATTTTCTGGCCATAGCCCCTGTAGTCCTATTTACTCTGCACGACTTTTGCATAAATGGTAAACTGTTAGAGATAGACCAAATCATACTATACAAAAAATGTAGATCTTGCTAAAATACACAATTTATGTCTGAATAAATTTTCTTGTAGGGTGAACCATTTCGGAGATATTCCGCGAGATAAACAGAGTAAGCCGCGCTCAAATCAATAATTAGCCTTAGTAATGATGGCGACTAACTTGAACGAGTGTATTAACTCTGAAATTGAGCAAAATGGAAAATAGGCTGTACTTTTCTCATACCTGAAAAATCTAAAGAGAGGTACGAAATGTGCTATAGCTAATTATGCTAAGTTTTACCATCAAGACACCATGGGAAAACTAATGTTGTGTTTCAACGTATTTCATATTTCATTTATGCGCCATATTATCTCCCAAAAATTGTCTGCAATGCACATGTGTTAAGAGCTTTACTCTCTTGCAGTCTCCTTTTCTAATCCTCCCTCCCTGTCTTATGTTCCCAGATTTTGCCTCGCTCTTTTATTTTGCTTCTCTTAATCTCTCACCTCTCTATACGAGTCAGCATGAGAAGGAGAGAAGGCATTTTAAGTATTCCGAAGTATATTTCCGAAGAAAATCACAAGCAGTGGAATTTATCAAGCTCTTGTTTACCCTAATGATAACGAAAAATTGGCACAATTTTTTGTGGATCGCGATTACACGAAATACGCAATAAAAAGGTGGTTTTACGTCATTGGACAATGACTGCACTAGGAGAATTACGTCACTGAAGTTTGCGCCGTTGCTTAAAAATATTATTTTGTTGTTTAACGACGTTGTCAATTGCCAGGATCATATTAGCGTCGCCGGTGTGGCGGAATCTTGTCCCGTAGGAGTTGTTTTACATGACAGTAAATCTACTGACATGGAGCTGTCATTTTTAAGCACACTTAAAAACCATCGGTCTGGGCCGGGTTTGAACCCGCGATCTTGGGATTAGTAGAGCAGTGGCTAACGAACTGAGCCACCAGTAACTTATCTCGTTAGCCTTGGCTAGGATGAAGTACTTTCTGTATATTCTGGTTGTTAGTTTTGATGATGATGATGATGGTGATTATTGTTATTATTATTATTATTATTATTAGTGGTGGTGGTGGTGGTGGTGGTGGTGGTGGTGGTGGTGGTGGTGGTGGTGGTGGTGGTGGTGGTGGTGGTGGTGGTGGTGGTGGTGGTGGTGGTGGTGGTGGTGGTGGTGGTGGTGGTGGTGGTGGTGGTGGTGGTGGTGGTGGTGGTGGTGGTGGTGGTGGTGGTGGTGGTGGTGGTGGTGGTGGTGGTGGTGGTGGTGGTGGTGGTGGTGGTGGTGGTGGTGGTGGTGGTGGTGGTGGTGGTGGTGGTGGTGGTGGTGGTGGTGGTGGTGGTGGTGGTGGTGGTGGTGGTGGTGGTGGTGGTGGTGGTGGTGGTGGTGGTGGTGGTGGTGGTGGTGGTGGTGGTGGTGGTGGTGGTGGTGGTGGTGGTGGTGGTGGTGGTGGTGGTGGTGGTGGTGGTGGTGGTGGTGGTGGTGGTGGTGGTGGTGGTGGTGGTGGTGGTGGTGGTGGTGGTGGTGTTGGTGTTGGTGTTGGTGTTGGTGTTGGTGTTGGTGTTGGTGTTGGTGTTGGTGTTGGTGTTGGTGTTGGTGTTGGTGTTGGTGTTGGTGTTGGTGTTGGTGTTGGTGTTGGTGTTGGTGTTGGTGTTGGTGTTGGTGTTGGTGTTGGTGTTGGTGTTGGTGTTGGTGTTGGTGTTGGTGTTGGTGTTGGTGTTGGTGTTGGTGTTGGTGTTGGTGTTGGTGTTGGTGTTGGTGTTGGTGTTGGTGTTGGTGTTGGTGTTGGTGTTGGTGTTGGTGTTGGTGTTGGTGTTGGTGTTGGTGTTGGTGTTGGTGTTGGTGTTGGTGTTGGTGTTGGTGTTGGTGTTGGTGTTGGTGTTGGTGTTGGTGTTGGTGTTGGTGTTGGTGTTGGTGTTGGTGTTGGTGTTGGTGTTGGTGTTGGTGTTGGTGTTGGTGTTGGTGTTGGTGTTGGTGTTGGTGTTGGTGTTGGTGTTGGTGTTGGTGTTGGTGTTGGTGTTGGTGTTGGTGTTGGTGTTGGTGTTGGTGTTGGTGTTGGTGTTGGTGTTGGTGTTGGTGTTGGTGTTGGTGTTGGTGTTGGTGTTGGTGTTGGTGTTGGTGTTGGTGTTGGTGTTGGTGTTGGTGTTGGTGTTGGTGTTGGTGTTGGTGTTGGTGTTGGTGTTGGTGTTGGTGTTGGTGTTGGTGTTGGTGTTGTTTACTGTGTTATAAGTATAAAAAGTGAGCAGCAGCGTGTTTAAGCTGTCACAAATGACGGAACGCCATGGATTTGTGCTGGTGAACAAGCAACTCTTTCCCACTTTGCACTTCTGCATCCACAGATGATCTTTTTTATCGTTGCTACCGATCCTCGTGAAACAAAAACATATGCTCTTCAACTGATGGCTCGTAAAATTGTTCCATTGAGGTTTTATGAATTGGTTCACGTCTCTTCCACAACTATCACTTTTCTAGACCATCAAAGTCGGCGTCTCCGGCAGTATCTCACAGACAAGTGTGTTGAGGTCTCGCTTCACTAACTTGCACGGCGGTTTCAGGCACCAAACTGCTTCAAACATAGAAATTAAGTTAGAGAAACATCTTTGTTCACAGCACATTTTGGGCGGATTTATAAGGGCGCGAAAACCGTCGTGGGAAATACTATATTTACTGTTGTAAAGGACCACACTTTGTCTAAGCGTGGACCTATTTTAGGTTGGTGGCTACTTGCTTATATTGACATCACGGAGGACATGAGTTTAAAGGTACTGCTCTGTGAAATTAAAAGGCAACGTGTCTCTTCTGTCAGAGAACGAGCTGTCGATAGGCTGCTAATGGCAAAAAACTCATGAACCGGCTGCGTGGCGTTTTGCCTGTTCGCGTCCTTGGTGCTCGTTGCTGTCTGCCGCTATCATAGAAACACGCGGATGAAGCCATGCAACATTTTTAAAACTACCTTTGCTTACTAAATTTATAAAAGGAGATGCTGAAACTGGTCACCGTCGTTGTCCATTAATTTTCTCAGCTCTGGGAAACCATCCAACACTCCAATAGATGGTAGATTTCGGGCTTGTAGGTCGTGGTCCAGTCGATGAATTGTCTAACGTTTCGCCTAAGACTGCGTTGGGCATCTTCAGAGGGACTCCTCATCGACTGGACCACGGCCTACACGCCCGAAATCTACCATCTGTTGGATTAACGCCGGCCGTGAAAGCCTAAGCATGTATATATCCATCACTCCTATAGTTCATGTTGAGAATTGTTGCCAATTTCCTGGTTGACATTTTGTTTTTGTGTGCGTTTATGTTGTACACTTTACGTATTAGGATACCCTAGAGATAGAGATCGCTTATTGGAGCTCTGAGAAACCTTTCTCCGCTAATGGCGCACCATATACCAATTTTTCTTCATCATGGAATGGTTACTTCATGAACAATATTAGGTTCTGAGCTAAGGACCAATTTTTTTCGAGTCAATAGTTGACGCTCGTACATACATGAATACAATATTGCAACTCCCCCCCCCTTTTTTTTGAGAATTAATAGACAGGGAGGGTGATTTTGCTATTTTTCAACAAGACTGGAACAGGCAATCTTTCGATGAGAACAACTGAAAGTGTGTTTTAGGACAGAATTATTAGTAGAGATTTATGGCCCCCTCGGTTCCGGAATCTAACCCCCTGAGATTGCATTCCTAAGTAAAGGCTTTAAAAGTAGTTTTAAAAATGTATGGTATTAACCGCGTCTTTCTATGATAGCGGCAGACGGCAAAAAGCGTCGAAGACGCGGACAGGCAAAATACCGCGCAACCGGTTCCTAAGTTTTTTGCTCTCTTGGTACTACACACAGGCACTCTATCCTCCAATACCAGCAAACCTCGAGGCAAATTAGAGTAAGATATCTAGTTATAACAGAGAAATTTTCTGTTTTATGTCAAAATTATTAGAAATTCTTCTCACAGTCTTGAAAAAAGTCTACATTTCTTCTCATCCGTTTTCAAATTCAACTTCTTTTTTTATCCTCTTTTTGGTTAGTTTCAACACAATTCTTATTTCACCAAGTATATAGTTTTAATACTTTATACATTATCCTTATCCCTCTCCACGTGTAAAATATATGCCATTGTTGGCCCTCATTTCGTCGCAACTTAATATTTTACAGTTTACAATTTATACTCCGAATTCACAGGTTTACGATGGAAGTTTCTTTTTATACTAAAATTTTCTCATTTTTGGGGTAATTTTTATCTAGTGCTCAATTATTCTTTTATAATGGCTAATGTTTATATTTGTGAACGTCCCAAGGATTTAAACCGTCCATTTACTACACCTCTCTATTTTAGATTCTAAACAGTATTTGCTCTGGTTTTATTATTACTATTACTCTTAGTATGTCGATTTAATTCATCCTCTACTACGCAACTTGTCAATTAGTTTCATTAACATATCTGTAGGATATTCTACGTTCTGCTTGTTATATCCTGAGTGGGTGGGATCCGAGATAAACCCAATTAACGAAAATGGGGATAATCCGATAAGAAACTACTAAATGCATACAATATGAATACGATGAGGTAGAGTGTGGAAGATGAGGATTCCACACTGAGCCCAACTGTTGAGCTTGTTGTATGTCAGACAAGGAAGAGATGCTCTACGGACGTGTTGGAACCAGAAAGAGTAGCACGAGTCAGCGTGAGGGTCTCTAACTGTGCTGGAGATTTTTCATCTCGACAACAGGGTTCGCTAAGCAGCCTCAGTTAGGCCGGTTGCAACGCCACCCATCCACAGAGAAGAGCAGCTATAGCCCAAAGTCCCCACACAGCAGCGCCAAACCCGCCCATCGCCAACACTTCCGACTATAAAAGACCTTCGCAGCATTTGCCTGATGAACACTGCAAAAGTGAAAACAAAAGAATTGATGACATCCGGATGAGGATGTACTATAAGGACTGTCGTTAAACCGAATGAGACAGTCTAACATAGGTATCTTGGCTTTATTATTCTCTGCAGCTAGATGCACACGAATGGCAGCGACCTCTACTTAACTGGGCTGTCAACATTACAACCGTATACATTCATATGTATTGAACAAACGAGCGCATATTTCCCTAGTAAAAACGTAAGCAAAAAAGGCAACAAATCTGGATATATGGGTAATCAGCATTAAGAAGCCAGATAAGCAAGCCTCTTGTATACATATTATTTTTTAAAATGTATTTACTTAAATTTATTTATTTAGAGTAGGTTTAACTCATTTCAGTTATTCCGATTGATTAATAGTGATTATAATAAAATGATATAATATTCATGTAGTGTTCATAGAGTGATAAGGAGGTCTCGATCTAACATTATTGAGCCAACACAATTAACCAGTACACATTATTGTTGTTTCTTCTATTACTCACTGTAATAGAAAAATCTGATGTGTTACACTCACATGCCTTTCTCTACTTTTGTACTAACTATTCCTACAAACTCTTATTGCTCCTGTCAGTCAAGATAAACATTTGCAGAAATTGTCTTTTAACGAGATCGCAATTTTTTGTAAAGTAAGATTTGATCTGCCTCTTACGGTTTACATATTATGCAAAAGCCTCAAGAATAAACAGGACTACGTGGACTGTACCCAGAAAATTCAAAATATACGTTTCATTTGCCATAAAATAATTGTGTTATGTGGAATTTTAATCAAAATCGTCACAGCCATTTTCGGGAAAAAACAAATTTTGAAAACTTTTCCATGTAAAGGGTAGTTTGTTCTAATGTATTTTTGTTTAAAACTATTTTTGATCAGACTGGCTGTTTACCACGAGATGCTATTATCTTTCTTGTACGATATTTATTGAAATCCTAAGTCCATATGTTTTTAATGTTCCTCCTAGTTTGCATACACTTTTTGTAAATCATTTTCATTTGTTTGTGTAATTATTACATCATCTGTAAGGAGCAGAATATTCATATTGTAGCTGTTATTTAGTTTGGTGCCTTTTGGTAGTACCCCGACAATAATAAATAATTGTATTGGACATATTTGTTACACTCATCACTCCTTGGTCAATGTGTGACCAAAGCAGTACCTTCTACCCGGTATAAAGAGTTGATAATGGATATGAAGAAAGTGCTCCTAGAAATGCTCAATACAAAAAAGGTTTGGAAAAAATACACTAGATGATAAAGATGCTTAAGATACATGCTTAATTTTACAAATGAAGGAAGAATGAAAGAGACTGGGTTTGCAGAAAACTCCTATTGTTGATTGATTGAATTTTGGGGTATATACCCGGTATAAAGAGTTGATAATGGATATGAAGAAAGTGCTCCTAGAAATGCTCAATACAAAAAAGGTTTGGAAAAAATACACTAGATGATAAAGATGCTTAAGATACATGCTTAATTTTACAAATGAAGGAAGAATGAAAGAGACTGGGTTTGCAGAAAACTCCTATTGTTGATTGATTGAATTTTGGGGTAAGTACGAAAACTAAGGCAAGTCGGAGATACTTACAGTTCCTTACGTCCAGCATATCTGCAGTGAAGGTACTTGGCCATTATTGTTGTTGAAAGGTTTTCGCGTTGCGTGAGGCTTTAATAGAATAAAGTGATGAAAACGTTGCAAGAAACGCTGTCTACAAGCAATGGCATTACATTAAAATTATGAATCGAGGTATTATATCTTGTTGTTCCCCAGGGAGGCGTTATCAGCGAGGGAAGACATCTTCCCCTGATTCATTGCTGCGACGATGACTGAGAGGGAGAAACCCCTTATCTTGTGTACGGCCCCACAGTGACAGCTGGACGAATGAAGAATTTCAATTGTTATCTCTCACGGAAGTGGAGTGCGTGCAAGTTGACCACTCTGGAGGGTCGCCAGTACATCATTCATGTGACATTGTATCAACCGATACATTGATAGGCTACACGCCACTTGCCACCGTTACCCTTTTCGAAGAAGCTGCTCTCTTTCTTTCTCTTTCTCATTCATCTTGCTTTCATCGTCCTTGTTTACTTTCGTTATTTTCTTGTCTCTCGGTATAATACTGTAAGGTCGGGCTCGGCGTACAACAATGGACGGACGGGGCCAAGCTACTTCACACCACATACTGGGCGGCGAGCGGGCAAAGACAGTAAGGGTCAAGCTGCCTCGCGCGTCTGCTGTGTGTATCTGACTTTCAACAATCGAAGGGGCAGACACAAAAAGGGTGTCGAAAACGTTCTCGAGACCTCTTCTAGCTGTGCGTGTGGAATCGAGAAAGGTCCGTGTGATGTCATATCCAGTATATATATAGGCCAGGAAGTGGGTTTTAGAGAGTTAGAGTCCTTGATTTTTTTCTTTCCATTACCCCTTTTTGGTGATTAATTTTAATGTTAAGTGTGTATCTAAATTAATAAAATAAATAGTGCTCTAAAAGTATTATTTATGAGTTAGCAGAATATGCGAGTATTAAGCTGTTATTAAATGAGTGGGTCCTGTGTCAGTGAGTGTGAGACAGCTGTGCATGTGTGTGCGTCGGTACGTCGAAAGCCAAGAGCAAAATCAGGTCGCCCGGGTTAACCCGGGCGAAGGGTAAATCGCCACGGTACCTATCCGCTTAGTACGGATTTACCCGTGTAATATAATAGGTGATGTCTCTCTTTGCAAGCTTTTGTGTCGTAGTATGATGGTGCTGGCTGGGTTCCCTTGTTGTCATTGGCAGTGGGATGAGTGGGTCCCTTGGATGTCTGTCTGTCCATCCAAGTGGCGACCACTGCCCTAACTACTTGCTTTGCCGGCCGCTTGCGAGACCTCGAGCGAGGCTTGCCAATGGACGAGAATCCGAGAGGGACGTCGAAAGAAGATCGAGCGACGAGTACGTTGTAGTAGAGTATGAGAGGTAGGGAATGTGAAGAAAGACACTGAAAGGACTGAGCAAGGTTATTAGAACTAAAAACTGAGTTGTAAAACTCTAGTCTGCATTAACGACGAGAAGAAAACTGTATTTGTGGTAAAATGTTAGAAGACAATAGTGATACAAAAGTAACGGGACGGATTGTGTCGTTTTGTGTCACATCCTTTGCACCGGCATAATGTGACAATTTTATGTAGCTAGGCTGTAGCCTTCTGTCCCCTTCGGGTAAACTTTGAACATGAATCCCGCTTATTACCGGAAAACATGCACTTATTGTGATGACTTAACTAAAGTAAAAATGAAGCATGATCTTCCATTTGACGAAATTTTTAAGTTTTCCAAAACTCACACAAATAACAAGGAATATCTTCGAAATGGTTCCCTCTAAAAAAATATATTTGGACATAAATTGTGTGTTTTAGCAAGATCTCATTTTCACTTTCTCTACTACGTGTAGTAGAGGAATTACTGCATTCCATCCAAAAATTTGATGTTGAGATTTCACCAGAAATATGTTTTGAGGCTCCCTGAATAAAAAAAAGGTCTGTGTGCTTCAGTGTCTGTCAGTCAGTGGACAGCATAACACATTGGTTTAAATTCTATTTTTGGTTTTACAAAATATACCATCAAAAAAAAAAAAAAAAAAAAAAAAAAAATGTGTGTAATAATGATTGGTCGAAAGCTGTTAAAAGTGTTGTATTTTACCTTTCCAGTGCGCCAAACCCCAACTCTCAACTCTATATGGCCTTAGAGTTTAGACTAACAAGTGATTTTATATTACGGTGCGCGCTGAAATTGCTTAATTTCTAATAGTCATAGCTAAGCAAGTAATTTAAAAATACGGAAATAAAAAAATACGTGTCTCCTTATTTGATGTCTATTATTCATAAGAAAGTTTGAACCTCCTACGAAAAAGTCGTGTTTTACGGGTGTTCGATTTGACGTGGATTGACCCATGTCCTTCGTTGTATCTAGACTCATGGCCTACTGTACTGCTATAGTATCAAACGCATCCAACGCACAATGAGAAGACAGGCACCAGAGATTCAGACGTTAGATATGCGGAAACTCCAGAACGAGGTACGGCATGCTTTACTAGAAACCACAGCACTTTCGAGCGGATCTATAGATGCACGCGATATATTTACTATTTTCTTTAAATCTTTTGGTGGTCTCATGTTTCTGGCAAAGGGAACGCTACATCTTATCCCTTTAAATGGTTTTGTAGGCTTCCTTAAAGCGGCATTTGTTGTTTAACCAACCGCCTAAATTTTCATCCTTTGTTAGAGCTACTGCGCCTGTCCGATTTTTTCCAGACGATGAACGACACTAATAAGAAGGACAAAAATAATCCCTACTAAGTCCTCACTGAAAGATAGCAGCGTCACTTCTGCAATACGAGAAAACTGTGGAAGAAACCTAACCAAATTCAACGTCCAAATATCTCAATCGATTTTCATTGTATAAATGCTTTGATTTACTGATTATCGACGAGGGTGGCCATGTTTGATTCCAACTACTTATTTCTGGACTTTTCTGAGATAGTGAGGTCTAGTAGCTACCTAATGAATTTGTGAGCACATTAATATTAGGCCCGTTGCTGCATTACTAGATTTTTAATTGATAAAATATTGATTTTGTTCCATACTAATAACTACAGTGTATGGGTTATGTATGCTGTCGTAATGATTATTTTAAACACCTTTTCAGTAAATTTGAAACAAACATTCACGTGACAAATGAAGTTAAGTGTCCTTGTAATCTTTCAAGGAAATGGTTTCTTGTGTTACTTTTAAATAAAAAACATTGGTTTACTCCAATGCCAACGCAGACACCAGGCCACGTAGACAACAACTAATTCACAACGCCAGCAACTACAAGAAAACCTCAAGCCAAGCACCACCCATCATCACACTAATAGAAACACACAAAAAAGCCAAAGAAGAAGAAGAACAAAGAATACAGGACCATCTAAATACCCTCAACGAGCTCATAAGTCAAGTTTCTTCCAGACAACAACGCGACTAAATGTGTATTCCAAGAACAACCACAGCACAAACTTCACCAACTGCAACATAAGAATCAACACCAATTTTATGTTTAAGCCTAGTATTAGTTTGTATTTTATTTTAATTTTATTGCATTGTATAAATTGTTCATACCTACTATATTGTAACCTAAGAATTAATAAAAATGTCCACAAAAAACTAACCCGCGGCTGAAGAGGGTACACCCCTGAAACAGCCATAGGGTTAATTTGCCCTGGGTGAGATAAACCCAGGGTAATATTAGCCCTTAAATACCCTTGAAAAAAATAATTTACTCCAGTACCCTTCTCAGTCACAAAAAGATGATTTCCTGCATTGCATTTCAGTTTTATTTAAAAGAGTAGACTTTATTGCGTGAAAACAAATGAGCATGAAGCATCCAAGATTGCAAAATACACATGAAACTGTACATAAAGTATTAAGAAATAAAGCAAGAAAGCAAAGAAGTTCTACAAAAGTATGGAATTGAGACAAAATGACAAGCGTATTATAAGTGCAATGGATCAAATACGAGGTGAATATAGTATAAAAATAGAACTTAATAAACAGTAAAATATCAGAATGAGCGGATGCAACATGTTCAACGAATATCAAATTTAAGATTGCCTAAGGATCTAGGTTTGGAGGG
Organism: Tenodera sinensis; assembly: GCA_030765045.1. NCBI lineage: Eukaryota > Metazoa > Arthropoda > Insecta > Mantodea > Mantidae > Tenodera > Tenodera sinensis. Next base: position 178,112,439 of record CM060961.1, on the reverse strand, counting down.
GGCGGGGAGAAGATGGGATAAGAAGATATCGACGGTGACTGCACTTAGGTGACACCAGAGCTGAGGGCAGGGTCCGAACCAGTATCATATTTAAACTCCCCGTAGTAGCTCGTACAATCGGTTTCCCTCTTGGGGGCCCGGGACTCGGAGAGCATGCCCGATCCAGAGGACGAAGATTTACAGAGAACATTTCTTTGCTATCCAATGCTGAGGATCCCACCGACCTTAAAATCCTAAGACATCCAAGCAGAATGAAGTGAAAATAGAGGAAATAAACTGGGACAGGAAATTCGGGGGAATGATTAACCTTCGCACCAATTACATAGTGAAGCCCCGAGATAGCCATGGGTCAGAAAGGTCGGCCACGGGAATCGAACCCACATACTGCATCCGTTTTTTTATTTATCAGCGTGCCAATTCCAAGCAAACCAGAACAGAGGGGAACTGGTGCGGTTTTTATTTTCTGTTTTACAAATTGTTTACTCCTTTTATTCTGTTATATACACACATTTACACACAGACAGGTATATCTGAAGCGGGACTTGAACCCGGGACCATCTGCGCGACGGAGCGCCAGACATACGCTCCAGCGACAACGGTTATCAGGGCCGGCGATTTCAATATCCACCAAAAGGAAAAAGATGTGGGCCGACCCAAAAAAGAGGTGAGACGGAACGGATATTGGGTCCATAACTTGAGGTGGAGGAGAAGAAGAGAGAAATAGTAATGTGTAGTGAAAGTATTGTGATTGTTAAATATTAACTTTTTCATATGTTACTAATTTTAATTTTATTTTCCCCCCAAGGTTTCTACGAATAAATCGTAACGCTATTGATAAAGCAAGTTGATGGTCACGCTGAGGAAGTGGATGGCAGAATAAACGGACGACCTCCATTTGTCATTCGCTGGAGGGAACAAAAAAGTTGCTTTAGTGGCGAGGGTAAAATGATATCCATAAAAGTGGCGTATATCAAGGAGTGTGGAAGGCGTGCTGGTCGATGTCTCACAGCGGGATAGCGAGCTTGCGGCTATCGGCCATGTCATCAGCAGCACACGCGCTCTAGCGATGACAATATCTCTCCTAGAAATTACAGAGGGTTGTAAAATGCGGCATTTCACGCTCCGGTGCCACGCTACCGTCGCTACCGCCGACAGCCGACAGCCGACCTTACATTCTCACACAACAAACCAATAAACTATAACACACAACTCACATTGCTTGCAATTTAAGGGAAAGTTTTATGTTTCAACATTTCTCTACCACAGCTCATAGAGGAAGTATTGCATCTCACCCAAACATTCGATAAATGCAGTTCACTAGAATTGCACGTTTAAAATCATTTTTAGAAAAAACAATCTGATGTATTGCACTTACATGAGTTTCTCTACTGTTGTACTAACTATTCTTATAAACTTTCGTTCCTTTTCTTTATATTGCTCGAGATAAACATTTGTAGAAATTATCTTATTGGTAATTTTCTTGTAGGTTTTAAGCTTTTAAAACTGGTTGCTAAATGAAGGCTTTTAAATTCCGTTCTCTTTAAATGCTCATGAAAAGACCTTTCATTTGAGACAAGCTTAAGTATTGCACAACTCACACAAATGACAAGGAGTATCTTCAAAATGGCTCATTCCACAAAAAAGTGCATTTTGAGATAAATTGTGTTTTAACAAGATCTACATTCTTTGTATAGTAAGATTTGGATTCTCTTACGGTTTACCAGTTATGTGAGTCATGAAGAGTGACGCAAACGTTCCTCTCCGTCGAAGACGTCGTCTTTAAGACCTATAAGATCTCGTGTTTGGTGTCCGGACTGGCTCTAGCAAGAGGTCCTAATCTGCAGGGTATGCGTGAGTTATGGTAGGAATGGAACCAAACGAAGAATCAACCAACATATCACTTTATTTGTAAATTTCCAGATTTGTAGAGAACTGCCGACGATATTTAAATAGAATGTAACTTTGTAACTTCAATTACAACGTTATAACACTTTAACTTTGTCACCCTTTAGCAACCGCCGAATTATGTATACGCGCTAGCTTACGTACAACTCCCAAGTTGCACGTGCGTTATCTCGACTCGATTCAAGACGTGTGTGTGTTGCGTTGCATTTGTTTTTGCGCGAGCAACACGAAGGAAGCGATTTCCATTGGCTAACTTTAGAGCACGTCATGGTAAGATAGGAATCAGCCCGCTGAATCACTATGGCTTAGTACAAGCAACAATTGTAACCTTATCACTCATTTAAATCTGCCTAGGCTTCCATTCTTGAGACATACTCAGCTTTATTACGTCTTCCCCTTAACTATTGACTAGAATCTCCTTTTGTTTCTTTCCAGTATCAAATATATATTGACATTATAATTTCGGTTTCAAGAGTAAACAGGTCTACATGGCCTATAGCGAGAAAATTCAAAATATATATTTTATTTGCCATAAAATGCAATTACATGGCATTTTGATCAAAATCGTTAGAGTCATTTTTGAGAAAATAAAAATTTTCGAAAAAGTTTCCATGTGAAGGGTAGTTTGGGTGGGGAAATTTTATTACATATCTTCGTGCTGCATCCTTGAAAAATACTAAACTTAAATAGCAACTTTGATTTTTAACCAACTTTTCGTTTTTGGGTTATGTTGTTCACATATAAACACATACGCACACGCGCGCGCGCGCATAGATATACACACAGAGAGACACAGACCTTTTTATAAAAATGCTTTTTTTGATTCAGGGTTTCTCAAAACATATTTCCGGTGAAATCTCGACATCGAAATTTTGTGTTTGAATACGATATTTCCCCTACTATATAAATGTATGGATGTAAGTGGTAGAGAAAATCAAAATAGGTGTTTATATTAGATTGGATGGCGTTCAGCGAGTTCACAAGTAGCCAAAATAACCCACAATTTGTTGCCTTTTTGTTGCAATAAATTGTGAGTTTTTAAAATTTAATTTACAGAAAAACCGTTGAATCTATTGAAATAAGCCAAAGGAAAAAGTTGTCGTTTATTCAATTTTCTACGAATATAGCCATAAATCAAGAACCTTCAATCAATAATAATTCAGCCAGGTGATGATAATCTTTTTTGATAAAAATATTTTTTTCTAGAAAACTATAAACTTTTCAACGTTTTGGTGTTAGACTTTCTCGTTATTCACAACACGAGAAATTCGCTGTTAAAGTCTAGCGGATTATTTCACCTCCACTCTGTATAGATATGTACATAACATACACAGCATGTATTGTTTGTTCTCGGAAGTTGCTGAGTTTCACATTGCACCAATGAAATTAAAGAAATCACAAGTGACAGACAGTTGTTAACTCCACGTGGAGTGAAACACAGCGTTGCAACATCCACCCTGTTTTCTTGCTCATTCTGTTCCTTTTCTATTGATCTTCCTAGAAGTAAATGTCCACGCGTGGAGTGCAAATGGTTACTTGGGGAAAACGTGACAACGTTGTTTTTAGGGACACTGAATACTTTCATCGTGTCTTACTAGATTTTGACGCGTCGAATGTTCACCATTGTAGTAGCACAGTTATTTTATTATTTATTTTTTACTAAGGGATATTCCACACTATAGTCGTGTCCTTCATCCCAAAGCGATCTTCCACCTGCATAAGTCGCTGTCATGAGCACCTTCCTCCATACTCCTTTTCATCCCTTCCATCCAGCATTTCTTATGTTCCCTCTTCTTCTTTTCCCTTCTACTTTCCAATTTAGAATTTCATTGGGTATTCTGACCTCTGACATTCTAAGCACGTGCCGATACCATTTCAGGCGTCTTTCTTCTACAATTTCCAAAATGTTATTGTCAACTTGCATAAGTTCCCATATTCTATTATTCCGAGTTTTATCTTTTCCGGATTTTCGTGCTGACGTGCTCCAAAAATTCATTTCTAATATCGTTAATTTTTTTGCTTGTTATCTGCTTATTGTCCAAGTTTCAGCGCCGTATAATGCAGTACAATTATGTAAGTCTTATTATTTAAGCGGATTCAATGATAAATATTTTCTTTCTTCTCAGTTTTAAGTGTGTTTATATGAAAGCAAATCTCTACTACAGCATCTGCTTGTTTAATACTCCGCTCTCGTGTTTTTTGTTTTTTTTTCTTTGTATTCCTGAAATTACGTCTTAGCGGAAATTCAGGTCACTTCCATAGAATTACGAAGGTGCCTGCCGATTTAACCATCGCAACAATCGATATTTGTAAAACTACATCTCACCGCTTAATGATACGCATTTACAGATCAACAATTAAGATTCCATCTTGTTGACTGCAAAATGCTTTTTTATTCTATGGAATTACCACCTACCAAACCCCATGGTCTCCTTAGCTTGTAATGAGTGTTTTTGTTTTGAAGGCTGTCTTGCTCTTCAGCAATTGCCTTTCAATCTCTTATTCCAATTCTGGTGATTGAATTAAACATACATAGTGAAGTTGATATTGCTTCTGCCACCAAATTTGAGACCATTCTCTTTTTTCCAGTAAGTGGTGGTGGTCCAACAATTGTCTCTCGTTGTGATGCAATTCAAGAACTAGCTTATTAAGCTCTAAACCCTATTTCATGTAACCTTGATCCAGCTGACAAGTACTATTTCGCACTCCCTTTCCTTCCCCTTGGGAAAGAGGGGAGGTTGGATTTGCCTCCTTCCGCTTTATGCGGACTGTGTGCTCTTTTAAAACTCAGTTGTGTTGCAGTGGTTGCGTTTGATTTATGAAAACGCTTTCAAATCTTATGCTATAAACATCTCTTCATTAGTAACTTCTTTGGCACTGTCACCAATATTTGGCGAGAAACACATTGCGATACAGACTTTTAATATAGTTCAATTTGAAGAAACTCTGTTCGCAAATATACATAGAGCTATACTCACTCTTATACACACTATTCTTAAAAATGTTTATTTTTCTGTCTAGTACATTTTAATCGATATAAAGTTGGCTTTAAGCGATAGTAAAAATTTCAAGACTTGGTTGCCATGACTGAAATTTCGTTCTCTTTTCAGAGCCAAGAGATGAAAAGTCAAATAACTTATTCCTGTTTAAGAAAAGTGTAAATATTGGCTAATTCAAACACATAAAAAAGGAAAAAGGAGTATATGATATAAATTAGCTCTTAACGAAATCCACATTTTTTATTTAATAAGCTTTTGTCTGTTTCTTACTGTTTACCATTTATGCAAAAGTCGCCCAGAATGAAGAGGTCTTCTGAGGACATTCTCTGAAAATTCAAGTCATAACTTAGAAATTGCCATGGAATCGCTTGTTTGTGTCCGTCATTGTATACTACTGTGAGTCAGTCTACATACCACATGCAAGAACTGATTCACCCTCCGAGTGAAGCAGTGAGGTGGAGAATAGCCGCTAAGTACGTAGAGATAAGGTTGGACATCGCTGGTCTATCATGATAGATACTCGTGCTTTCGTCGTCCTAAGAGGCAGGTTTAAACCGCAGGATCCTCCTGCATATTGGCATATATATGAATGAATGTTATTACGATATATTTTTTTTATTCATAAGCTTATAAAATGTAAATTTGACAATTTGTTTGTTTGAATGTCATGTTAAATAACAAGCTAGCTTATACCTATTCCACGACGGTCGTTGAGATGTGACTATTTTAGTGCAGAGAAAGTTGGGAGATGCGGGGAACAAGGTTCAGCTGTCTGCTGTAAATGTATCATAGCACCATTGCCTTGCCATCTCATTATATAGGTATGAAAATGATTAAACCCGAAGTAAAATGTTAGTTATCTACTATCCAAGGTTACGTCTACAAGATGTTGAAGTTTTAGTGTGATAAATGCTTACAGAATTTTTCTTCTTCTTTATCTGAATACCGTCCCCTTATGTAGGACTTTCACCCCATAGGACTTACAAGTCTGTGCCTAGGATCAGATGCCTATCGAGGAGCAGACGAACTTATGGACCGAACAGAGTGAAGATCTGGAAGCAGGTGATCAGCCCAACACCAGGTATGAGAGTGAGGAAGAGGCAGGCAAAATGGATGAATTGAAAGTTGATAATGGAGCAGTTGGTGGAATTAGTGGCGAGGGAAACCGGAAAATCTTGTGAAAATTCGCTCAGACGCCGCTTCGTCTACCATGAATACCATATACGGGTTCCTGGGATCGAACCCGTATATGGGTTCTTCACCTATCACCTTGGTGATAGGTGAAGATCTAGCCACTTGGCCACTTCGCCGCTTATAGAATTTTCCACCAATCATAATTAAATTACTGTAAGAATGAAACATTAGAATAAAATTACAGAGTTAACCTTTTATCTTGTGTAACGACTGGATGGAAATAATTTTTCTTCGATCAATGTTTACATTAAGTTTGTCAAGAATGTTGACCTCTTTCAATAAAAATTACTGATCCAATTGTGTATTTGGAGGAAAAGGTAAATATCTAATAGGTACTCACAAAACTGTTGATTTGATTTTAGACATTTATAAATTATTTTCAAGCTCAGAACGTTGGATCATTTTAATGTAAAAGTTTAACGAATATATCTTCAAGCAGTAAATATATAGGAACGAACTGGTTCTGTGCATCACTTATGACTTAAGTCCTCTATATTGCAAATGTGAATGCGGCAGCCTCCAGCCTGGTATGTTAACACTGGTAATAGCGGACGTTGTTTTCATGACTAGCTGTCCTTGCGACGGACAATGTTCAAATCGTGGTAAGACAATCAGATCACAAAAAGGCCGCCGTCTGCTGGCAGGGGAGGGTGCGAGTTTCCTGGGGCGAAAACCATGTCGGGTTGTCAGCGGGGAGCGGGGGAGAGACAGTTCGTTAAATCCTCGGGATCACCACAACAGATAAGGCAGGCAGGCAGCCAGCCTGTGGAATGAGTGATGGGGCAACTGCATGTTAGCACTCTTTCTTACTTTCTCAAACATGTCCTCCTAGCTACTTTCTTCTGCACTACATAGCTTTCATTATTTCGTCATCTTTACGGCTGGCTGTCATTAAATTAGAGATGTATATGGATTTTACATATGAGAGTTTATTGGACTTATTTTGCTTTCCTAGAAATCTGAAATCGCCTCTCTAGTCGACATCACTGAGATCGATCGCTGGATCTATGGCTGTTCCGGATGAATGGCGCATCAACTAGCGCTGCGCGACATCGATCACTCTTGCTATAAGGTTGTCCCATAAATTCGTTCGTTTCTCGTCACTAAGAATGCCTCAGAACACTTCTCACGCACAGCACAGCTACGATAGAGTAGTTGCCAAATCTTCTGTTTTAGGAGAAATCCCCAGCTCGAAATCTACTAAACCACTTTTGACATTCTTGATACGTTACTACATCTTCCCTGTAGACAGCACAAATTTTCTGTAAGGCGCATTTGCTTTTACGATATTAAAACGGCATAAGATGTTGGAAATGTTCCCTTTTGCTTTCCATAGTTTGTAAACACTAGTTGATTCATCCAACGTCAGTCACACTCATTGACGTATCCAATAGCGAGTCTAGTTATTTACCTCTAAGTCGTTGGGGTGGTCAGGCAACTATAACTTGAGTGTACAGAGGCTTCAGGGTTTTCAGGTGTTATAGATGAAACTTGCGAGCACAACGAACGAACTTATGAGACAACCTTATATAGGTGGTCCCAAAATTAGACCGACAAACTTTGGGAGCTGATAGATAACATTATTTTAAACACTTTTTATTAAGGAAAGTTTTTCTGCTGCGGTGGTTCGTTTAAGCACTAGACGAGTTAATATCATATATTACTGCCTCATACCTAGTTTAAGTATTTACAGCAAAATCAACAATGAAAATTAGTATAGCATTTATCTTAGTAAGGCACACAATCTTAATCCAAGAAACAAACCCAGATTACATGAATAAAGCACAATCATCTCATTGTTTACAATTGATCGCAGCTTTGCTATTCAAAATTAGACCGACAAGCTTTTAAACCAGAGAAGCTAGCTTTATTATATGTCTTTGAGCGCTGGAAGCTTTCTTGCAATTTTGGTGATATACTTCGGTTTATTTATTAAAAATTGTACCTTTTTGATCAATCTACTCGATTGCTTGATGTAATGAGAGATTAAGTAGTGCAGTTGAGAGGCCATATCATTACTTCACTACTGTACTAACGGTAATAGATTTACTTAATTTGTTTCCGCAATTAATTTGTGCTTCAGTATCTTTCATAGTGTACAAATGAGATTAATAAGTTTCCCTGGGATATTCAATTCACCTAATGTGTTACATAATATATTTCTTGATATACTATCAAATGCTTGTTTAAAGTCTACATATATTAGATCAACAATCCACTCGTAGAACTTCTCTGTCATGTGTCTAATGGTGCCCCTTTGAGGGCAAAATCCACATTGGCATTCTGTGCTATGATTTTCCTATTCATATTGCCCTATTTCCTTTCCCATCACTTCCCTGCTTTCTCTGACTTCCTCACATTCTATAAGACAATGCTCTCTGTGCCAATAGATTAGTAGGACAATGTACCTATTATTACGTTCGTGACATTTTAATCTGAGTTTAAATATTTTTAAATTTTAAGGTACAACATTTGTGCAGAATTTATACAGGGTTATTGCTACTGATATCAAAGTACTATTTTCCTTACAACGGTTATTTGTAACAATAGATGGTAACCCTGACACAAAAATAAGGATTTGTCACGTTCACATTTAACCTTAAAAGAATCACTTTTAAAGGTACTGAAACCATATTAGTAGAAGCAGAAAGAAAACATCGTAGTTCATTTGTGTGTCATCTTTGGTACAATTGAACAGTGAAAGACTATACGAGAAAGGAATTCCAATGGCGTAACTCAAAGGGATATTAATTATAAACATTAATCATGCAAACACGAATGCAAAAATTCATTACTATCCTCCATGTACTTTTAAATTCCTCTACTAATTATAATCTGTATTGGACTACAAGTTCCACAAATACAGGTTATGTAGAATCTGTATTAATTTGATGTGGGTAAGTATTCGCTGTATTTTCCGAGGTGATGTTTCACACCAGAGATGCTACCTCTTGGCTCCAACCATACTAATAAAGTCACATTCCTGTTTCCTCTCGCATACATCGTAAACTCCGAGCGACAAAACATAACGAAATATGCCATGACTGGAGCTGCTTCTTGATTACAGGTTTTACACATACCCTGCAGAATTCTCTCTCTCTCTCTCTCTCTCTCTCTCTCTCCCTCCACATCCACGCTCTCATTCTGACACGCACTTCATAGCAAGACTTGCTATTCAATGTTTGAATAACGATATTCCAGCATTCGATATTTTATGAGCCATTTACAAAAAGCACAAATATAACTTACCATGGACCACCAAATAGGTAATTTGCGTCGTTTTATCTATATACAGCATCTTTCAAGTAAGATTCAATTAGAAACATATTTTAGGGCCTTCTATCCCTATATCTTAGACCATATATCGTACGTGAGTGCCTTGCAGCACTATATAGCAATAAGGGATACGGAGGGGATTCTACACTGGTCAGGCTTATTGTACCCAAGCCCCCAAGGGGACAGGAGGAAGAATGAGGTGAGAGGAGACACCGGGTGGCCACAGACTAACGGCACAGACATTGGCAGAGGTTCCTAAAGTTTCCCAAGAGGGACCTCGGTCCAACCCCTCCTATACCACCCGTTTTTCCACCCGGATCCCGCGGACAAGAGGGGTGGAAAGAGTTCCTATGCACATATCATCCCTGTCAAACTGCAGCTACACTATACCGTAAACAAGAAGTTTAATGTAACTCACTTGTTTTGAACAAGACATTAGAATGACGTGGAGCGGTCGGCCTACTTTGCGATTGTCACCGTGAGGTAGTGGCCGGATCTCTCCAGTGGAGAGTGACGTGCGGTCCCCTAGAACAGTGGTAGGTTTTAAATAGTTCTCACTGTATAACTAAAACCGGACGGTTTTGCTGGTTTATTTTCCCTCAGGCTGTGCATATACGGTTATTCTTTTAAATCTGAAGCGTCACAGTTGGATTTGACTCACAGCTATCCTTATGTCATACCCATACACGCATTAAATCTCTGTCGTTTGGTTAATATCCCCAAACCTTAGTGAACTAGTCAACCTTAGTCTATCGTAGCCATTGTAGAAGAAAACAATAGCAGTTCTTGATTTTACAGCTTGGATATTTTTTCGAGTCCCTAGTATTAAGACGTTTTTACGCTCTCGAATTCCACACTTAAGAACAAAACGCCATCAACAAAGCGAATCCTCAGTGGCAACAAAGGTAGAGCATTCTTTGGATTCGTGCTCCAGGAGTCCACGGTGACATTTACGATTGTGACTGTCTGTGAATTATATCACAGTTCTTCTGCGATTTGTTTTTGTGTTCGGCATTGAAAATATAACAAAACTCGCCGAAGGTAGCAATGGTGCATACCATCATCATTGACCACAGAGGATACGTTACACGGAAGCAAAAAATGGACGAGGAAAGAGCTACCTACGAAATAATATGAGACACAGAAAAGGAAGAAAGAAAAAATATGTATATACGCATACTGAGAAGATGGAGAAGAACATAAACATGAAAAAGAAACATTGCTAATTAAAGGAAAGAATAAATGTCCTACCAAATCGCTAAATAAATTAATTTTAAAGCTTAATTTTTGTGGCTTAAACAATTTTTAGCATTTGTAGACCCTGTTCTAGACGACCGTCGCCAATTTCGTATTTAGGGCAGGCAGAACTCGCATTCTTTCTGTAGAGATTCTTCTCTGTTTTATGTCCCGACTCTCTCCCCCTTCCCCTATATTTGTGCCTCTTTCATTCTAATTTTCTCACACTTGCTCTATATCGCTCTCTCCTCTTCTGTCCTCTGTGTGTAAAGTATTTTTTATCATATAGTTTGGAAAGCAGTTAACTTCTTCTTCACTGGGATGTTAGTAAAAATTAAAAAATTATTAAAATGTTTATCTATTATACCTACGTCTGTTCTGGCATTAAAAGTATGATTTTCTGTAGTGTGATGCCGGCCATGGCAGCGGCAACACAAGCAAGGATGGTCAGGGACGGCATGCCACACCCCACTGCCGTGGTGCGTAACACAGGAGCGTAGAGGTTAAGCTTCCCCGCACCACTCATGCAAGCGAACACATGACTAACAACGATCACACGGCAACACAAAGTGTTTTTCAGAACATTCGAGGAGTGTCCGGGGCCGGCTTGTTTGTAGCCGTTTGAGAAAAATCTGCTACGTCATCGCCAGTATAGAAACTGAGTGCGTAGAAGCAGGCAGTTTTTGAGTGTGTCAGTGAGAGCGAGACAGCTGTGAAAGTTACGTCGCATCGAAGTGAAGAAGTTTTAACGAGCATCGAGTTAGTCGAAGTTAGTGTTTGAGAGACAGAGAAAGTGAAGAGGCAGTGAAAGGAGTGAGTCAAGGGTCAAGAAGAGAACAGTTGTGAATTGTAATATCACGAAAGACTGCAGACTGTGTTAACGTCAGTAGAAGAGAACTGTATTTTTGTGCAAAAGTTTAGAAGAAAAATACAGTGATAGAAAAGTAACTGGTTTGAATTTGTCATTTTGTCACACTGGTGTCAAGAGTAGGATTCTTTGAATTGCCGTTTTGTCACAATAGCAATGGTTTATGGCCACGAGTAATCGACAAACCTAAGCTAACTTCTAAACATTTCATCTTATCGAAATTTTATAATTTGTAAAAACATATTGCTTATAAACTTCTGTTATATGTCTATCAAAAAATAATAAGGTAATTCATAATCTAGATTTGAGCCATGTTAAGGTGCTGACAAATACGCGAGAATCTTGCGGTCAGAACTGCTTATGAGGAAGAATTCATTAAATCCGTTACAGACTTTCTATTTCGTTGCTAGTCGCTCAGAATCGCTCATGAACCACCGTCTTGATCCAAATCAGCTTCAGTTTTCTGTGGGCACAAAAGAAATACTCCTTTATCAACTTAGTCCTAGGAATCTGTTGTTGCACCAGTTTGCATCGTACACATAATATAAATTAAGGTGTCCCTAACCTGCATCAGCGAATAAGAAATTGAGTTTTGGCAATGTATGATGTAGGGACTTTGGTGGCGTGATCATGGATTTGCCGGGACATGTTGATAACAGAGCGTGTATTTCTAAAATTCCTGCCTTTTATTTCGTGTCCTACATTTCTGCAGAATTGGTTGAAAAGCTTGAGCTTGGTGACACTGTAGTTCGAGGATCCTTGTGCTTGAAGTGGTAGCTCCAGTATTGGTAGGAATAAAGTATTAAACACTTGCGTACTTGCTCCTCCAATTGAATCAACTGGAGGAGTCATTTAGATTAACTGTGGGTATTAATTTACTCCAACCAATTGAGCTTTTTGATATGGCACCTCCGATTGCTCAAACGAGCTTCGTCACGTGACAGCCTCGAGAGTTAGTGTTCTCCAACTACTGGAGCTTTGGAACATGCATTAAATTGATTTAGCAGCTTTAGATTCCTAACAGATTTAGTGTGCTGGAACACTTGTGCTTCTCACAAGTAAGCCTGATGATTAGTTTGCTCCAATTACTTGCGCTTTGCGACTTTGTTACTCCTGGCATTATGCACCAAGTGTCCAGCATTTTGAATAGATTGCTTCTTGCACTAATGTAATCCAATTGCTTGTGTTTTAGGTCTTTGGAATATCAACATTAGTGTGGTCGGCTTGGCAGCTGAAGGAATTTCGTTAGGTATGTAGCTCACATGTTTTCTCATTCTTAACCAGGCAGCACGGAGTATTAGACCTGTGTTATAATATCTCATTTCTGTATTACAAAAGTGGGATCACATACATTTCTGAAACTCCTCTTAAAATTTCAATCTTATATGCTAGTACATTATTCAAAGGACCATTTTGATGGGCGCAAAATGCTGCAAAAGGGATTAAAAGTTGGAATTTAAATTCAATGTGGAGTTTTAATTAATTGTAAATTTGTGTCTTAAAACCGTTAATATTAAAATAGTAAATGTACAGTATGAAAGTATAGGTAATAAATATAATAACACGCAAGAAAGGAAACATATCACATTGTTTTACCAAAGAAGTAGATTAACAAGAAGTAGATAGAATGATAAGCTAGTTTAAGAATAGTTTGTGGAAGAGTGAGTGGAAAAAGTTGTGTGAATGCAACACAAGGTAGATTTTTATCTGTATAATGTAGTTCCAATTCTCCCATGTAGTTTTCTTAATATATTACGTGTAAATTAAACACATATATTTAGTGTTACAATTTTAGCTGTTCATATTTAGTCTCTGTAATAAAGGTAAAGTAAAAAAGTAGTTTGTGGTGACGATTCCGTGGAAACACAATGAATTCTCATATTCCTTGCGTACAGGAAATTTGCTCATTCCAATGTTTGAAGTCATGGCTATCCTTGGCATTAAATGTTGCCAAGTGGCATATCATTTTACCGAATACCAGTTATTTATTTTAGGCATTGATGAAGAAGCCATCATTACTTTAATAGCACCGGTTTCACTCATCAGAACCAAATTACCGGAATTTAGTTCGATCTCAGTCCTCTTTATACTTGGCGGCCAAATCGATACTCTTTTTTCTCACTTTTTAGGTTGATTAATGACAGTGCATATGGATTAAAGTAGGTATCCTTAACAATCGGCCAAAAATGCTTGTACCCGGATTCTGCGTAATGTTTCGAAACTTAGCAATCAGCAATTTATTGTAGGATAGAAAACAAAGTCTCTTAGTAAACTGACAAATGTCAAACTTTCGTATAATTCCTAATAGTTCGTTTACTGCCTGTCTCATATTTGTAAGGGAATCGTTTTAATGATGAAGCATTTATATGAGTAACAAGTCCACTATCTGATGTGGATTTCGATTAAGAGTTGGCTGTTGTAGTGTCTTTTGCTTAGGTTCTGGTTCATAGAAGTATAATCTTAGGTCATTGAAGTGCTACAATTACAAATGATGAGTCGTAATTTCTTTTAACTAACGTATATTTTCATTTCATTCGTAACATGTTCAAACTCACGTGTCTCTATTCATCACATTCATAGGATTATAGGATCTGCAGTGTTTTGGAATTTAATAAATTTACTATGCCATGGCAATGCTTAGTAGTCTGTCTGTATGGGTTGTTATGATAGTTACAAGGTTTCCAAATGTTGCACTGTGTGTTGTTGGCGTAGCATAAAACATGAAATAATATTAACATTGCTGTGGTAAATACAATGTAACAAATCCCACTTCTGACGCCAATGTGACAAAATTTAATTACTTTTTCTTTCTCTTCACTTCTGTTCTAAAATTGAAGCACAAACCACAATTCTGTTTTATTGTTAACAAATATACAATTCGTCCTGACCTTGCAGCTCACAACTGCTCTGTCCTCTAGTATGCTTGACTCAAAATGCTAACACGCACTCAAAGTGTTCTTAACCCCCCCCCCACACACACACACATTTACACACACACACTCAGAGCTAACAGGTGTCTCGTATACTAAACGACTCCGAACTGTTGTCACTCACCGCCGCATTCCCTTATGAGTCGACAATTACGTAGCACGGATTTGTCTCAAATTCCACCTTTTTCCGAAATTCTCTTAAATAAGCCGGAAATTGAAAGTTGGAAACAGTTTATTCTGCCGCACTCGTCGTCTTCGTTCGACCGCTCCATTGTCGTCGGGTCACGTATTTACAAGCAGTGATGTGAGCTAGCCTAACTTTGACCGTTCGATAACGGCTGTTGGCCGGCGCCATACTATTTACATATAATTTTGAAAGTAAATGCTTTCTGGAGGAATGTTCATTGGATTTATGAATTGATTTGTAGATGTCAACTGTCTCACTTGAAATAATGATTGGTTTATTAAATTGCTGAAAGGAAAACAATTTCAAATTATAGTCAACACATAACACTTCAAAATGAGCTCGAAACGGAAGAATGTTTTGGATGGTCCATCAATTTACCAAGAAAATACCCTTTTGCTACATGTCGAGTGATCAAAGGACATGATTGTTTGAATAAGTACATTTTCAGAATTGAAAAAGTGGCCTCTGCAAATTGTTTATTGTACTCCAAAGAAGAATAAATGGACATTGAACATTAAAAAAGTTGCGAATATCTTATGGCTTTTGAAACTCTAACATCAAATTATTGAGCCCAAATGACCTTGTTGTCGACGGGCCCTTAAACCCTACATTGCATCATATGAAGTAAAACTCATCTCACCCTCTCTAACCTAAAATTATTAAAAAATTGGTAAAATTAAGACTACCTATATGAGAAAAGCTCTTTGCATGTTCAAGTTCTCCCCCATAAGGTATATACACCAGCTAGTCAAGCAGAATACTTCACATTAAAACCTACAACCTGTAGAACACACATTCTAATGATAGATTCATCTCACAAAGAGCAGCAAAAGCACTGGATGTGGACCCCGCGCTCTGGAATAGACCGCGGGCCCCAATTGGACATGCGCCCCGTCCACACAAAGACAACAATCCACATCATATATGCATCCCAAACAAATATCACGATATTTCAAGTAATGCAAATGTATGTCTTTAATGCTCAGGACTTGGTAATGAAATCATTCTCCTTCTTTCCTTCCCAATATTTTGATGTTAGTGTTTCAAAAGCCAAAAGGGATTCACATTTTTTCTAGATGAGGATTTTCTTGGTAGTTTGATGGATCATCCAAAACTTTCTTCCATTTTTGAGTTCATTTTGAGGTGTTATGTGATTATAATTTGAAGTCATTTTTCTTTTAACAATTTTTTAAATTAATTCATAGGAGAAACTTTGATTTACCTCTAAATTTATTTGAGACCCTTTCTTTGCTTAAGCATCAGCATTTCATTTCCAAAAACACCATAGGAGTTACAGGAGTTCCCTGTAAGATTATACCACTTTCTCTACTACGTATACTAAGTGGAGGAAGAATTGTATTCCACCCAAATGTTCGATGTCGAGTTTTCGCCGGAAATATATGTCTTGAGGCCCCCTGAATTCTAAAGAAAGTATTTTTAGAAAAGGCCCATGTGTGTATGTGTTCGTGTGAACAGCGTAACTCAAAAACCAAGTCGGTTAAAAACTAAATTTGGTATTTAAGTTTAATATCTTTCACGAATGCGATACGAAGAGTTTAAAGAAAATCCCTCTACCCTCAACTACCCTTTACATGAAAATTTTTTCGAAAATTTTGATGTCCTCAAAAATGGCTCTAACGATTTTGATTAAAATGCCACATTTTTAAGATATTTTTATGGCAAATGGAATCTATATTTTGAAGTTTCTGGCTTTAACGCCATAGTTCTGTTTACTCTTGACGACTTTTGCATAATTAGTAAACCATAAGAGAAAGACCAAATCTTATTATACAAACATATAGATCTTGTTAAAACACACAATTTATGTACAAATGAATTTTTATGTGGAGTGAACCATTTAGGAGATATTCCTTATTATTTGTGTGAGTTTTGGAATACTTAAAACTTTCGTCAAATGGAGGATCGTTATTCGCTTTTTATATCTTAGCCGTGCAAAGTGAACGGAATCTCAAAGCCTTGAAAGATTTGACTATCGCACAAAACCTACTGTATTCCTATATTCCTCTTGCACCTACAAGGAAATAAGCAATAACATAATTTCTGCAGATGTTTATGTCAACTAACACGAAGAAGATAGAAGAATAAGAGTTTTTAAGAATAGTTAGTGTAAGAGTAGAGAACGTCATGTGAGTGCAACACATCAGATAAGTATATATTTGTTTGATCATATCATGTATTTCTTTGATTTTCATTTTGGGCCAAATAGTAGAACCAATAGCTTGTGGGGCAGATTTTAGAATTAGATAGAATAATTACGTTTTTGCATTTAAACAACAATGGAAATACATGACCTCAATTGGACATCAATTTCACTAAAATGGGCAAAATATCAAATATCTAACCTAACCATGAAAACTCAAGTTGGATAAATACAAGTAGCAACATTAATAGAAAAATTAGAAATACTAAAAAAGAAGAAAAACAATAATAGAATATGGTATCAACCCAATTGATAATTTCAACATAATTTCATTAATAAAGGAGAGACTTCTCCAGACATGGCTGACTTTAGCTTTAGGAACTATACGCACAAATTACCCTTCTGTAAGCTGGACACATATTTATACAGATGGATCTCTCTTAGATGAATATGGAGCTGGTGGAACCTGCAAATTCTTCTCTTTCTACCAACCTGCTGGAAGAAATACTACAAATAAGTTTTAACTATTCATCTTTGACTCCAAAATATTCTTATTCGGCTGCAACGATGCAAGAATATCGTTATTTTGTCAGATTCCAAAGCAGCAATTTAAACTGTAGCATCAACATTGTATAAAAAGGTGGGGAAAAGTACAAAATATAGTCCAATCCATTAAAAAAACTTGGAAAACGTGTAGTTTTACAATAGATTCCAGCCCATTGTGGAATTCAGGGGATGAAAAGGCTGATATATTAGCAAAAAAGGATGCAAAATTAAACAGAAATAAATAAAATCCTTTTCATATGAATAAATTAAAAGGATTATAAAGAAAAAAAAATAATGATAATTACAAATCTGGACTAAGTGAAAAAATTGGTAACCAAAATATGAAAATACTCCTAGAAAATCCCTCTGTAATTCCGGAATTGACACGTAAATCTGCTGTTGCCATGATGACGTTTACTACTGGACATAATTGCCTGGGAAAACATCTCCATAGAATTGGTATACTACGAGTAACTTCTCCAAATTGTGTATTGTGCTCTCAAGATATGGAAATGGATAGAAAATAAACTGTGCAGCTTTACAAAATTATGGAAATATATCATCCATGTACTTGAAGCAAGAAGGAGAAGGACTTCATTGTTGACTCCAGAGCGTTACCTCCATGCATACAATTTCACCATGTTTTATAAAATAAAAAATTGACAAAATGCATCTGCTCCAGCTCCTTCTAATCCAGAAGAGAGCCATCATTGGACTACCTCATACTAATATGATAACAAAAAGTTCCGCCGCTGTCATTTTGTGGCACTGATAAGAAATTAACTAATTAATGTAGGTATTCTAATATACAATGTGTTTAGTAAAAGTTCTAAAGCACTGTTTATTATGTTAAAGATATGGTGTGGCTGAGATTGAGACTATTATGTCAGTTTGCAGTGATTGCAGTAATTACTCATGGCCCTGTATTTCGCACCACGTGGTGTAGGTAACTAAAGGTTTCAGTGAAACTGCCAGGAAGCCCAACAACCTGTAGCATGCCTCTCGTGGGAAGATGCTACTCCTACTCATCAATCAAAACTTATATTCCAAGTTGAGCATGCGCAGTAGGGGTGTACTGAGATATGCGTGATGGGCTCAAGCGGTTCAGGATTTTGATGTCGAAAATGTTTTTTTACTTGCTTGATTCTCGTAGCCGCCTTATCATTCAAACACTATGCCGCCTTTCGGAAATTCTCCCTTGATTGATGAAATATTGCCTTTCGACGCCAGTAAGTATACCTACCCGGCAAGAGAAAGCATTGGCAACCTCTATAGTCGAGGTAGCAAAGAAACCATCTTGCAAGATCATCTGTAACTACTGTCGCCTGACCTTAAAGATACCCACTGTGAAAAACGACAAAAATTGCCAAGGTTCATAAATCTGAATTTTACTTCTACTTTACTTCTATTTAAATGTTATAGTTTACGATCTTTCAAACCATGTTACACAGCGATTTAAATCTCTGGCTGTAATGCTAGTTTCATATAAAATTATAGTAGGAAACGATGATTTCTGCCAATATTAACGTGAGGAAACACTTTAGAAGAACCTCAAGAACCTCCTCCTGCTTCTTCTTCTTCTTCTTCTTCTTCTTCTTCTTCTTCTTCTTCTTCTGTCCCTTTTACCTTCAAGCGTCGGGTTTCTTCAGCCACTTCCTGAATTCATTCTTGTCCTGCGCCATTGCATGTACGAGTTCTCTCAACGTCTTCCTGGGATTGGCTGTCACCTTTTCCATACACATACTGTCTCCATTGTAATCTTGGTCACTCTTTTTTCCCTGTGCCCTTGTCTCATTTACTCAAGAATCTTTAAATACTGAATTAACTGAAAAGGAGCTGAAAAACATGAAATAAGATCTTTGTATTCACTATGTCCTTTTTCAACTGTCATAAAGTGAGAAAAAAGTTTAGCATTATAATGTTTAAAATCCCTGCTCTCTGGTGTTAATTTGTCCACGTAATTTCATTTTCAAATTGAGGGGGTCAGTGCAACAATGTTTTTTTTTTTTTTTTTTTTTTTTGCTGTGTTTAACGCCCGCTTTTACTGCTACGGCAGCGCAGTTGGTGACTCTGATGACACATGGAATGAAGATGGAGCACCGGTGGAATGAGATGGTGGGAGAAACCGGAGAACTCGGAGGAAACCCGCCCCAGCGCCACTTCGTCCACCACGAATCCTACATGCGATTGCCTGGGATCGAACCCGGGCCACTTTGATGAGAAGAGAATGGTGTGACCACTCGGAACAATGGTCTAACCCATCTTTTCTAAAAATGGAGAAACACTGGGTTAAAGTTAAACACAGTTGGTTCTTTTAGTATATTTTCAGGTTGGTTTACCTCTAAGTAGGCGAGACACAGAAGGCATGCCGCAGTGGGCTGATCAGTGATAACGAATGGTGTACCGGAACCGAATTCTAATCCTTTCTGCAAGGCCAATGACCTCACAATAGCTAGGTTACTAGGTGACATATAGAGGTGTGAAGTAAAACAGGAAGCCTATACGACGGGCGTTGTTCATTTCAGGCACAGTTACGACGATGCGACAGGCTGTAAGCTTTGTAATTGTTTGTGAGAAAACTGTTAGATGGAGAGAAAAAGCCTGTAAATAATTCATCTTCACTGTGAACGAAGAACCACCAAACCTAATTTCAAGCCCATCACTTAGGGACCCACTTTTCAAACATTTGCCTATTACTTTAGTTAATTGCATTCTTATCTGACAAAAATGTGTAAATGTTTAATGAAGAGAACTTTGTTAACAAGAAGTATATAAAAAATAAAAGGGGTTAGTGCAGAAAATCGTGTGAATGCAACAATCACATTTATTTTTATCATAAATGGTAATGCTGAAATAGTATAGTTGTTGAGGAATATTATGTATAAACTCAAAATGAACTTTCTTTGAGGATTTTATTGTGGATTTTACAGAGACCTTGCCCTTTTCTAAAATTTGTTTTTATACCCTTTTCTGCCTGCATATACCGTTCTTCCGCTAATTCCTAAACGTGTTTTCACGTCCGTTTCGGAGGCACCTTAGCCGAAGCGAGTCGAATAGCCATGACCGTTAGAGCGATACGCAATGGACTAGACATATATTGAAAATTATATTATATTGCAATTACTTGTGCCCGTAGTAAAGGCAGGACAGGGTCATGTAAGACAATCATGATTTCGTTAAATATTTAGTCATAGAATTATCGGTTAAAATTAACGCCCAGCAAAGCGAGTGGGTGATGACTTGTAAACTTATAAAAGACACGAAGTAACCCTTTACTTTTCCATTGTTTTTGAAAAACAACACCTAAGCTTAGACCGTATAAAGAGGATTCTTTGAGACACTTGTCCAACACTCTCTTTTAAGGGATGCGTGTAAAAGGAACAACATTTCCTCTTGAAGTCGTCAAGTAATTACTATGTGACAGGATACGTTTCTTGTTTTTATGATTTGGTGTAACATTTATGCTTACTCATTATGTGCATTAAATAAAATGAGGATTGTTAAAAGCTGTTGCGTTGCGTCCGACGTTCCACAGGTGAAGATAGTTTCGTGGTTCAGTGCTGCAAGACTCAACCATTGTGAAGCCTAAACGTACTGCACATGTCTGTGAAGAAAGCTCCGTTTTAACTGAGCAAGGTGGCACAGGCGGTAGTGTGTCGTGGGTTCGATCCCACGACCCGTGGGTTCTTCCACCAATATCACAAAGTATAGGTATAGAGACTAATAACTTCACTTCAATAAAATTGAGCTGTTCTCAATACACAACCAACGCGTTTCAGCACATAGTCTGTGCCATTTTCAAGGTAAACTGACCTTGGCCACCCAAGCTACGAACCGTTACATGCTAGCACTAAGGTCACGCTGACGTCACGTTTACGTCACTCACACTGACGTCATATGCGATGACGTCACTACCCACCACTGATCTGAAAACGGATTTAGTTACAGAATCAAAAGACGTTATTTCAAAATTCATATATGGTCCTTATTTTTCAAAATGAATATCTCTTCCCAAACTATCAATTTTGAAACACCGTCTATTGATTCTGTTGCTAAATTCGTTTTGAGATCAGTGGTTGGTAGTGACGTCATCACATAACGTCAGCGTGACGTCAGCTTTAGCATGTAACGGTTCGTAGCTTGGTTGTCCAAGGTCAGTCTAACTTGAAAATGGCACATACTAGGTGCTGAAACGCGTTAGTTGTGTATTGAGCACAACTCAATTTTATTAAGCTGAAGTTATAAGTTTCTATATACTTTGTGACATTTCACTGTTAATAGCTTCAGGTGTGTATAATAACTGTGAGTTCTTTTTGTGGTTTTCCCAGATCCCTAGGCGAAAGTTGGTTAGGTTCATTTCGAGGGTAATTCATAAAGTAAGTTGGATGTTTTATACCAGGGGATCAGCAGATGTGTACTAGCTGATGATGTGACGTAATATCATCGTCAGGGGCAAGCCCTGTTTCGAACATCCCTTCTTCACTAAACAAGCATTCAAACGAAGACGAGCAGTGGTGGACACAGCATCAAAACCACTAAGATGCAAAGAAACCTTCCTATTTCAAGAGTACTGGGAAGAACAATATTTTTGTTGCTCTATGTAAATGTGTAAATTTTGACTGGTGTTTACAAGTCAAACATTAGACTAGGAACGTTTTCACAAACACTACTACCAAGTCACAAGTACGAAATCTTAAGGAACTTTAAGGTACTTAGAATCAATCCTTGTCCGTAAATGTAACAATAAAGTTTAAATATCCAAAGAAGCTCGGTAACTTAGCGAAGAAGTGGATTAGGACGTACCTGCACTAAGTTTATAAAACCTTAAAAGTTAAGCAAAACCACGGCTACAAGTTGCGCATTTACAGACACAATTTTGAAATCGCATTACAAAACAATTGTTTAATTTTATGTAGAGAATTTGATATGACAATATTTCCGTCTCTCCGTTCATTTACTGCGAATATTAGTGCTATGTGTGACCAATTTTATTATAGGCTGAAGATTGTAAAATCTAAAAGAGATCGCGATTGACAGATGAAAATCTATGTGCTCTGTAGTATGTCAGTAATTATGAATTAATAATGTTAGATGTATGCGAAACGTAACGCTCCCGATAAAGCAAAGAATACTGATGCAGAAAATCCTTTGAAGACGGTGGTGTACGCAGATCATCACTTGACTTTAGCAGTTTTATTTTCCAAGACAAGTAATTTATGTTTTAAAGTCAATGGAGCAATTCTTAATAAAAGGAACAATTGCAATTAATTAAAATAGTAAGTAAATGACAAGAACAATCTAACTAAATTAAATAAATAAATGCAGAAAGAGAAATAACACAATCGTATATGTCAGTGACATCAATTCTAATTTGGTTTAATAACCATTCAGTGTTATTAGTATATCTGCGGCGAGTAGTGAAGTGAAGATTTTAGTAAGATATTGTGAATATTTTAGAATCTTTGAAGTCGGCACATCTCGTATGGAGTGGCAAACAAGTCTAGACATTAAAGCTCTACGGAAATTCAATAATTATTTGGTAATTCTCTAATACACCTGAGCATACCCTGAGAAAAAGATCTTTGCTAGCCAGGACACCGCAGTTGTTACTAGTTCATTCTGGTAACAATAAGGAGATCATCTTGTGTGGACATCAAAACCGAATGCGTAGTTTGCTGTGGATAAACCACCATTTCTACGTGGAACTTTTAGACGACGTCGGCAGCCGAATAGGTAACATATAATTGTTGCAATACGTTAATGAAAAATTAATAGCAAAGCCCTGTCAGCCTGTGTATATGTATTAAGCATGCATAAAATCAAACGTGTGTTAGAGAAGTTTCTTTACACCTACACTGCGGCTTTCAAACCCCTTCCTTCGAACAGTGGATCATGTGCATGCCGGGTTGCGTTCCCTGACGTCACAATTCCTGCAATCACGATGACTAATTTGCAAACTCCTGTTTTATTCAAATCAATCCATCATAGATAGTTGCAAAACGGTTTTTATTTATTTCTTTACACATTTATTTACATAGTTGTCATACTTCTTTGAACATTTGTCTCAAGGTACTTCAAGCTTTTGCATGTCAGCGTCACAAAAGTCTGCCACCTTTGGGGATAACAAGTTGTTGCGTAACCACTGCATAACCAGTAGAAATTGTCAATCGCCGGTCTTCATGGATATTTTCATCCACTAAAATTTTCGGTTATCATTGGTGGCCGGTCTGATCGCGGTTTATTATAGACATTGACCCGTCCGGCCTTGGAAGATCTCACCCACTTACGTACTTTGATAGACTTCACTGATCTGTTGAAGAATTTCTGCAGCTGAAGCGTTCCTTGCTGTCAACAACCGAATCACAGACCGTATTTCAGAGTTGGTGAACCCGTCGATTGTTTTAAACGTTTTGAACCGATACTGTGAGCAGCACACTACAACACTACCTAGGCGTTCTGGGATTCGACGCGCATGCACGTTTCAATGTTCGCGTGAAATTTGATGACCTAAGGCGATTCGGACCTTACTTTCCGAATTACCCTCGTTACATCCTCCAACTTTCCTATCTCTCCATTTCGCTTTACCTCACTTCTCTTTACTTCTTTGATCTTACCTTCATCCTGCTTAGCTGCTTCAGGGCTGTAAGTGTCGGTGGGAGTGTCGGAGTTGTACGGCAGGGAAAAGGCTGCTCTGTGTAAATCTTGGTCCTCCGGATCGGGAGCGAAGTGGGAAGTGGAAGCCTGCAACTGCAGAGAAGCCGGTTGTACGAGCTCCACCGTCTGAAAGCAGTAGGAACCCTGCCCTCTGGTGTCGTATCTCATAGGTATGGCCACCCTGTGTTTCCTCTCCCCACCTCTTGGGGGCGCTGTTAGGGGCAAAGACACATATCTTCAGTAGGTCGAAGTGTTAAGTTCCCTCTGCGAACCTGGTCATTGAAAACCTGGATGTAGATATTTCGCCCGGAAAGCATATTGTGAGCTTGAGTTCAATTTTAGAAAAATCGACCGGCACCCATGCGCGTTGTGAGAGAATGTGTGAAATGAGAGTTAAAATTAACACTAAACTGATATTTAAGTCCAGCATCTTCTAAGGATGTGACATGAAGATTTTTACAAAATTCCTCCCCGTCTAATATTCTCGTAGCGATAATGCGAGTGACTGGCATTCCCATTCAAACCCCCAGAACCGATTAACCTGATGAAGCTTTCGCGGTTCTCCTCCATCGTTTGACAAATGCTGGGTTGGATAATATGTTCCGCGAATTTTCCTATCATCTCTTTCTCGCGTCCTACTTCTTCTCCACCATACTAGGCATAAGGCTGATCACCCAGCCTGGATACAATATTAACCAGACTGTGCTTGTTTCTCGATAAGCTACTCATCTAAGACATTGGTTTGTAAGTCCTTGGGCGTCTAAGTCCTCTAAAGAGTGTAATCCGTTCAAGTAGAATAAGTAGAATATGTTTGAGGTATTAATAACCATTAAATGCATATCTTGAACTTTATATGAATAACCAATGGCGTGGATCATGCCAGACCATATACTGACTGGGCGATGTGCATTTGTTAACTGATTAGAAATAGGAAGCATTTCCGCACCTAGCTTACACCGGACATCAGAGTCCCCTATTTTTCCTTTTTTCTGAAACTAAAGTAGGGGATTTGACAGAGTTAAATACAGGTATTGAGTTCAACTGCAACCTATGTACTAGATGGCTAAATTCCAAAGAGAATTAAATCTTACCCAATAACTGCTATTGAGAAGCAGTCATTAAAATCCAAAGTATTTGTTTCAAAATATGTTAATCGAGATTTATTTGAATACGAATATGCGTTGTAATTTTGTAACTTTATTTATTAATTACTAATTAGTTTAATTGACGATTTACGGCTAGCCTTTTAAATTAAAATGACAAATAATAAATTAGTGTCATTGACCTCTTCCGCTTCTTTATGCAATTATTGTACAATTATATACCTAATTGATCTTTATGGTAATGTTAATCATAATTGCAATTTCGTATACTATCGGCTATTCCTAATAGCAGCTGAAAAATCCCGCGATATTTACGTAATACGAAGTGAAGATCTACGGAACTTGTAGATTTCGGTAATCTCCCCCTGACAGTCTTCCAAGTTCTGGAATTGCTGCACAGGCTTTAAATGTTCTTTGGTGGTGAAACATCTTCTGGTCGGAATAGTGGAATCATGTTTCAAATAATTACAATAGGTTACATTTTAAACCTATGTATCTTCTTTTAGGTCCCGTATTATTTAGTAAATAGGAGTTACATAGTCTTGACATGATAAATAAACCCTTAGAAGTGCAACGAAATAGAGATGAAGCTAATGAATGTGAAGATTCCGGTCAGTTTGTTAACCTCTTTTGAAGAGAGTTTCTGACCATCGAAAAAAGCAGTCTTGTAAGTTATTAAATAAAATAAAGGTTCAGTCATCTATAGTTTAGTCATTTCCTTTCCGTTACACGGTTATTCAGCATATCCTTCTACCGAACTTGATAACAACTGAAGCGCAAAGGAAATATTTCTTACATAATAACTATTAGAAGATTCTGACATCAAGAAAATCGAGTACGTACTTCTATATAAGTAGAATAAAGGTTATTCAGAGGTTTAGATACTATTTTATTACAGTATTTGATAAATCGAAATTAAAGACATAAATATGACCTATGATCATACTTTCGTCACTTTTAAACTCTGTTTCCTATTTGCTTACGTGTTACTTTATGACCATCTATGTATATTGCTTGGAATAAATTGGTGTATTCGGCATTTGTTTCGACTCGTATTCTCTATGGAGTATAGGAACTAGTTTCTTCCTCCATGACATTCTCAAGGAAGCCTTTCTAAGTCATGTTTAATCTTTTATCAATGGAAACCAAAAATAGTTTTATATGCATGACCGTTAGAGTTTTCAAAAAGGTGGAATGGTATTTGAAGTTACCATATATACACACATAAACACGTATACACATACATACACATTTACTCTCTTAATAATATTAGGAGGAATAGGAATATCTAAGCATTAAAGCCAGGACGGAAGGAAATATGCTTGAACTATCTCTGGAATAACAAGCCATGCCCTAGCACTCGGAGCGATGTTTTACCTACCTGACAGTGACCCTTAGCCTCTGTTATCCTATGGTGATAATGGCTTGAGTGCAACCAACTTCACTGCAACTGCTTAAGAATTCCTATGCCTGCATATTAATATAAATTTGTGGGATTATCCTTGTAGACTTTTTGGAATAAAAAAGGGAAGTAGATCCAATGTAACTAAAATATTTGTAGGGTAAAAGGAACGTGATAATTGGGACCTTTACAGACAGCCACTTGATGGATCGCCACTGCATATCCTCCGGAAAGAACGCACTTCGTTCTCTAGTAGGTATATTTAAGAGTGGTTGCCAGTAGGGAGGGAATTAAAAACATGCGCCTGGACTTGCCCCAGTGCTTATTCCGCCCGAACGCCACCTGTTACTTTGAATTTGCCCCCTCGTCTTTCTTGCCCGGAGCTTGTATTTCCCGTAACACACGAGAACTTGACTGACCAGACTTAAGTCCTAAGCTTCGTCTCACAGGGAATTATTCAAAATAGGAAACATGCGGTTACATTATTTTATCGTCACTGGATTGTCTATACGCTGCTTCTTATTCCTGAGATCAATCGTGACAGCAGTGAACTGCAGCAGGAAAAAACCTAGACAGGCAAATCGTACAGGCGAAGAAAAAAGTCTGTGTTTTAAAAGACTTGAAGTGTTTTGTTCCGACATTTTAGGTTAAGAATGGTATAATTGAAAAGGAAAGATGATCTTAACACTAGAAGGATTAGGAGTTTTGGATTACCTGTTAAGTCCAGTGCATCAGTCCTTGATAATTTTATATTTTTCAGGTTATCTTTAATTTTCAATTTAGAGTTATCAATTGTTTTAATGCTTTCTGCAAATAAAACATAAGCATACTTGAGCAAATTGTTATCATCACAAATAATACCATAAATCATGTAATGCTAGTTCTAAGGCGCAATACCCCATTCCGGGCCAAGGCCTACCGCCCAGTCGCTGCGTCTCCCACCTTCACCCACCACAGGCGTCATGAGTGGGATGCAGTTATGCGATTTTTGCAACCAGGGATCGCTACTTTTTAGTCAAGCAGCTCGTCAATTGGCCCCACAGTGACCTAACGAGGCTGAGTGCACCCGGATCACGGTACCGGGAATCGAACTCGGGTCTCCAGCTCCACCTCGCTAAGGAGACGACCTCTATCTAGAATACTACCATAAATTGTGATCCTTCGCTGTACATATTGTTAATCACAGCTTTTTCGCCCTTTATCTTAAATCATGACTTTAGACTTTAAAATATATTGTTTTTAATCTATTTACTCTCTCCGTCGTCTTTAATGTGCTGTAAAGGATCACCAATTCCGTTGTCTTCTTCTTCTTCTTCTTCTTCTTCTTCTTCTTCTTCTTCTTCTTCTTCAACTTCCCTATTCTATCACTATCCTGGCGTCAGGGATTTACCTGGGTTTCCGAGGCTCACATTTTCCGTTTGAATTCGACTTTATGTAGGTGGGGGATTACCCCAACGCTTGAGGTCCCTGTTTTATCCCTAGGTAGATCCTCAGCTCTTGAGGCAGGAAATGGGCATTTCCTTCCAATCTGAAAGGTTTTGGTTTTCCCGCCACTTCCCAACGCCAACCATTCCTGTTATCAATTATTTCAAGCTCATCTTCCATTGAATTTCTGACCACGACCCACTCTTCAGTGCTGCCCCCATTCATGACGTCTGTACTGGGCAGAGGTGGTGAACGCAGCGGCCGAGCGGTAGGTCTTAGTCCGGTAAGAGCTGTTGCGTTGGGGTTTAGTTTAAGTATGAGTTTTCAGCCTGTACACTGAAAAATAGTACGCTGATAAATAAAGTTAAATGATTGTTACATTTACTGAATTACAAATGTTTATTTATCTATTTATTATTTGTATAGTCAAATTTACTATACAATATTGTGTATTCTGTAATTTTTCTAATAAAACATAAAGATAGTTCTTAAAATTACAGCACTATTAGGGATACAACTCAGCAAAGTCTAATGAGAATAACTAATACTGTAATATGTATAATAACCAAATATAGTAACACTTGTTTTTTCTCCAGTCTGCGTGTCGGTCGTTCTTTTTACGAGTTCCGGGGAATCCCATTCAATAATGAGTTTTAAGGATCACTGATCGATGTATACAGCCGAGTATACGATGTACTGAGTGTAGATTGAAATGTAGGAGAACTTTGTGAAATGGAGAATTAGGGATATACCAATCATCCGCTTGGTACGAAGAATTCTCTTTGGGAAACTCTCTATTCGTCTGTATTCTTTTCACTTGTGAATTTGAAGCTGAGCACCAATAGAGCAATCACACATCCAGATAGATTTGTTTAGACTGAAATATATCAACCTATTGATGTGTAGTGGTAGAGGTAAACATCCTTTAAGATTTGTTTAAACTAATGGAAGTGCTGGTGCTGTGCATTCCAAGTCAGTTTTATGTTATAAGTTGTAAGCATTTGATAGACTCAGCTTGAGGAATGACTTCACTGTTTAATTTGGTTACATGTCTGCCAGTTTCTGTTTGTAGGTAAGTGTAACTAAACTAGATTTTTTTTATTCTTTTCGCACCATTTTGAACGCGTGTTCTTGAAGGCTCCTGGTTACTGCGTTATTGTCCTCTTTACCGAGACCATTATACCTACCAGGCAGCTCCAACTCAATTCAGGTGATGAAATACTACTTTCTTTCCTTCCTTCCTTCCTTCCTTCCTTCCTTCCTTCCTTCCTTCCTTCCTTCCTTCCTTCCTTCCTTCCTTCCTTCCTTCCTTCCTTCCTTCCTTCCTTCCTTCCTTCCTTCCTTCCTTCCTTCCTTCCTTCCTTCCTTCCTTCCTTCCTTCCTTCCTTCCTTCCTTCCTTCCTTCCTTCCTTCCTTCCTTCCTTCCTTCCTTCCTTCCTTCCTTCCTTCCTTCCTTCCTTCCTTCCTTCCTTCCTTCCTTCCTTCCTTCCTTCCTTCCTTCCTTCCTTCCTTCCTTCCTTCCTTCCTTCCTTCCTTCCTTCCTTCCTTCCTTCCTTCCTTCCTTCCTTCCTTCCTTCCTTCCTTCCTTCCTTCCTTCCTTCCTTCCTTCCTTCCTTCCTTCCTTCCTTCCTTCCTTCCTTCCTTCCTTCCTTCCTTCCTTCCTTCCTTCCTTCCTTCCTTCCTTCCTTCCTTCCTTCCTTCCTTCCTTCCTTCCTTCCTTCCTTCCTTCCTTCCTTCCTTCCTTCCTTCCTTCCTTCCTTCCTTCCTTCCTTCCTTCCTTCCTTCCTTCCTTCCTTCCTTCCTTCCTTCCTTCCTTCCTTCCTTCCTTCCTTCCTTCCTTCCTTCCTTCCTTCCTTCCTTCCTTCCTTCCTTCCTTCCTTCCTTCCTTCCTTCCTTCCTTCCTTCCTTCCTTCCTTCCTTCCTTCCTTCCTTCCTTCCTTCCTTCCTTCCTTCCTTCCTTCCTTCCTTCCTTCCTTCCTTCCTTCCTTCCTTCCTTCCTTCCTTCCTTCCTTCCTTCCTTCCTTCCTTCCTTCCTTCCTTCCTTCCTTCCTTCCTTCCTTCCTTCCTTCCTTCCTTCCTTCCTTCCTTCCTTCCTTCCTTCCTTCCTTCCTTCCTTCCTTCCTTCCTTCCTTCCTTCCTTCCTTCCTTCCTTCCTTCCTTCCTTCCTTCCTTCCTTCCTTCCTTCCTTCCTTCCTTCCTTCCTTCCTTCCTTCCTTCCTTCCTTCCTTCCTTCCTTCCTTCCTTCCTTCCTTCCTTCCTTCCTTCCTTCCTTCCTTCCTTCCTTCCTTCCTTCCTTCCTTCCTTCCTTCCTTCCTTCCTTCCTTCCTTCCTTCCTTCCTTCCTTCCTTCCTTCCTTCCTTCCTTCCTTCCTTCCTTCCTTCCTTCCTTCCTTCCTTCCTTCCTTCCTTCCTTCCTTCCTTCCTCCTTCCCTCCTTCCCTCCCTCCCTCCCTCCCTCCCTCCCTCCCTCCCTCCCTCCCTCCCTCCCTCCCTCCCTCCCTCCCTCCCTCCCTTCCTTCCTTCCTTCCTTCCTTCCTTCGTTCGTTCGTTCGTTCGTTCGTTCGTTCGTTCGTTCGTTCGTTCGTTCGTTCGTTCGTTCCTTCGTTCGTTCGTTCCTTCCTTCGTTCCTTCGTTCGTTCGTTCCTTCCTTCGTTCCTTCCTTCGTTCCTTCCTTCGTTCCTTCGTTCCTTCGTTCCTTCCTTCCTTCGTTCCTTCGTTCCTTCCTTCCTTCGTTCCTTCCTTCGTTCCTTCCTTCCTTCGTTCCTTCCTTCCTTCCTTCGTTCCTTCCTTCCTTCGTTCCTTCCTTCCTTCGTTCCTTCGTTCCGTCTTTCTCTCTCTCTTTCTTTCTTTCTTTCTCTCTCTTTCCTTCCTTCCCTTCCCTTCCCTTCCTACCTTCCTTCCTTCTCTCCTTCCTTCCTCCCCTCCTTCCTTCCTCCCCTCCTCCCTTACTCCCCTCCCTCCTTCCCTTCTTCCTTCCTCCCTTCCTTCCTTCTTTCTTTCGTTCTATCTCTCTTTTTCTTTCTTTTTTTCTTTTTTCAGGAAGGTAACGGACTCTTCACATTCTGGTAGACCTCCAGGGCAAACTTCATCAACCATCACGGCGCTTTTTTTAACCTTAATCATTCCCTATCCTTCAGAAAATTTGAACATATGAATGTGGAAATAATTTGAGTTTATTTAGTTGTGAAAAGCCAATGAAACCAATATTAATAGAAACCTACTTAGGCCACCAAAGATACCTAGCTGTTTCTATGGTCAAAATCACGATTTAACCAACAGTTAAATGAAAGGGAGGTTAAAGCTTTCAACAATGCTTGTTAACTTTGACATTTTATTAGTGCTTTGTTACTGTACTAATTGTGGTATAGATTTATGACATGTGCACAGGGTTACGCCCTGCAGCATTCATACGCAAGACTGTGCAAATTGAGGTTCCTGCTTGTCGAAAGAAGAAATTTGTCGATTCTATTTGGGAATTGAAATCGCACAGCAAGCAGTTCCTCTGCCGACTGATATACGGGACCAGTCAGTCTATTCTAGTGAAGATACTGTTGACATCTGATTATCCTGAACAGCACGGAAAAGTGTAAATAAGGCCCCACTTACAGTGAAGACGTAACCCTCACAACTCAGCACCAGCGCAGGCATGCGGTAAGATCATTTACAATATAGCCCTAGGCACAACACAACAACTTGCAACAGGTTCTACATCCGTAAATTACACACACAAAACTTCCGAGCGTACTGCAAGTTTCACACTGAATAACATAACCAACGATATCCAAAGCGAAAATGCACCCAATCTTTATAAACAAATATTGATATTCTTTAGATCCATGCTACCTCAAATCTGGCATGAACTAACAGCATTGTTTTTACGATTTGCTTTACATATAGATACATATTCCTATTATTCCTTTTTAATATACAGTCTAAAAACACATGAGTTGCCTCCGGTGCAAATATAAACACCGTGATTATTAATACATTATACACCAGATTCACAATCTGAATTTATAACACTCTCTTTTAATTAAATATACCAATTTTCCTGAAAGAATTATAATCTCTTTTGCATTGTGAGACCCAATTCTCATTTTAATTATTTCTCTCAGTAATTTCAACCACATCAGTGCAGAAGAGATTAGGAAGCTGGGTGAATTATTGGGAAAGACTAAAGCAAAATACAAGAGAGGCATTTTAAAATTATAAAATTGTATGTTTGCAAGAATGCCTAACAGGAAATATATTTAAGTGTGTAATAAATTATAAAGGAAAGGGTGGGCATGGTTTAAATCTGGGGCAATGAAATCAAGGGAATGAAACAGGGAATGGACCCACAGAAGTGTCCATTATGTGATAAAATGGGAAATGACCCATATTTTATTTTGGATTGTAAAGAGACAAAATTATAGAGGAATAAATGCCTGCAACATACCACCTTTGATCACCACAGATTTGTAAAGTGACTCAAGATGATCTATGCCTTTCAAACCATATGTTGCGTGATCAGTAGAGTATTGGTACGTATAAATAGAGTAAATTTTTTTCTCCTCACCGGCTTAATTTCTCCTTTCATGTAAACAACAGAACCAATATAGAATTTGAAGGCAGTGAAAACAAAGGAAACACAGATAATACAAAAAAATAGAGTTACTAAAACATGTAGCCCTTTCTTTTTATATTCTATTCCGCATGACATAGTCCAAATTACTTCACATTGGTATTTTAGAGCACAGGATCTGAAACTACGGAACGTGAGACTCAGTCGGATGGTAAGTGAATATGTTCACAAATAAGATAGGTAACATGTGTTTTACAATGTTTGACATCTACTATAGCTAAACAGAAACGAAATTGTCATAAGCAATGTCAGAAGTGATTGTGAATTTATCTGGAGAATTTGACTGTCGCTAGTTGCATTTGTTAGGATTATTTCACGAATTAAGGGATGATACCTATAGCCTGTGAAATGTATTTAAATGATGTACTGTAATTAATGACTTCTTAAATGAAACACGAAGCAAGTATACATACACCAGCTCCATTGCATATACATAGCCAGAACCACGGCCTTCTAAGTTCTCATATTTATGCTCTAATTTGTTAAGATATTGACAATGTCAGAAGTTGGGAAATTTGCTGTAAATTTATAATTTCGTTCACTACAAAATTTGTCAAACTGATTCAAAACATAGGATTAAATAGGATGAAATATATTACCGAAGCGAGAGTCAGCCATGTTTGACATTTGAATAGCGGTTTTATTGCTTCAAATTACGTTGCGCATCTGTTAACATAGTGTAGCTAGATTCCCTAACCTGATCATAACCTACGAAAAGCAAAGCATGTGATAATCAAACTGTGTTAATTTATTCGCGAAGGAAGGCCGTCATTGGTTGAAATTTGATCGGTTGATTTCAGCCAACTCACGTATGAGTGTAATGGTCGTAAAAAAGCTTTTCTGTGATACTGTTTATTGTTGGAAGGGTAAACTCAGACTGAAAAATTCAATGCCATAGTCAGAATATAAACATGTATCTAAAGCTTCCCATACAATTACTCTAAACAACTGCTACCGATATGCTCACACATTACATTCCTCAGCTAACCACATTTTTGCTATAAACCACAAGGCGTACTAATTCTTGTTTTAAACTAAAAATGTTCATTGAAAGGCATTTTCCAGGATATCCATTTAATAGGAATGGTTTCAACATTTTTCTCCAATAAATATCTAATTCTATAAGAATTACGTACGGAATGAACTAAATGACAATCGTATTGCTATATTCACGTAAAATTGGCTTGCTGGTATATCTAATATCCTGAGCAAAATCTAATCGTAGATCACTGGAAAAGATTGAGTACTCCGATTTTAGAGTATAGACTCATGTACAAATCTACGATCAAATGGTTCATCATTATCATCATCATCGTCGTCGTCTGCAGCAGCATCATCATCTACAAGAATTAGGCCTATTGACCTGTTCCGTCTTCAAGGGCGATGTCGTCCAACCATCTTCTCCTTGGTCTGCCGGCATTTCTGTCCTCTTGGTTTGTAATTTAACTTTCCTTTAGGTAGTAAGGTCGTCATTTGTTGTTGAATATGTGTTGGTACCAGTTATTCTTTTTTGCTCTATTAATTCAGTCAGATTGAAAATGTCCAGTTGTTTTCGTATATTTTCACTTCTCTGGTGATCTAAGAGAGTGACACCAGCCACACTTCTTAGATATTTCATTTCACTGCTTTCTATTTTCTTTTTAGTTGTTCGATTTATGAACCAATTTTCTACACCATAATGTTATAATTAATTTTAATTGTATTGAACATTGTGCTTTATTCCTTAAATTTCTTCTTATTGTTCCGCACATTTGCCGAAATTCACTCATTTTATTTGTATATGTGGTTATAGTCGCTATTATAATTGGCTGATCATGTTAGCTTCCAGCTCCCCAAAAATTCATATTAATCAGCAGTACCAAACATTACTCTTTTATTCTAAAATAAAAATATCTCTCACATCCTTCGAGTTTGAAATTTCATCTTCTTTGCATAACAAAAAATAAATAGCTATTCCCCGTTGAGAAAAGTCTAAGTATTTCTAAATTCAACAAAATATTGTTATAAAAGCTTATTCTTCTATCTACTACTTGGTAAACGATATACCTACAGATTCTAAAAAATGGTTTTGTTACATATTTCTTGATAGGTAGCAGAGTAAATCAGGCTTAAGCAATAACCAATTCACGATTTTCCATTTGAGAAAAGAATTTCAAAATTTAAAGCAAATAAGATTATTTTGGAAATGGTTAAGAGGATAAAAATGTGTACTTAACGTAGATTGGGAATTTTAACGAGATCTACTACTTTTGTGTTGTAAATTTTGGCCTATGTGTCTGTTATAATTTACCAGTTATGCAAAAATCATTCATAGGACAGAAAATTCAAGATCGTTACTTTATTTTCGTTTAAACTGAAACACAAAACACAGCTCTGTTTTACCGTCATTAATAGTCTACAGTTTTTCATAACCTCGCATCTCGCAGCTGTTATGACTTTCGTAACCTTGATAACACGCTTTCTGTCTTTCAGTTCTGCCAGCTTGAATGATCACATTCACTAAAACTGCTTCTTACAATAACTTCGACGCGATGTGTCAATGTCCCAACTGTGCTGCTAACAGCTATCTCGTTCAAACTCACAACTCTTATCACAAAAACTGCCACTCTCTCGCCGTCCCGCAAGCCTTTATAGGCGAGAATGACGTACCATGCATTTTTCTGGGAATTCACCTTTTTTCTCGACGCTTCCATAATCAAGCCTGCAGTCGAAGCTTGCAGAACTTTCTCGAAACTCTTTGTTTTCCCACGCTCATTGTTGAATGTTTACTCATCCTGACTGGTGTGAGTTAGCTTGACCTTGGCTCTCTTTTTAGACACACGCGGCTGCCAAGTGGTGTGAGGTAGCTTGAGCTTGAGTAAAAGTATCGTATTTTAACCAAAATTGTTAGAGATGTTTTTGAGAGCATCAAAAGCAATGTAAGATTATATTTATAAGGCAAGTTAAAGGATAGTTTGGGCTGGGGATTTTCTCTAAAATCTTGGTTTTGCAGATATGGAAGATACTGAACTAAAATACCAAGTCTGGATTCTTTATTTTTGGGTTATGCTGTTGAGAAACATACCCACACAGACGGAGCTTTTTATAAAAAAGGCTTTTCTTGGTGGAGGGAGTTCTAGCGCCTCAAAGGTTAGATATATTTCTGGTTAAATCTATGTATCGAATTTTTCGGTGGAATATAATGCTTGCTCTACAGCTAGCCATATAAAATGAAACATTAGAGAAAGTCATCTGACTCCAACACGTCAATTTTTTCGCTTACGTATACCTCCGGCACTGCATACAAATGATGATGAGAAATGAATATAGTGTGGTACATAGGTAATTGTTGGTGCCGAGCTGCTCCTGGCGAAGAAATGGCTGTTACGATTCAACAACCTACAGTTATATGCAGAATAAAGTTCACTAATTTATTAACTTGTTAGTGGGCAAACATCAAAGTGACGATCATTTCCAACGCTTCTTGCGGCTTTCCAGTTTTGGGGCACCATGTGCAACTTTTGAAACAGAATCAGTTTATACCGGGAAAAGAGTAAAAATATAAAATCCCCGAGCCGTACTCCCAACAATAACAACAACGACCACCACAAAAAGAGGGTGGATAAGGCCAGCAAGAGAGAAGTATATTGATGGACGGGCTTTCACCGGCTTTAGCCCGGATGTCAAAGTGAACCGAGTTGGAATATGAAATTGTTGACAGGTGCGCTAACCATTTTCAAAATAACATCAACAAAAAAGGTAAATGTCGGACGGGACAACGTCAAACAAAGCCGCGACGGCGCCGCGGGGCAAAGGGATTACCTCACTGCAAACAAACAAATATTCGTTTTCCCACCACAGCGTTAACATTCGCTTTAGATACTCGAAGCAATATAAATTATTTCCATCATCCTTTAAAAAGATACAGAAGCGTGCACTGGAGTGAAGCCAGCAGCAATAAAAGGACAAAAAGCAGAATAAATGCGGCTACTGCCGAACCACATGTGCCAATAAAACACGGCAAACGATAAAACGGCTCAAAATATTACAGAAATATGAAACATCATCTGTAGACCAAAGGAGTTCTTTGAATTCTTCTTCCCTTTTTATAATCATAATGATCATTATTGTGGCTAACTTGGTATTTTTCTCTCTGCACATTTTTACTTTCTCTCTTACGTAGACATATTCTACCCAAAAGTTCACCGGAAATTTGAGGTGCTCTGAATTTGAAAGAAGAATGACATATTTTGAAAAAACTCAGAAAAAAATTTAAGAAAATCCTTCATCGCAAACTACCCTTAGGAATAGGAGAGGTACGGAGGGGGATGAAGGATGAGGTGAGAGGAGTAGAGGTTCCTAAGATTTCCCAAGTTTGACGACACCTCGAAGTCTTTAGGTCCTCCGGGGCCACCTCAGGGGGATATCGGGGCAGGGTCCAACGCCCCCAGAAGTCGCTCTCCTTCTTCACCCGGTTCCATGGGCAATGAGGGACGGAAAGAGTTCCTTGCCAAGCTGCACCTAAAGCCTTCGCTGATGCTTGTGAGCCTGAAAGAACCAACAGAATAGTGATAAATGAAACGAGATGGAAACACAGGAATTTCGGCGGGTGTAATTATCTTCTCCAGGTTTGGCCTAGCTACCCAGGGAAACCGGCACGGGACTCGAACCCGCAGCCTCCTGAATGTGAACCTCACACATTAAGGCCGAGCCATCTTGCTTGGTAAGCTACACTTTATATGCTAATTTTCCAAAATTTTATTTTCTTATCTTTCATTCCTCAAACAGTTTTAGAGATAAGTTCGTGAATAATGAAAATAATATCTTTACTTTCTCGGAATAACCTATGAAGTCCTGTTCATTCTCAATCACTTTTCCACACTTGGTGAACGTTGAGAATAGACAATATCTTATTAAAAAGGGTAGGTGGCGGTGATTTTTCGGGAAGTGATATTTCGGGAAGTTTCTCGCAACAAGTCCGATAGTTGAAGCTTCACGAGCTTTCTGCAAATGACCTTTGTTCTTAGCCGACATTGTTGCGCGTTGGCTAGTAACATAGTGGTATGAGGTGACTGATCTTGATCCTGCTTTGACGAGTATTAAATTATTAAATTCTCTTTAATTCGCAACTGTGAAGTTATCCTTTCTTGCCTTGTTTACATACCTGCTAAATGTTGAGCAGAGCAGTAAATAAGCTACTTGTGCTCAGAAAAAGTAATACTTTCATTAATTACTAGCAGTTGGAATAACTTTAGGAAATCTGCGGTCATCTCTTAATAAAATTAACAACTTTGTTATGAAGAAGGAAAACCTTCTCATAGGTTTTTCAACTGCTTCTTTGGCTTAGGATTGAAGTTTTTGAAATTCTTGACAGAGTTAAGCGATTACTTGGCATCTTTCTAGAGACTTCGGCTCAGATGAAAATAAAGGTTTTCTACTTGTGTGGATTCCAAAGATTCTTTCAGTCTTCAGCCATGCAAATTAAGCTCAAAATTATGTTATCAAAATCAATTTCCTCAACATAGTTACCATATTTGCTCCATGGACCTATGCTGTCCTATACCGTTTACCAGTTCCTGAAGAAAGAACTTCCCTTGAAGTTAATAATGTCACATCTGTTGGGTATACGTTGAAAACTTCTGTAAATTTAAAACTACGAATAATATTCATTCTCGCTAAGTATATTTCCTATTTCTTGCTTACTTATGATAAAGTGTTGTATTCCCCAAAATTCGTTATGTAGAGTTCATGGGAAGTCATTTTAACCCACACAGATTAAGAAACAGCTGTAGTCCTGAGAGAGAGAGAGAGAGAGAGAGAGAGAGAGAGAGAGAGAGAGAGAGAGAGAGAGAGAGAGAACGGAGTGACAGACAGAGCAGAGGGAAAACTAACACTCAAAACAAAAGTCGGATGAATACAAAACTTCACAATTGAATCAAGTATTTTAAAGTACATTAAGCTACAGTTTAATCACACGATAGATTGACGTGACTGATCGTTATCTACTGGATTGTTTAGTCACTGTTTCTTCACTGTTTACTCTCGCACTAGTTAGTCACTGCTCATATGTAACTGTGACTGATAGCTTTCTACAGGATTATTTAGTCACTGTTTAATCACACACTATTCCTTCGATATTTAATCTCGCACTATTTACTTGCTACACAGATATAACTGTGACTGATTGTTTTATGGCAGATTAATCACACTTTAAACAAACTATTCATTCAGTATTCAGTAACACCTATTTACTTTCTACACGCGTGTAACTCGAGCTTTTCCATGTTCTTATTTCTCTTGCTACTCGTCACAGTTACATCTCAGTAGCGACTAAGTAGTTTGTGATTTAACAGTGACCAAATAACGCATTAAAAACAATCGGACATGTTACTGTAAATAAACATATGCAACACCTAACATGGAGTAGCTCATGGCAGAAGAAATGAGCTTTGCCTGCTCGTTAGGAGGCCTTTGCCCTTCATGGGATACATTAGGCTATTTTTCATTTCATTTTTTCTATTTCAAGGAACCAACACAAAGGTTGTTGTGAAACTCCTCTAAATCAAACTAAACGTTTATTTTCTTTGACCTTTCTAGTACTATCGTATGTTCTACTGACTTTATACAGCCCAACATAATAATTGGAGTTGTATAAAAGACTGTATCGTAAGGAAACTACAGAATATCATTCCTTACACTGAGTTAAAAAAATCTTCCTATCAACCTTCGATGTAAAATGATTCTCACATTCCTTGTCTTTAAGCCGGAGAATTCATGTATCGTATTGATTCCCCATGTTTTGTCGTTTGAGATAGCTGTGCAGACGGCGGGCTACACAACCGAGCGATTTCAAATAGCAAGTAGTCGAAGTTTAAAAATGAAAGGTCATATCGAAAGCAAATATTTGCTCGTAGAAACAGCTCTCTTTCTCTCCTTCTGTCTTTCCTTGATTCTTTCTTTTTCTTTCTTTTTCTTTCTCTCTCTTTCTTTCGTTCTTTCTTTTTCTTTTGCTTTCTCTCTTTCTTTTCTCCTTTCTTTCTCCTTTCTTCGTTTTTGTCTTTCTTTATTTTTCACATTCGCTTTCTTTATTTTTTCTTTCTTTCTTTTTTTTTTCTATTTCTTTTCTATTTACTCTCTTTCTTTCTCTGTTTGTTATGGTACAGGTTGCAGCATTGGTATTTTTCTTGGTATTTTCTCAGATACGACTTGGGAGCAGAAAAAGTGACCCGTTCCCTTCAACAAATCCGTAAGGTTTCCATATTTATCTTGATTGGTTGATTGATTAATTGATAAAATCACGGCGAGATGGTCTATCCCTCTTGACAGAACCGAAGACAATGGTTTATTGTGTCTCCCATTTTTACTGTTCAGACAAGCTGTTCTCTTAAGAATTTCCGGAGTCCCTCAACTAGATACCATGGCATACTATTACTTTTGTGTTTGCACTTCCGAAAGTTTGTATTGTATGTTTTCCAATTCATGCATTGGAATACAGGTGAAGTGCAGGGTGGTTTTATCTTCCTTGTTATAGATCCTATACTTTGTGGACCCTTTCTCAATCTTTCTAGAAGTTCCCGTAACACTCATGAGACTCAATATGAGTTTCATTTATTTCCTGTTCAATTTTGAAATTGCAGTACTTCTGTTTAGATATAATGTGCACATCACAAGCTTGCTATGTATTTTTAGGTACCTTTACTCAATAATGTGTATGGTGTCTATGAATCAACTTTAGTATTTTGATTCTTATGGTCCTCTTAAAATATCTAAGGCAGGCTTTGGCGCTATAGGATTTGTGGCCTCTTAGTTTGTTTATCTGCAATCTATACCTTGTACAACAGGTCTCTTACTCTGGATCGTACAAACCTCTAAGGTTGGCCTGAAACAACTTGTAAGAAACAAACATAAGCCAATGAGTGATATGAAGCTAAGGATGAATCAAAGTAATCTCTTATAATAAATTCTATAGCTGGATGAGAATTATGTACCTGAGCGCTGAAATACACATCAGTAACACTTACGTCAGGCGTTTCATCTGAAACAGGCATCGGAACAAATTCTAAAGTTACTCTCGCTGAACTCTTGGTATCAATGTGGAATACAATACTTCCTCTACTTGCTCTTAAGTACATTGTATAGAAAGTAAAAATATATGACCTCGTTTGCGCAGTCACTTTTAGAAATCATTTCTAGAATTATATAAGAATTGTGAATCTTAAAGGATCGCAAAACATCATTCTGTTGGCTTTACTATCTTTATAACTGTTGAATTAAATCACAGAGATGCGAAATTAAATTTTGTTCAAGGCTTTTGATCCTGAAGGGTGATTTTTATTAATTGCTGGCCTCCATTGAAGAATGTGAAGTCAGATTTTCGATATTACGCATGAGAAAACTGTAATAATGCTATAAAGAATTGCCATATTTATACGATATTAATACAGTTAATATATTAATCACGACACTTACAACTATACTAGTAAACTGTAAATTGTTTACAAATGTATACGTAAACAAAATCAAACAGCACTCGTTTGTTCATAGACCTAATCACAATTAGGTTCAACATACTCCAAGTCTTACAGATTTGAAATAAACTGGTAACTCGATACACAAAGTTCACTTCAAATTTACACTCAAAAGACTGCGTGCTTTTGTGTACTTCTAAACAACTCGAGAAATGTCGATCTTTTCACAGTCGATCACGTTGAATCACTTCATGATCTATTGCAGAATACAG
Organism: Tenodera sinensis; assembly: GCA_030765045.1. Taxonomy (NCBI): domain Eukaryota; kingdom Metazoa; phylum Arthropoda; class Insecta; order Mantodea; family Mantidae; genus Tenodera; species Tenodera sinensis. Next base: position 178,071,212 of record CM060961.1, on the reverse strand, counting down.
AGTGGAATGGAAGTCTTTACATTCCCTCTAATATGTGCTTCATAGAAGCATTACAAACAAAAAAGTCTAATGACATTTTGTTCTTTGATCAGCCGACTTCAAAAAAATAAATGGTTTTTGATCCAAATTGTATGCCTAATTCCACAATAATGTACGAGGATAACAGTTTGTTACTTGTAAGAAAAGTTTTAAATGAGAACATTTGATGGTTAGCAAAATCAAAGCCGAAAATATTACCCATAAGTTACCCAAAAACGCTTATTATAAAATGTAATACCTATTTAGTTTAATTACGACGATTCTGGAAACTTTTTTGTAGTTTTTAAGTGATCATTAAGGACAGTATTACGTGTAAATGGCTCAAAAAATCACTTTTTTTGTCTTGTATCATAAAAATCTACGAAATTTAAAGAATTTTATAATATGTGTATTCTTAGTATTTAAGCCTTTAAATGGATATTTAAATTTGGTGTCTGTCGGGTTACAGACCTTCATCAATATCACTATCGACATTAAATTTGCTATAAGTTTATTACTGTAGAAAATTTGCTCAAAAATTGACCAAAGACTAGAATCACGAAAAGAACTTAAAGTGGAAGATGAGGATCAAGAACTATTTGAACAAGCGGATTATGGTGAAGGAATGTTTCAAGTTTTGATGAATTAGTCAAAAGCACATTCATTTAGTTTTCTGCATTTTTCCACAAGTTTAAATTTTACAGCTTTGGACACACTTTTTTTAAGAAACTACTGAAATTTTTTGAGATGTTACAAACGATGTAGTTTAATGTTTATCTGCAGTATATTGAATTTTTAAAAATTAAAAATTATACCCTTTAAATAGAATATTTGTTTTATACACGATTTTTAGACCTTACGTTTTAGTGAATATAAAACTAATCCACTCATATTGTTCATCATTAGGTACTTAATGTTTCCTAAAAATTGGAAAATCTATAAAGAACGTGTCCCTAACTAATAAAAGGTTTTTATAAAAATTTCATTTATATACCTCAGTTAAAAAATTTCTTGAGAGAAATTATGAAGTGATAGTACAAATGTTGTATTATCAGCATGACAGAAACATTTACTGGACAGATGGTGCAATTTTAAATACCTTATGACAAAGATAACCTCCCTAAATTCTGATTTTGAAGCATATATAGTTTAACACCACATTGTCCTTAATGCGTGTAGTTTGTTATATTAGTAAACTAAACCTATTTGCCGATTAAGTGTAGTTTAGTTATAAAATCTAAATTATCTTTTGTATGCAGGTATGTTAACTCGACATTTAATTTTCCTCTTTTTTCAAGAGATGTGAACTGTTGTGGAAGGGCAAAGTTCCTATCAAACGGGGTGTAAACATTTGGCATATTTTGCTGTTTGAATGTACAGGATTTGCTATACAACTGACCGCTAAAAGCAACAAGTCGCGATCGTCAACTTTGTCAGATATTTCAACTGTGATTTGTTCCATTTTGACGGCAGTTCAATTGTGAATATTTTGGAAACAGAGGCAGAAGCTCCAAACAAAACAAAGAGACGAGAGAAAATAAAAGCGCGTGCAGTCATTTTATAAACCTGGAAAACCACCTACAAAACTGAGTGTGGTAAATCGCTTTCATGTTACATCAGTAGCTTCACACATGAGTGAAAATTCAAATCACAGCTGAGAACCAATTTAGCAAGTCAAAAGACACAGTACTGCATGAACCAGCTTTCAGAGTAATAATAGCTTTCATATATTTATACAATTCTAGTGCCTGTTACAAACGTGCTAATGTATTCATTATTGTGCACAGGCACGTTTACCATCAACAATTACTTACTCTCTACAGCAATGACGTAATACTGGTATTCTAAGTTGCAGTGGCTTGTAGAGAAGAGATAAAACCACTTTATCTTAATTTATTTGAGTAACATAGATGCTAAAACATCTTTGCATTGCTAAATATAGAATAATTCAGATTTTTGACAAACTGTGACAAAACGAGTTTGACTTTTCTCAAAAGGGAAGTCATTGTTGCTTTTTTTCTTTCTCTACTACGTATTGTATTCAATCCCAAAATTCGATGTCGAGATTTCACCGGAAACACATCTTTTGAGGCACCCTGAATAAAAAAAAAAGTTAGAGAAAGGTTCATGTGTGTGTGTGTGTGTGTGTGTGTGTGTGTGTGTGTGTGTGTGTGTGTGTGTGTGTGTGTGTGTGTGTGTGTATGTGTTTGTCTGTATGTGTGTCAGTCTGTGGACAGCATAAATCAAAAACGAAAAGTCGGTTATAAACCAAAGTTGGTATTTAAGTTTAATGTCTTTCAGGGGTGCCACAGGGAGATTTTGAAGAAAATTTCTCCACCCTAAACTACTCTATAAATGGAACAATTTTCGAAAATTTTTATTTTCTTGAATATTGCTGTAACGATTTTGATTAAAATGCCATATGTTTGAGATATTTTTATGGCAGATGAAATGTATATGTCGAATTTTCTAGCTATAGTTCATGTAGTCCTATTTACTCTGGATGACTTATGCATAACTGGTAAACCGTAAGAGATAAACAAATTCTTACTGTACAAAAGATATAGATCTTGCTAAATCACACAATTTAGGTCTAAATACCTCCTTTTTCTACAGCCAACCATTTCAGATATATTCCTTGATTTTTTTTTTTTTTTTTTTTTTTTTTTTTTGTGAGTTTTGGAGAATTTATACTTCTGTAAAATGGAACATCGTTATTCATTTGTTTATATGATAAGTGTGCAAAGAGAACGCAATTTGAAAGCTTTAAAAGATTTGACTAACGCTCAAAGCCTACTGTATTACCATGTTCCCATTGCAACTACAAGGAAATAAACAATAAGATAATTTATACCAATGTTTATCTCTACTAACACGAAGAAGATATAGGAATAAGAGTTTGTAGGAATAGTTAGTACAAGAGTAGAGAAATTCACGGGAGTGCAACATATAAGATTGTTTCCTCCTATCATGCAAAAAGAGCAGAAGTTTAAAACCATCACATAGCGATCAGCTCTTAAAATATTAAAGAATCACTTAAAGCGTATTGCATTCCCCTACTGCCATTGCACGTACAGTGTAATGCAGGTAATAACAGCATCTCTGAAAATTTCTATCTCGATTAATGCAAAGTATATAGAAAAAGAATTAAAATTCTGTGAAATAGTTTGTTGTAGATTTGTGGATTTGATGTGAGTGCAACACATAAAAATATTAAATTTGCAATTTCGTGAACTCTGTGTTTTTCTTCTCTGCAGGCAACGCTTGAATTTTCTGACATAAGTCCTGTCGGTTTTTCCTGCATGTGTGTGAATTCACCACAGAACGTCCGTATACATCTTCCTGCTGAGATTCCACTGATCCATTAATACTTCACCTCATCTGTTAAATAAAATTTTCTTCCGCTGCTGCGGCAATGCCAGCGTTCGCGAAGATGACAATACATGATTCAGAGAGGTGATTCTTCATCTCTCCGACCCTTGAAGAAGAGGGGTCCATGATCCCGAGGGATCAGGTCTGATCTGAAGGGGGGGAGTCCTTTGGGAGACCGCTAGACTTTGTCTTCATGCAAGCGACCATCCATATATTATGACTTATCCTCCGTCCTGTCAGTACACACACAACCGCGTGTGTGCATTGACTTATTCATTGTTCGAGCTATGGAATATTGAAGGATTTATAAGGATTTGCTGCCTCCTTCACGATACAGTCCTACACTTTTATCAGGGCCAAAGTAAATTCCAATGTTTTGTGTACCTAAAAATGCAACACCTCGCCTTTGCTTAAAAGAAGTGAAGCTGGTGGTGCTTTCCTGACACGGGCAAACCCCAAAAGCTATCCCCTCAGAAAACTCATATATTTCTGTCTCTGACGAACAAAGTATACCGTGTAGAAAAGGCCACATCAATCTATACAGTAAGTAGAAAACACACAGTATTCCATTAAAAAATTCTCTGTCGAGGCTTCATGGATATAGGAATGTACAAGTTATCAGAACCACCGAACATGAAGTATATTTCTTAGAAAATGACTACACTACCTTAAAAACCAGAAGTCGGATGACTTGCCTATCAAAAATGCAACACGAAGATTTCAACCAAATGTTTCCTACTCCAAATTATCCTTTAAATGGAACAACTTTCGTAATTTTTGGTCCTGTCAAAACTACTTCTAAATATTTTCATTAAAACACATATTGTGACTCCGGCTGCGGCACAAGTAAAGGATAGTCGGGGCCAAGCTACTTCACACCACATACCAGGCGCGGCGAGCATCAAAGGCGCTTAAGGTCAAGCTTCACCAAACCATTCACGCGAGCAAACACGTGATAACAATGAGCGCGGTACGCCAAAAAAGGATTTTCCAGCTTATTCGAGAAATGTTCTGAGACCACCTTTTCTGAGGCGTTCGAAAAAGATCTGGCTGCATCACTGTCAGAATAAACGTTTGCGGAGCGCGTGAAGATAGGCAGTTTTTGAGTCGGTCAGTGTGTCAGTGAGTGTGAGACAGCTGTGGAATGTAGGTCGCGTCAAAGTGAAGAAGCTTTAACGAGTGTTGAGTAACTGTATCGCAGGAGTTAGTGTTTGAGATACACAGAAAGTGAAGAGAGGCAGTGAAAGGACCGAGTTAAGGCTACGAGAAGAATACTTTGAAAGTTGTAATATCACAAAAGACTATAGGCTGTCACTAAAAGAGAACTGTGAATTTATGCAACAATTTTAGATAAAAAAATAAAGTGAGAAAAAAAAAAAAGAAATTGAACTGGATTTTTTTGTAGTTTTGTCACAATATGTTTAGTTATTTTTATTTTGAATGAACTTTTAATAAAACGTTTTCCCAAAATGTATTGTTTGATTCAGTAGACCTAAAAGCGTGTATTTTATATGAAAACTCGTTGGCAAATGTGTTTAGTAGACTGAAATAGTTCTTCTGGGAGACCATAATTGGATGCACAAATATCTGATAGAGCGGCTTAATTTAGAGTCACCATGAAATAGAAGAAGAACAAGATGAAGAAAAAATAGTGTTCTGTTGATATCTGAAATAATTCAACACATTAATATTATCCGATTTTTAACATAACTCGCAAGTACTACTGTAACTAACCTAACAGAGTGTGATTTACAAAGCAAGCAATTGAATCTCATGCTACCTTCCCAATCATGTCTACAACATTTCACAGAACACTGTTTGGGTGAATACTTGGAAAAATCAGAGATAATTTAAACTGGGGTAAGTACAATGCCGCAGGATTTGAATCGTTCCTTTCATTGTATTGTGAGTGTATTAACACATTCATACAAATTAAGTAAAGACCATTAACGGAATGAGAAGAATAATTTTGAATATGGAGAATATGATAATGAAAATAGTCTGGAATGGACAAGATATGAACGATATTAAGGTAAAAATCTCATGTGTTGCACTCACACGACTTTCTCTACTCTTGTACTAACCATTCTTAAAAACTCTTGTTCTTCTATCTTCTTCGTGTTAGTTGAGATAACATTTGCTGAAATTATCTTATTGCTCGTTTTCTTGCACATGCAACGAGAATAAGGGAATACAGTAGGCTTTGAGCGATAGTCAAATCTTTTAAAGTTTTGAGATTCCGTTCTCTTTGCACACTTAACATATAAAAAAATGAGTACCGATGTTCCATTTGACAAACGTTTAAGTTCTCCAAAACTAATACAAAAAAATGTATTTGGACATAACTTCTGTGTTTTAGCAAGTTCTACATTTTTGCACAGAAGTTTTGGTCTATATCTTAGGGTTAACCAGCTATGCAAAATGTATCCAGAGTAAATAGGACCACATGGGCTATAGCCAGAAAATTCAAGATATGTATTTCATTTGCCATAAAAATATCTCAAACATATGGCATTTTAATCGAAATCGTTAGAGCTATTTTCAAGAAAATAAAAATTTTCGAAAACTTTTCCATGTAAAGGGTAGTTTAGGGTAGGGCTATTTTTTTCAAAATCTTCGTGTCGCATCCTTGAAAGACATTAAACTTAAATACCCACTTTGGTTTTTAACCGACTTTTCGTTTTTGAGTTATGCTGTCCACAGACCGACACACAGACACACAGTCACACACACGAACCTTTTTCTAAAAATGCTTTTTTTTTTTTTTTTTTTTTTTTTTTTTTTTTTTTTTTTATTCAGGGGTCTCAAAACATATATTTCCGGTGGAATCTCACCATCGAATTTTTGGGTGGAATACAATGCTTTCCCTACTTACCAGTAGAGCAGTAGAGAAAATAAAAAAAGTAACTCCCCAAACCTGACGACAATAATAAGTGGATAAAGTCCTACCTTCAGAGATTTAACATTCTAAATAATTCAAACTGCCCATGCAACATACAAGAATAAACTATAAATCACCTAATTTACGAATGCCGAGTTTTAAACAAAGAATTACAAAGGCTGATTAATGGAATTCATAATGGATATCCAGTGAATAAAAGTGCATTAGTCAATTCTTATTTTACACATTTCAAATTGTTTCTTAATTTCATTGATTTCGACGAACTCTGTCAGACTGATAATTACAATATCAAATAACCATCTGTTAAAATTTGTAAAATTGTCTTCTGATAACCAATTTTGTAACAATTTATGCTTAGCATGTAGCATTACTCCAGCCTCATATATATATAAAGTTGAATTCATTTAAAATCTGATTATAGAACGATACCATCCTACAAATACGATTTATCTTCTGATATTATGTTCAGGCTTACTTCCAAATATTACAGTCGTAATATGGCTTTTACCTTGTTCCTTGAAGTGGCATTAAGGGATTAATAACAGCTACATATAATTATGTCCAGTGTACTTGAAGGAGACACTTTGGTCTCTCGCCAACAGCTGTAGCCAGGCTTGAGAGATGTGGTCATCCACCCCTCTCGCCTTATGGCAGTTGCTACAAATGATCTTGAGCAGAGGGTGGAGTTTGTAATTTGCCCGTCAACGTTAGAAAGACACGGCGAGGGAGGGCTCAAAAGACCTGGCTAATTAACAAAACCTTACTTTTTGCTTCTCGACGTTTTGGTTGTTCATCTTCTTTTTGTGAAATTTCTTCCAGAGATGCGTCACCTGCCGTAGCTCTGTAATCTGTAACAACTTCCACCTAGTGGCTGACATCCATAATAAGCGGAAGGAATACGTAATAAGCTGAGAAACGCTAAGGCTACGGTTTAGATCCGCCTGAATATTTATGAGTGTAGAATTTATTTAAAGTTAGCCCCATATTAACGGTGCAGATTGCGGTAGATGAACCGTGGAACATTTGATACATCTCCAGGGTTCCTATTCCTACAAATAGCAACGTAAATCTCAGTAAAATACCATTGTTGTTGTACTTTGTGTTTGGTCTTCTACATTGAAAGGCATGGGGGTCGGCAGACTTTTTCGCGGGGAGGGGGGTGAACGTTGGAACTTCGCGATCAAGCAATATTAATTCATCTTGTCAAAAACTGTAAAATATGAGTTATTTGTTGCGGATGACGTATTAATTTGTGCTAAATAAAGCTAATTGATTTGATTACATAATTATATTAAAGGTTTCCTGTTTTCAATCTCTGTCGGTAAGAATTCTCTTGGACTCAGACTGTAAAATTTGTACAAAAATAAAAAAAATCTTATAACTATGGGTGCTGCGCGGAACCACTGTTGACAACAAATTAAGCATTTATAACCGTGAGTATTGTTGACGCAAATAATTAATAAATGTAGTGTAGCTACTAATTGAAAATAATGCATTCCTTATTTGCATTTAAATGTGAATAAAATCATTGGCAAGCTCATTTGTAACACAGGTGCTATGAAAAACAATCGAGTATCTCCTTTGTATGAGTATCTCGAGGAAAAGTTGTGTTTTAATCAGAATTAAGACAATACCTACTGTAATAGTCAGTAATTGGCTATTTACCCCCTTTACGACGCCCATGTCTATAAGCAAACTTGAAAAGTTAAATCAGATCAACAAGTTCACTTGATGAAAACGATCACTGTATGTCGGTAGTGGGAGAGTCAGTAGATGAGACCAGGATCTATGGTTCGAGTCCTGTCTGCAACAAAATCTCCTTCAAATGCAGCCTGTGCGTGTCCCATTTAAAAACAGTTTTTAACATTAATATTTCTCCGACCCCTCTCTTTGTCTCTTTCTAAGTTCGTTCTTTCTCTAATGTTTCCCTATCCTAAGTAGAGAAATTATTGCGTTCCACCCAAACATTCGATAGCAAGGGTTCACCGGAAACAAATGTTTTGAGGTCTTCCAGCCTCATCATCGTTCATCATTTTCAACGAATTTTGTATTACTATTACGGTAAACCAAAAGAGATGATAACAAGCTTATTAAAGGAAAAATAGCGCTGTTTGAGATATACAGTTTATATCAAAATACTTTTTTGTAGCAGTAGCCATTTTCAAAATATTCGTTGTTATATTTTTAAGTTTTTCAAGCTTGATTGTGATGTGAAATAGTGAAGCTCTGTTTGAAAATAAGCGGGGCTTTTGCTCTAAAATCGTTCTTTTCCAAATTATAATTTCATATTTAATAAACTCAACAAAAGAATTTTTCTTGGAATGTAGTAACGATAACTAGATATTTATCGAACAATATACCTATTCGGAATAAAATTATAAACATAACATTGTTTTTTGTCTTTAAGGTCCTGAGACATTTTCCGAAAAAATGTCACCTGTATTTATGGTGTATGGCAATTCTTACATTATTAATAGGATTTTAAGTTGAGTGAGCTGTTCTTTAAATACAGACAGATCTTAGAACCAAATGTCAAGCACATTTTTCTCAAACGTCTAAATTTGACATGTAAGTATACCTTTTACTCGGGGACTATTCATCATTAAATTTTGAACACTATTTTCCCATGTATAAATATACTCTGTAAAGCAAACTTTTTGAAGTTCAGTATTTAGATTAAAACTTATTGCAAATTGATTAAAAATAGTATATATATATTTTTTTCAAGTTAGTAAATATGTTTAGGATCACATTGGTATGTTTAAATTATTTTACCTTCCAGAGCAATTGTATGAATTTTTGTAGATTTGTATTTAAATAATTTACAAAGGAAATGTAGGTTAGTGTATGTTTTGGTAAAATTCTCTATTTTTATATATTACTAGCTGAAATACCCGGCGTTGGATAGTGTATTCCTGAAACTTTTAGAGTTAGGCTGCACTTGCCTAATAGCCTTGTGTTTCTTTGGAGACATAAAGAGAAAAAATAAACAAAATAAATAAAACACGGGGAAGGCACCATGCAAATGAAGTGTTAAACAATCATAAATACTACAGCAAGAAAATGAGTAGAGAAAGCTGTGTGCATGTGACACGTGGAATTTCTATTTCAAACATATAGAACATTGTATGAATTGTTTGTAGAAGACGGAGTAGTAGAGAAATGAGTGTAATTGTGTTTTTTAATTATCTATTCAGCATAATAGATTGTATGCTGAAGAGTGAGTAGAGAAGGACATTTGAATCTCTTACGTAAAGGTGAGTAGAGAAAACAATGTGAATATAATTCATTGCCTTTGTATTTCAATTCTATAGAAAATTATATTAATTGCATGTTGAAGGGCGAGTAGAGAAAAATGTAAAAGAAAACTGAGTAGAGACATTCATGTGAATGTCATAGTAAAATAGATAGCATAGAAACTTTCTCCATGAAAAATTACATGTACGTGCCGAATTTTGAGGTGATCGGTCCAAGCGGTATAGGATCGCATAGAGGACAAATATACATCCAGTTTTGTATATTTCTGAACGATCTGCAATAGGAACTATTATAGCACATACCAAATAATCCTTATTTCCTTTTAATTGGTTGTATAATTTTGGTATATCTGGGGTATTGCAGTCCTCCTTATGGGGAGGGTAAGTCAGTGATGTAAAATTGATACATGCTGCGAGTGCTGTCCCAAGGTATTAGGGATATTAACTTGTTAGACACCCGTTAGATGGACTCCCACATGACCGCGAACACCCTGCACCCATAAAGCTATGTTTTCTACCAATAAATTACAGGTTTGTTAAATGATTACAATTTAGTACCCAAGATCCTCTCTCGGAACGAAATTGCCTCTTACAGCCTAGCCACTTCTTTGTCTATCGTCACATGCACTGACTGCCCTCTCTCATTTTCATTTTCTGAATATCCCCTACCCACTCACTGCTTCTCGTGATCCACTGACTGGATAATGGGCCCTTCGGACGAATCAGCAAAAACGATTACAGATTTAACATTCCCTGCTAGGTCAAACGGAACCAAAGTGTTGCACTAACCCAGCAAATATACAAACATTAGCTTCTACTTTTCATCAAAATAAAATACCTTTTGTTGTACCTAAGCAATGTGATTGAGAAAATTGGGCAAACTGGTCAAATATTACAATTATTTAGATTTTTACTTTCTCTACTGATAAGTAGAAGTAGATAGTGTATTCCACCCAAAAATTCGATGTCGAGATTTCACCGGAAATATATGTTTTGAGACCCCCTGAATCCAAAAAAAGCATTTATAGAAAAAGGTCCGTGTGTGTGTGTGTGTGTGTGTGTGTGCGTGCGTGTGCGCGCACGTGTGTGTGTGTCTGTGGACAGCATAACTCAAAGACGAAAAGTAGTTTAAAAATCAAAGTAGGTATTTAAGTTTGATGTCTTTCAAGGATGCGACACAAAGATTTTGAAGAAAATAGCCTCACCCTAAATTACCCTTTACATAGAACATTTGTCGAAAATTTTAATTTTCTTGAAAATGGCTCTAACGATTTTGATTAAAATGTCATATGTTTGAGATATTTTTATGACAAACGAAATGTATATCTTGAATTTTCTGGCTATAGCCCCTGTAGTCGTATTTATTCTGGTCGACTTTCGCATAACTGCTAAGCCGTTAGAGATAGACCAAATCATACTATACAAAAATGTAGATCTTGCAAATAAAGTTTCTTGTAGGGTGAACCATTTCGGAGATATTCCTTGTTATGTGTGTGAGTTTCGGAAAACAAGTTTGTGAGAATGGTTAGTACAAGAGCAGAGAAAGTGATGTGAGTGCAACGTATCAGATAGTTTATGGCATATCGTATTACATGTATGATACCCACGAACCACATGATGTTGCTATGTGTTCCGTAGCCTTTATCAGTCGACACTGGCAGTAGTCTTGGCTTTATAAATTCGACTTCTGTAAAATACGTACATATCTATTTAATAGGAATTACGAAAAATATAGTAGGGACATGTTATTTTAGGAAATTTGTATCTTAGGGAAAAACGATTAGGAAAAATGCATTACGAAGAAAAGATTAGGAAATTATTATTTTAGGAGAAACGAAACAGAATTAGGAATTATGGACGGAAATCCTTAAACCATTCAGATTAATGACACAAATGTTTCTCTGAAAACAACCAAGATTTCCCATGAAATTTCCTCTTTGTTTGTATTAATGCATTATATGTCTAATCATCCACTTTAATTTCTATATTAATTTTGGAAATGTTGTAAAATTCCAAGTTGTCTATTTTATGAAAATGTCTCTCTTATTTCATGGCTTCACACTGTTTGATGACGTACCCGAGAAAGGAAAATTTCATGTGTATATATATGCGTCTGTTATTCCTATATAATGAGTAAACAATAAATGGAGATTTTCGAACGCACTCCATGCTTGCAGTGTGCCAACTAAGGTTATCTTTTGAACATCGTACCTAATAGTGGGCTTGATTATAATTGCACGCAAATACATTCTAATTATAGAGATGTGAACCATGTTTGCGACTCCCATTGGGCTCACTACATTTATTTATCACTACATTTTATTCCCTTCTTCACCGCCATACTAGATATTGAGATGGTCATCCATCTTGGATGTGCTATGATCCAAAGTTTGCTACTCATAGGCTGCTGACCCGAGGAATTGTGTTGTAAACCCTAGGGGGTGTAAGAAAGCAGAGTAATCCGTTGAAAAAGATTATTCAATGAATTATACTAATTGTTTGTTATCACTCTACATGAATGTATTGGCATTCATTACTTTAATGTCTTTATCCTTCAACTGCATACATTATTTTTTGGATGGAATTTGGCTTGAGAGTGCCAACAATAAACTGACAAAAAAGAAAGAAAAGATAACAGTCGTCATAATAAACAAAAAGGAACATGAAGAGAACATGCAACAGCCAAGAATTACGGTGTGATCTAGAAATAAAAATTTTAGTGAATTTATCCAAATTTTCTGATTCATATTGCGTTTTAAGTAACGCCAGAGCAGCTACTAAGGACTAAGGTTCAAGAGAGGCAGCTAAACGTCAGACACCATAATTATCAAACACTAGAAAAACTATTAGCTCTGGTTTAATTTCATCGGCAGAGAAACGCCAGTGAATTATAAATGGTATACCTTTCTCTGGAGTTCACGGTGTAGTAGATTGTATTGCTGCAAGGATTCAATCTTGCCATATTGCAATCGCAACAGTTACTTTTCATTTAGCAACAAATCAGGGACTCCATCCTCCAGGTCAGAATGGTAAACTGGACTAGTATAATATTTTAGCAACTGTTATTTGAAATGTTAATTAAAATTCACTGTCCATAGACATAGGATAAATTACAGAAAAATATATTTTATGCTATATCATGGGAAAAATGACTCGAAGTTGTATGATTGCAAAACAAATAACAAATCACGCAATTTCAGAAACAGTAAGCTGTAAACGCCACTTTGTCACAATCCTCTGTAATATTAACAAGACGTAGTTGACATTTGTAGGAAAAACTTGGTGAAATAGCTTTTTAGAATTTCATTTATTTCAAAATTTATCTCGAAACAACAATGACAATTGGTTACACCTAGCTCACTATATAGAAATAAGTCTGCGTCAGTAAAGTTACATTTTACTAGTTAAGGTACATTTATAACACAATTTCAAACAGTTTAAGGTGTTTTTGTTAGGTAATATTCTTTGCCACATCAATAAAAAGCTAATTTTAACCTCTGCAGATCCATAATTTCACAAAGTGTTATTAATTAAGTTACAAATTGCGTGTATATTCTTCAAAGACAAACTTAAATACTGAACTTGACAGATATTGGATATTTTTAATGTCCTGTATTCAGACACAAGCAAGGTATTTTTGTAAAAATACTTTTTTGGGGGTTCAGATGACCTTAAAACATGTATTTCTGTTAAATGTCGACATTGAGCTTTTAAGTGGTATAACTACTGCCCCTACCTAGCTAAGAAAGTAAAGGCTAGGAACAAAACAACAAAAAAGTTTTACCTCTTATTTAAGAATGGTATTATAATAAGTTTAATCAAATTACCAGCACTATCAAAAGTTGGAGCATAGTTGAAACTTTGCAAGTGTTTTCAGCTGTATTTTTTTTTCAGCCGGCTAATTTGTAAATTAAACGTAGCCATAATGGACACACTGACTGAGTAATTGTTAACAGCAAATATTCTGAGGCAGAAACAAATGTAATTGTGCATCAAGTACGTAAAATAAGCTTTTAGCGCACGAACCACTGAAGCTTTTCATACGTGGTGTATTCAGTAGTTTTTAATAGATCTATAAATCATATTAGATAAGCCATAGTCATTTCTTGACACATTCTCACAGCCGCACGAGCTTTACATTATGAACTATGTCAATGCCTCCTAGGAAGCGATGGCCGTAACAATATAAGATGTAGATGACAATGCTTATTCTGAGCACTCGTTTTTAAACAACTTGTGAAGATGTGTCTGAAAATGCCCGCGCTCTCTAGTTGAAACTTGGGTCATTTAACCTCAAATTACATGAAATTGACAATTTTTACTTTCTCTACTACGTACGTAGGGGAGGTACTGTATTCCTCCCAAAAATTCGATGCCCAGATTTCATCGTAAATATATGTTTTAAGGCCCACTGAATCCAAAAAAGCATTTTTAGAAAAAGGTACGTGTGTGTGTGTATGTGTGTGTGTGTTTGTGTGTGTGTGTGTGTGTGTGTGTGTGTGTGTGTGTGTGTGTGTGTGTGTGTGTCTGTGGACAGCATAACTCAAAACCGAAAAGGGGGTTAAAAACCAAAGTTGGTATTTAAGTTTATCTTTCAAGGTTGCGACACAAACATTTTGAAGAAAATTCCTTTACCTTAAAACTACCCTTTACATGGAAAATTTTTCGAAAATATTGACTCTCTCGAGAATGGCTGTAACAATTTGGTTTAAGATATTTTTATGGCAAATGAAATGTATTCTTTTTCAATTTTCTGACTATAATCCTGTTTACTCTTGATGACTTTTGCATAACACACAATTTATGTGCAGTTTGTGTGGAGTGAACCATTTCGGAGAAATTTTTTGTTATTTGTGTGAATTTTGCAATATTTCAACTTTTCTTTAATGGAAAGTTGTAATTCAGATTTTTATACCTTAGCTGTGCAAAGAGAAAGGAATTTCAAAGCTTCTATATAGTGACTAGCTTTAAAAGATATGACTATCGTTCAAAGCCTACTGTATTCCCATATTCCCCTTCTACCTACAAGGAAATAAGTAATAAGATACTTACTGCAAATGTTTGTCTCAACTAACACGAAGAAGATATGGGAATAAGAGTTTCTAAGAATATTTAGTACAAAAGTAGAGAAAGTCATGCTCATATGGGTATACATATTACAGAAGCTTTCAGTGTATGCATATCAAAGGTATTATTAGGGTATAAAATTGCTGTCCCTGGGTATGATATGTCCCATCGCATCTAGACGGAGGATCGTCCATTGCGAATACAGCGGCAGGAGAAGTGGAAGGGTGTACATACCTACAAGGCGTGGCGTGCTCGTTCCTCGCCGTGAGAAAATGCGATGTAATTTCAGGTGGTGATTTGAGTCGCCGTCGTCCTTTTTTTTTTCTATCTTCTTCTTCTTCTTCTTCCCCTCCGTATTCTCTCTCCTATTTATCGCCCTTCTTCTCAAGTATGAGGAATACAGCGCAGATCCGTGTTGGTTGAAACCAGATCTAAATTGCTGTGTATTTTATGAGCAGAATTCATGCGGATGAAGCTCTCAAAGCTGCGGAAGTTATGAGAACGCACACCTTACTGCTTTTGGTAATGTCTACTTTGTTTCCAGTCTGCATGTCTAAATGACTTTTGTTTTACAATGTCTCTAGATGTGCAGTCCAGATAAAGCAATGTTTCAAACATAAACATAGCTCTCTACTGCTGTTGCAGAATTTCTGCTACTGCACAGAGTTTAACTACGGCTTAAAATTATTGTACAAATACAAGAAATAATAAAACAAACTTTTGTAATGTATCACCTTAAAATGGCCAAATTTCTGCGATGCTGCGTATTTTTAAGGAGGAGAAAGGATTTTTACCTATAAAATGTTACTTTTAGAACACTTTTTATAGAGTACTCAAACAAAAGTGCACAAATTATCAACGCTTACCTATATACACATATACTCATTTAACGAGTTTTTAATACACCCTCTCTAAAACAGCTGTTACAACTGTAAACAAACCGGAAAAAAAGCAGAAACTGAACTGTTGCATTCACATAACTTTCTCTACTTCTTGTTGATCGAGATAAACGTTTGCTTGAATGAAGAAATGTTTTAAAAAGATTCAGTGAAGAATATATTTTTGTTGCAAGTAAATAAAGGAATAAAAGAAAATAAATTAATTTCTAAACCTATTCATGAATTATCTTAGCTATTGCTAATTTGTTTGTAGTGCAAGAGGATTATGGGCCTTAAGCGATATAAAAATGATTTAGCAGTGGTGGGTATGTGATGCCTTTGAAATTCTATTCTCTTTTGCATGACCAAGAGATAAAATTAATAACGACTTTCCATTTGGGAAAAGTGTAATTATTGGGAAATTCAGACAAATAAGGAATATCTCCAAAATCATTCGCTCAAAAAAAAAAAAAAAAAAAAAAGCAACTGCATTTGTTAGGCAGCAGATGTACTGGATGGGCAAAAGTTATCCTTACTATAGGGGGTTTCCGAGAAAATTCCCAAAAATTTCAAGATATGCATTTCATTGGTCAAAAAATATCTTGAACATCTGGTATTTTAATGAAAACCGCTTGCGCCATTTTTGAGAAAATCGAAATTTTCAAGGAAGTTCCAACCTTCGTATTGCATCCTCGGAAGATCAACTTGAATATGAAGTTTGGTATTTAACCGACTTTTTGCTTTTGAGTTATGGTCTTAACAGATGGACACACACAGACACACCCATAGAAACAGATACGAACCTTTTTCTAATTTTGTTTTATTAAGGGCATGTGTTTGCGATGAAGAAAATAAAAATGATCTGGTTTATTTATCTCATTTATTAAAGTTAGTTTACAGAAGGTTATGAAAATATACACGAATACCTATAACTGCTACAGAAGTGTAAATAGTACGTATAAGAATACCGGTGTGATAATTTAGACAATTAATTTAAAACATATTTATCCTATGTTCTTAGAAGAATCTGTAAAGAAAATTAAGAAAACTATTTTTGAAGCAAAACTGCCGCATTAATTATCTTGATCTCCTATATTCTACAAAACTCCATAGTTTATGAGATGATACAAATTCCAAAATAATAAATTTCATTTTGACTGCACGAGTGTAAATTAATAATAGAAGCAGCTCTAAAAATAAATTAACACAAGGTATAATATTACTATTGGCTGGCCCCGTGGCTTAGAGCACCGGCCTGCTGTGCAAGGGGTCCCGGGTTCGATTCGCTATCTGGAATATAATGTAATAAATTAATCCAAAGTAATATAAACCCACTTATTATAAATCAGGAAAAGAAGAAATATATGAAAGTGACAAACAGTTTAAGTATCTTGGCGCTATAATCACCCATGAAAACAATGTAACAACAGAAGAAATGCAAGAATATGCATTGCAAATAAAATTTATTATGGTCTAAACAAACAATTTCACTTCCATCTCCTTAGCAAAAATACAAATTGTAAAAACAGTAATAAGGCCGGTATTTCTAGAAAGCTGGGTCTTAAACAAAGATAACACTGAAAGACTTACGATCGTTGAAAGGAAAGTCCTTAGAAATATATTGGCCCCTTCAATGATATTGGTGTTTGGCGAATAGGATACCTGTATAAAGAACCAGATATAATTAAAGGCATCAAAGCTAGCATAACACAATGGTTAGAACATTTATTTATAGAACAGGATAGCAATATTACCAAAAAGATTACATTTAAAGAAGAAGAATAGAAACCGAAAGTTCAAAACCTCCTTTAAGCGAGTGAACACCATTGCTGTTAAACATTTGTTCCAAGAGGTTAGAAAACGGCCGACATGACCTTCGATGTTCAAGGTGGCAGATAAATGGAACAAAAAATACTTTTTATATTTAACCTGAAAGAAAAAAAAAACTTAAATTAAACTTCAATAAATTTCTAACTCGTACAAGGTGTTAATATTCATAAAATTAAACACAAAAATAAAGAAATTACAGCGAACTCATAACTACAATTATACCTGTTCCCCTGACAATGCATCCTGGCTTCCTATTAGCAACTCTTTCCAACCTTAGCAATGCCTACTAAGCAAAAGTTCAAAGGTGACATCGTCAGAATCCCGGACTTAGTGATAAATATTAACCGGAAATTGCCTCTCCCATAGGTCCCGGATTCGATTCCCCTGGGTGAGAAATGCTTCTTTATCCAGAATGGCTCCCTATCCTCCATAAATTCTGGTAGTGTGAATATGATTAACGTTAATAAAAAGTTTAAAAGCGGCACAGTTTAGAGAGTAAACAGTAAATTGTTTCTCATTCCCAAAGCTCCTGACTCAGTAATTAAATGGTGCTGTAGAAATGAAACAAATAGGCCTCAATCACTATAAAAATTAAGTGCAAGCACCACAGTCGACACAAATGTTCGGAGAATGTTCCTTAACTCGCTTGCTGACTTGATCACTCACGTTCTCACTTGCCTTCGGGAGACTTGACTCACTCGCGAAAGCGCTCTTTTATAAGCTGTTGGACATATCCACACAGTTTCAGAACGCTCAAGAAGGAGAAACTTGCAGAAGAATCTGGTTATCCGGTAATAGCGCTTTCTAAGGTTACCTGAGCGAGTGCGTTGCTTATATGTTCACGTTCCGACTGCCCGACGTGCACCTCTCGATAACTATGGGCCAGGCATATTGATTCTTTGTGCACAGGAGTAGCATTGGAAATTTTTTTTCTTCTGCATAAATTTACTTGTCTTTAAAATAATCCGCCATTGCATTAATCGATCAAAACCTCCATTTAATACGCATATACTTTTTAACGTAAGAAAAAAAGCAAGGTGGTAATGGAGTTTTGTAAACAAGTTATTATAATAGTGTTATAATTTCAATTTTTACTGCGAGTGGCTCGTTTTAAAAGTTTTACTTTTAGTGCCTTCCTGCATGTCTAAAATATTTGTAACATCAAAGATAAAGAAGAAACTGCAAGTTTTTCATATCAGCAGCATATATTTTACTCTTGTACAAAATCTACATTTTTGGGAATAATTCATTTCATGGACAATTTCATTTCATTTCATATTGATCAATGTATAGTACTCTAATTATTGCAAGCAATTTCTCATAATTAAATCTTCTGCTCTTTATATTTTCACATAAACTGAGTCATTTTTAAGCTGGATATGAATGGCTTTGGCAGTGCTATGCGTGTCGAGCATGTCTTCCTGCATGTAGACGTGCTGCCATTTTCATATGTCCAACTTGGTTGCGCGACATTACAGTCTGTACAATAATTATATATATTACGTGATAATCCAGTGTACTATAAAGATATAGAATTTTTATACTAGTAGCCCATAAATGTTTCTTATAGCATCGCAATTTGACGTCATACCTTTTAACCAATAAGAACGCCACGAAATAAGGAGTTTCAACTAATCACATCTTAACATATCCCTAGCATTTGTCTGTTTTAAAACCTCCGTAGCATGTATTGTTTTTATCAGCTAGCTAGCATCTGTTAATTTGTTTGAGATAGTCATTTGTTTCCGCATAGATATATAAAGTTAGCTTCATCAAAATAAAGAGAAACAGCAATAACATAAAAACACAGTTTTATTAATGAAGTTAATAGGAATAATTAATATTTTATTGCATTTATTTCTTGCAATCTTTTCACAAATACTTTATTTTAATCGTGAAGTGGTTAATTAAAGTTTTGATGTACTGTAGATAAATCGAAGACCCTAGTGAGATTGCTGTAGATAAAATGTCATGCGCACCAGCATTAAAAATATCGCTGGCTTTCCTCAGTAAGGATGATTTTGCAAACTCCGCGTGTAGTTTCTTTTCGTCTCTTTCCTGATTGCGGAGAAGGAAAAGTTGTTACCAGGTTTCCCTCTGTTTACGCGAGTCTCTTGTGAGCTTAATGAGAATATGTGAAAATAAACTTTCAGGAAGTTTTAAGAAACAGTTTCCGGGCTTTATTGTGCAGCCAATTAGCAGCATCGGTAGCACGTTCTACACTGGCAACACCGTACATCACTTTTATATACAGGTAATTTTATTCTCTGTCGTGTGGGCATTCGGAAAACGTGACTTTTCGAACCACGTATCTAGTAGCTAAAGACGTTGAAACTGGACATTGAGGTCATTTTTAAAAGAGCTTTTCTTCGTAAGCTCTCATAAGAAAATGCATAAATATTTAACCTGGTATTTAAGTTCATTATTTTGTAATATATATATATATATATATATATATATATATATATATATATATATATATAGATAAGTATTGAGTCTACAGCAGAAGGGAACACTTTGCGCACTGCACCTACATAGATATATTGTAGCTACCACCCCTTTGGAGGTAGGGATGAAGTGAAGGAACCAGACAGGTCACAAAGGCGCGCGGAAGACTTTAACAGTCCCAGGTTCAAAGTCTTGTCCCACTGCTGGAGTTGCTAAAGAGAGTGGTGAAGAAACGCTCGACCTAGCTGCCCTCTACTGTCCACAGAAAGCATTCTTTCTCTTGAGCAAGCATTCACGCTATCTGTCCGGCAACGCTATACGCAGAACGCGAACTTCACACTTTACCACGAAGCCAAATGTATTTTTCGTTCAATGTGCCTCAAAACATGTATTTCGTAAAATATCTGTACGAAATGTTTGGCTAGAATGCAATACTTCCTCTGCCTACTATAGGTAAACACTAAAGTAACTTATTTAACTCAACCCACACCATATCCGGATTTCTAGGAATACTACGCTCCAGGTACCCCGAAAAGGGAGGACCATTGTTGTGCTAAATACCCTATTTTGTTACTAAAACACCGTAGAACATAAAGGGAATCTGTGCTACTGAAAGTTGGCTGACTTTTTTTATAGGAAAAAGCTCCTGAAAAAAGAATCTCTCAGATATCGATTCCAGGAAAGCAAATTCGTAGGCAGGTCGGTTTATCTCCACACCACCGCCACCATGAAGGAAAATGAGGTGATAAACATTCAAACCCTAGAGTACTGTTTATAAACTCCTAGAAATGTGGTAAACTGTTAGGAAACGCAGATATCCTAGAAAGTTTGCCATTCGCCTCAAGAGATTTTTGAAACTCTCAACGGATGTAAAATGAAATTTCCATCTCTCAACTACAGCTTCACAGCAAAAGTATTCTGATTTTCCATAATGTTATCCTAACGATATTTCACAAGGCAGCAAAAAATTCAATTATCACATTCTTGAATTTATAAGAGCGTTCTGAATAAAAGTTTAATGCTCATATCATTTAAAACTGAATTACAAGCGGCTTTGTCCAGGTGCTTATAGGTGATTCAAGAAGTCCTTTAAATTAATTCATAATATACTATTTTTTGTGGTCGCCCATGCCATAATGTAGCACTTATGTTAACGGACCTCATTATATCCATGTCTTCATAACGCTATTGCTATTCATAACGTCGCTGCTAACCACCAATCAAAAGATCAATACTTCGCCGTCTGCGCACATTTCATGCACCTGAAAGCGAAACTATCGATTCCCATATATGAAATAAAGCTACGCTGTTTGTTTAATAATTACTTTTGTTAATATTGTAAACAATATTGCAATAAATTCACGTTTTTGAAACGAGAAGGTTATAACATATATACTTTCTGTATCATTGTATCAATATACCAACATATTTCCTAAAACATTGACGTAATGCCGTTATTCGTAGCAGCTAAGGGAGAGAAGATGGACTGATTTTGTGATGTTTATTTTTCTTAGCACTGAAGATATAAAACCTCTCTACATTCTTAAATATACAATAATTAAGGTCCGGATGTTTCCGTGGTAACCTGTGAGGCTTGTGTTGGGGAGACCTCGGGTTCTTTTCCGGCAACCGTCCACTCTTACCCGTGGGACCAGCAACGGCGTGTTGCGGCTGAGCGGTGGGAGTGCGCTTTTAGGGACTTCTGGGTGGACTTGGGCAGAGTTGAATGCATTCGAACTGCAAACACTAGAACCCGTCCATGCTTGTTCACGTCATCATCCGGATCTAGTCGATCATTGGTTCTCTCTCCTCATCCGCCGAGCGAGATCGCTCCGTGGTAACGTGTGAGGCTCGTATTCGGGAGGTCATGGGTTCGATTCCCTGAGCCATGGGCTTTTTCGGGGGTTTCCCTGTCATCACGCAAATGCTAATCACATCACATTTCGTTTCACTTTCATTTCAATTCGGTCTTTCAGAGTACGTAGATTTGGAAACTAACTGCTGTTCTCGGCGGATGTGTGGGACTGTAGTCGCCTGACTGGTAGCTGCTTGACGAAACCTGGTGTCGTGATTAAGAATCTCCAGCACACGTTAGGGACCTCACGCTGGCTTGCGCTACTCTCCCGGGTTCACACCAGTAGAGCGCTCTCATGTCATCTCTTCCGCCCGGTGTCTGACATACAACAGCCTTAACAGCGGCTCAGTGTGGAATCCCCTCCGTAAATACTGTACTCTTACCTCTAACCCTCATCGCTCTATCCCTAAGTGCAGGACTCTGTTTTGGTTATGGGGGATGCCCGTTAGTGACACCTTTACCTTTCTTTTTACGACAATAAGCAGATGATAGGTTATATCACAGACCGTAACACCTACTCACTTCTCTCCCAGGAAAGGAACACATGGAAATGACTTTCTAGTTCTTATCGCTTCAATACACCAAGTAATAAAATGCTACGGGGTGCAACTAAAACCTCATCATACGAAGATTCTCTCGGCTCTCAACTTTTGATGCTGAATTATTTCATGTTTTATTTTCTATAATTTATAATCTTAATACGACATATGGGAATATCGTCACTATCGTTCGCGCCACATTCACTCGTGCATAATCATAAGATGATTCACTTGTTGCATAAATAACTATTGCAACCTAACAATTGTGTCCCATTACATCGTGCAGACAAAGGATGCTATTAAAACTATAATTTATTGCATATGCTCCATTTATGTTGAGCACTTCTTTCTATAGCATTTATATAGCAAGATTAACGAAGGAATCATTAGCATGCCATGCAGGTTCGGTTTTGCGTACGCATTCGCTTGTGTGTGTGTTGTTATTACCTAGTCGTGCGGCTCATGCAAAGTAACATTTCCCTTTCGCAACTGCAGCTCTGGAGATGAAACACCAAGATGATTGTCTCTATGTGCTCTTGTTTTACTGTTAATTTTTACTTTCTCTACCAAGTAGAGGAAGTATTGTATTCCACCCAAAATTTCGATGTCGAGATTTCACCAAAAATATGCTTTAAGGCCCCCTGAATAAAAAAAATCATTTTTAGAAAAAGGTCCGTGAGAGAGAGAGAGAGAGAGAGAGAGTGAGAGAGAGAGAGAGAGAGAGAGAGGGAGAGGGATAGAGTTGGAGGGAGAACAATAAAATGTTTGCATCCAGCATCTTTAAAGGATACATTTAACTTTTTCAAATCGAATAACATGTTTTCAAAGATCAAAGATCACGCTCGGGAGATCTGGCTTCGATTCCTGTCGATCATCCACCGAGACCCTGGGTTTTTGTGGTTCCGGGGGACCCGTGACTCTGAGACCACACCCAATTCTCTGGTATGCAACAATGAAAAGTAGGTGAAACGGAAGGATAGGAAATTTGGGGGATGCAAATACCCTCCCACCCTCTCACCCCAAAGGAAACCTTAAAAAAACCATGAGTGAGAAATGTCGGCTGCGGGGATTGAATCGACTACTGGAATGCATGTCGCACACTCTCGATCACCTAATCCCTAATTTTGAGTCATTCTCTTAGTACACTTCAGAACCTTCGTGAGCTGTACAACGTATCCAGGATGCCCTCCATGTTCTATACGCTTATGGTATTCCCGTGGATTCCTGGTCATATTGGTTTGCCTGGGAATGAAATGACAGATTTAGCAGCAAAGGCAGCAACCACAGAACCCAGTATTACCATCTGTCGTATTACTTCGGCTTGAAGTGCGGAGAGCGGTATTGTCGTGCTGGCACGAAGAGTGGTCAGCTCTCCGCAGTAATAAGCTTAGGGAAGTGAAAGAACTTCCAATAACCTGGGTAACCTCCCCTGGGATATCTCGTCCTTCTAAGAAGGACCCTGCTACTCTTTGTCCGCTGTGCGATAACCTTTCGTCGTCCCGTCACGTGCTGCTAGAGTATGTTTTCCTAGCGCACCTTCGACACTCTCTGCAACTGTCTGTCAGTCTTGCAGAGGTCCTGGTGGTCGATAAACAAGCGGTCGAAAGGGGTTTGAAGCTTTTAGTAATGGTAAACGTAAACATAAAGATTTAGAATGTTTGATTGCTTTATTTCTTACCTTTTTGGGTCATTTTATAACTTTATTTTGGTCTTTGCCTCTTTATTTTGTATAATTATGTATATATTCCTTTTCCCTTGGAGTGAAACGAAAACAGAAAGTAGGCTAAGGATCAAAGTCGGAAATGCGAGTTCCTTGAACTGTTGCTGACTTCATTAGTATGCCATAAGGTAATGATTCAGCTGTGTATATAACTTAAAAGGTTCCAGATATATTCTTTTTGTGGCACATTGTCTATGCAACTCTCGCAACTGTGCAAGACCAACGTATATCAATCCAAGTTGGAAAGCATGCAATTACGTTTGCCTGAATATTCATAAGGACATAGCCTACAACCTGTGGTTGTGATAGGTTACAATTAGTGGTCATTCTGTCCCACCACAGGTTTCATTGTGCACAGATTAGCATTCTGCTAGACGGTAGCCGCACTTTTTCTTTTCTTACTCTGTGAAATATTCATCCGCCTTTGTCCAAGTATTGTTTAAATATGGCCAGCAAGTGTTGCTAACTATATTTCATTATTTTTATGTAGTATCATTAGACCAAAGCTGGACATTCACAAATAAGTACTCTTTTCAAATTAAAAATTACTTTTTACATTGTTAGCTCAGATGTACCACGTGCACTATAATACACTGAGGTTTATAAGGCCTCTCTCACAATGTTTTTAAAACTGCCTTCTCACTCGGAGAACCCGAGTTTGATTTCCCTCCAGGGTAGGCATTTTTCTTTAATTAGAATTATATCTTACCCTATTACCCTCTTTTATTCTTCGCGTTTTAGACAAGAAGCATTTTTACAAAACGCTTTAACATATTCAGTGAAACTATACTGATAATTTCATGAAAGTAAAAATAAGCAACAAAAAAAACGTTATATTTATCTTCAATTTGTATTATTGCTTACATTCCGTTGCTGATTCTCTAACTCTACTTTATCTCCTCTATAAATTCGTATGTTGCATTTTTTTATCTTCTTCTTTCAATGTACTGGTAGAAGAATTCACGTTATTCCTCATTAAAGTATCTCAAATTTTCCAAAAGTTTTCTGTAGAAGAAGGTATAAATAGAGATGTTCGCGAATTCTTGAAGTTCTCCAATAATGTGTACTTTTTCTATTATTTACTCTTAGTAAGTACAGGAAGTATTACATTCTACCATTTTTGTAAAATAATGCTTCTTGTTTAAAATTATATTTTACAAAAGTTAAGAAGACTGAAAATAGTAAATTTAGCAAATCTGATGTGTTACACTCACATGATTTTCTCTACTCTTGTATTGACTATGCTCACAAACTATTCTTTCAATACCTTTTTCATGCTGGTCGAGATAAACTTCTGAGGAAATTATCTTATTGAAGATTTTGTTGTATGTAATGGTTGAGCTATAGTCAAATCTTTTAAAACTTTAAAATTTTGCTCTCTTTGCACGGTCAAGAGACAAAAAACTGAATAATGACCTTCTATTTAGAAAAGTTTAAGTACGTATTACAAAACTCACACAAATAACAATGAATATCTCTGAAATGGTTCACCATAGAAAATAATGCCTTTGAACATAACCTGTACGTTTTAACGAAATCTACAGTTTCATAGTAACATTTGGTCTACCTCTTACGGTTCATCAGTTATGCAAAAGTCATCAAGAGTGAACAGGACTACATGGGCTAGAGCCGGAAAATTCAAAATATACCATGTAAAGCTTAGTTTAGGGTAGAGGACTTTTCTTCAAAATATTCGTGACGCATCCTTGAAACCCAACTCTAGGTTTTCAGCGACCTTTTGTTTGTTATGCTACACACACACACACACACACACACACACACACACGCACGCACGCACGCACGCACGCACGCACACACACCTTCTTTTCTAAACGTGATTTTTTGGATTCAGGGGGCGTCAAAACATATATTTCCGGTGACATCTCGACATCGAAAATTTCTACTTAATATACGTAGTAGAGAAAGTAAACATAGGCTTTCGTAAGAATAAAAGATATTGGATAGAGATGGTCATATAACTAAGCCTAAGCCCCGGCACTGCAGCCCATGAAGAGCCGAGGCTTACCGCCCAGCTGCTGCGTCCTCCACCTCGGCCCACTACAGTCGTCATTGGTGGGGTGCAGTACCGGAGGGTGGTACATGGTCAACGTCCCAATTCTCCTTGCCAGTTATGCGGTCTTCACGACCTGTGGCCGCTAATTTTCTATCAAGTAGCTCCACAATTGGTCGCTCCGGGATCTAATGAGGCTGAGTGCACCCCATTCCAGACCTTCCAGAGGGTATAAAATCCCCATGCTGGTACCGGGATCGAACCCGGGTCCTCCGAGTAAGCTACCAACTGGGCTACGCAGGCGGTCCATATAAATGTAACACAAGATGTTTTTTTCTAAAAATTTTGACCGCAAATAAAGAGAGAAAACAAGTGAGGTGATATTTAGTTGGATTAGTGATGCACCGCTAGGGCAGTTATTGCTTGCATGGAGCAAATGACAGGTTACTGTGCTGAGAAAATCACGCAGTGTACCTTAGAAAAACATCGTGGGAAAGAATAAGAAAGAAAAACAGAAACATTAGCTGTTAATATATTTATGCAAATAATGTAACATATTACACATTCCGTTATGATCATTCATCACAATATTCTTGCAGCTGTAAATGAGTATCTAGTAGATAAATGCTCGCCTAGGGATATGGCGGCAGCTGCCTTGCCCCAAGCTAGATTCAGAGCTCCATCTCCACTAATTTACAAGTTATATCCAACCAGGTCTGAGACCTAGTCACTCAGTGCCAGTAAACCGATTCAGCTAATAAGTAACTGCCGAAGTAAATCTTATTTTAAATACACCTTCAGGTGGCCTATTGCACTGCCAGTTGTGGCACATATTTCTACTTCTGTTACATCGTAATTGCAACAGTAAATTTGAAGTACTCATATTATGTTTCTCTTTACAATAAGAGGCATACGTTTTTACTTTCTCGGCTACTTACTTATCCACGGTAAGTAGAGCAGTATTGCACTGCACACAAAAATTAGATACTGAAATTTTACCGAAAATACGCCTTTTGAAGCTACCTACATAAATCAAAACAGTATGTTTTAGAAAAAGGTCAGTGCGTGCCTGTCTTTCTGTGATAAAGATTTGCAAAAATCATCTTACTATTAATTGTCTTGTAAGTGCAAGAGGTAGGAATACAGTAGGCTTTGTGCGAGTCAAATCTTTTAAAGCTGGTCACTCTATGAGGGCTTTAAAATTCCGTTTCCTTGTGCGGCCAAGAATTAAAAAGTGAATAGCGATCTTCTATTTGAGAAAAGCATAAATACTGTAAAACAAGGAATATCTCCGAAATGATTCACTCAAAAAAAAAAAAAAAAAAAAAAAAAAAAAAATACATTCGGACTGAATTGTCTATCTCGTATGGTTTACCAGTTATGCAAAAGTCATCAGGAGTAAAGAGGCTACATTGGCTATTGCCAGAAAATTGAAAATGTACGTTTCATGTCTTAAACATAGCATTTTAATCAAAATCATTAGAACCATTTTTGAGAATATCAAAGTTTTCGAAAAGTTTTTCATGTAAAGTGTAGCTTAGGATAGAGGAATTTTCTTCAGAATCTTCGTGTGGCATTCTTGAAAGATATTAAAATTAAATACTAATTTTATTTTTAACCAATGTTTCATTATTGAATTTTGCTGTTCACAGGCAGACACATCCGTAGGCGTAGGTCTGGTGGCTCAGTTGGTTAGACGCTGGCCTACTGACCTCAAGGTCGTGGGTTCAAATCCGCCTCAAACCGATGGCTTTTAAGTGTGCTTAAAATGACAGCTCCGTGTCAGTAGATTTAATTGCATGTAAAAGAACACCTGCTGGACGAAATTCCGGCGACGCCTACCCATTAGCTTTCATATCTGCAACTCCATATCCTGTCTTGTTGATCCAGTACATGCAATCTATACACAGTTACAACCAAATCATCCTTCAACATTCTCAAAATTTGATAATATACCGGGTGGAAGGTACTGGTTCGGCCATACGTTAACCAGGGATTCTACATGATGAGTGTGAAAAATTTGTCCAATACAATTATTGTCAAGAACCATTTCGCCGAAAGAAGATTATTTATGTCACATATTTAGAACCATCTAGCTTCTTGACAAATGAATATAAATGGTTTATTTCACTAATGTCGCGCATACATACGCTGTAATGCATTTCTGCGTTAATTCAAATCAATTTAGTCATTGCAAAGTTTAATTTCTAAGAGAGATATGGCAACGTCACGGTAACATTAAATTGTGACTAAATTCATTCAAATTAGGGTAAAACTACATTATAGCATTGTTCACACAATGTTTGCCAGTAACTTCCACATTTTGAGAATGTCGAAGAATGACTTGGTTTTAACTGTGTAGAGATATGGATATGGCAGATCAATAAGACAGGAGGTGCAGATATGAAACCTAATGGGTTACATTCTATCCATATGATAGGTTCAATAGCTTGGGACAGTAATTACGTAGACTCTAAGTGCAGTTGAAACAAAGATGTTATTTTTCTCTGTTTTGGGTAAGTTGTACTCCACCCAATTACGAGAAGGCCAATCAGCCTCAACGACAGGAGGGATGGGAAAGAAAGGACTTACGGGTCACGACTGCTTGCGTGCTTCTGATGAGAAAGAGGTGTTTTTGTGTGCAATGAGGTGACGGGCTATACTTAGTTAAGAGTTGCAGTGGCGTCTCCTCCAACAAATTAACAAACTTTTCATTCATTCTGCACCACTCCGGGTAGAATATCACAAGGCATTTTACTGCTTCTTTCAGCGCTATTCCGCAAATGTTTTCAAAAGGAAAATATTTATTCCGGAATTCAGATGCCATCACTTGTTCAATAACTCCAAGAACGTAACATATGGGTATGTGAACATGAATTTATAGAACATTAAAGCATGTGTAATCTGCGCCCCCCCCCCTTGGACTTGGATCCTTGCCCTTCTGCCATTGGACAGCCCTTTGAAATCTCTACATTTAATTTGTAACGTGTGCTGTGGTTTATTCTTTGACTACTGTTAATAACCTTCTTCAAAGTTGTCTGTTCTTTTTATTTTCGCCTTTTAATTTACTTATTTTATGGCGGTCGCCGAGCGGTTAAACCATTCGGCTATCACCCAGGTGGCTGGGGTTCGATCCCAGAGATACGCATGTGATATTCGTGATGGACTAAGCAGAGTCTGTGCGAGTTTTCTCCGGGTTACCCGGTTTCCCCCGCCACTCATAACTGCTTCATCATCAATTTTGCCTACATTCCATATCATCCTCTTCCTCACTCTCATACCTAGTGCTGGGCTGACCATCCCGCTTCCAGGTCTTCACTCTGTCCGGTCCATAGGTTCGTCTGCTCCCCGACAGGCACTGGCTTGAAGTCCTAGGAAAGTCCTCCACTCGGGTAGGGTAATCAGACGAAGAAGATTTCAGAAACTACCCTTATAATTTACATTTCTCTAAGCTCATTATTATTTTAAATTATGAATTTCATTCTAAAATTTATTTCCCACCCCTCATTTTTTCTTATATTTCATGAGATTTGTTAATAATTTCCTACACTTCGAAGGTTCACTTTCTTATCTTTTTATTCTTCCCACTTCCATTCTTTACATAACTTTCGCTTTTTTATAATATCTACTGGACTTTGCCCGTAAATATTTATTTCCATTCTTCCTACCACCCCTGACTGCGGGTAATTTAATCATTTGTTCTTCCTTATTTCACGGAGCGGGGCAGCATTTTCCTGATTTTTATTTCCTATATATTACCAAATGTTTACTATCTGATACCCACTTTCCAGAAATATTAACTTTCCAAATACGTGCTTGTCTTTTCTGTTCGCCTTCTTGCAACCCATCCTCATACATATGTAATGCCTGTTCCTCCATTCTCCCATTCCACATGGTCATACCCTATATCTTGTTTACTCTATTTCCACTGTTTAAAGTAAATTATGCCAAATATAGTATCACTGTTTACGTTGTGGGAAAATGGGGGTGATTAGTTATGTTCTGCTGACCCTATTACAACGAAATATGGTGAGCCCGACTTCAAATACAGTCGACTGATTGATCTGAATGAGTTTTATTTCTATTTATTAGTTAAACCTACAAGACAATAATCAGGTAACTCTCAGCTTATTGGACCCTGTAGTCCACATAATTTCACCTGCTTCATTCCTAAGACGCTAAATGGGACGCCAAATGTTTCTAGAAGAAACCAAAGAAAAGTTACTTGTTACACTTTCAAAGTGAGAAATTCTCACCATCAGTATCGAAGAGAATGAGGATCAACAAACAAACTTAGCAAGGATATTAGCTGACACAAGAACTTACAGGTTTAGGGTATTGGCAAGCCCACAATGTCCTTCTGGTAGCGGAGACCAAGTATTCCATCATCTCCTGTGGAAATGCTCGTTTTTAACGACAACCCAACATATTCAATATGGTAGCTAAAGGTGTTTGAAATTGGCCTATTAGATATTATAATGAAATAATTAAAAATCTCTTGAGATAATTTGTATGTTTCGTAAACAATATTAATTTTGAACAGCTGTAAGCACAATAATATAACATACTCAATAAACGTGCATATATTCATTTAATTTATTAAAAGAATGATCTTTGAATGTTATGAATACCCTGCCAACAACTTCTATTGCTAGAATCTTTGTATCCAACAATCATAACTTGTATTAAATTTGTTATTTGTTTATCTTCTAGTTGTCATGGAATGTTGAGAGAGAAATTATATAAAAATGTGTGTATCAATAATAATTCTACATTTAAATAATTGAATTGTCATGTTTCTATCAACTATTTAATATTTTAAGGCATGTAGATTCCTGCCTTCTAAGGTCACTAATTTACCTTTATATGGGTAATAACGTGATATACGAGACATTCTTCCTAATTCTCATTTTCTAAAAATTGTACAGAAATTAATATTTTAACATAATCAAGTCATTAATAGCAAAGGAGATCAATAATAGCGTGGTTAAGCCCTTGATATGAGGGTGTAGATGTCAACACACATCTGCACTCCACTCCCCAGTTTGCAGGAGATGCTCCTGTATCAGATGAGACACTAACTACAAAGAATAAATATCACAACTTTGTCGAAGATTGTCATGTTTGTTGCATTTGTTGCAGGAACCTTTGTGTCATTGTTTATGGAATATAAAACACTCGTTATGGACATCGGGAAAATTGTAGCGAATGTTTTCTGTGATGCACATTCTGCCCATTATTTACGTCAACAATGCCATACAACAGTAAACACCGCAAGCATAATGACTTTTCCAGATTCACCATCTTTGCAGGATCTATCCCAATAAGGTCCCCACCGGCGTAATACCTTCTTGACATACCTCTTCAAAAATCTGATATGTTGCACTCACATGACTTTCTCTACTCTTGTACTAACCATTCTTGCAAACTCTTATTCCTATATCTTCTTTATGTTAGTCGAGATAAACATTTACAGAAATTATCTTATTGCTCATTTTCTTGTAGGCACAAGGGGAATGTGGGAATAAATCTTTTAAAGCTCTAAGATTCCGTTCTCTTTGCGCGGCTAACATAAAAAAATGAACAACGATGTACTTGACGAAAGTTT
Organism: Tenodera sinensis; assembly: GCA_030765045.1. Taxonomy (NCBI): domain Eukaryota; kingdom Metazoa; phylum Arthropoda; class Insecta; order Mantodea; family Mantidae; genus Tenodera; species Tenodera sinensis. Next base: position 178,039,707 of record CM060961.1, on the reverse strand, counting down.
AAGTTTTCCGAAACTGATACAAATAAAAGGAATATCTCCGAAATGGTTCACTATACAAAAAAATTTATTTGGACATAAATTGTGCAAGATCTACTTTTTTCTATAGTAAGATTTTGTCCATCTCTTACGGTTTATCAGTTATGCGAAAGTCATATCTTATTTGGCATTTTAATCTAAATTGTTAGAGCCATTTTCAAGAAAATCAAAATTCCTGAATAAAAAAATTTTAGAAAAAGGTGCGCGCGCACGTTTGTTTGTGTGTGTGTCTGTGTGCGTGTGCGTGCGCGCGCACGCGCGTGAGGATCGTAATATCGTAATTCAAAACGAAAAGTCGATAATTATTAAACCTGGTAGTCAAGATTTTCAAGAATATCCCTCAACACCAAACTACCCTTCACATGAAAATTTTTTCAACATTTTTCATTTCCTCAGAAATGATTCTAACCATCTTGATTAAAATGTGTTATAGTAAAGATGTTAGATGAAAAATGTATATCTTTAATTTTCTGGGAATAGCCTGTAAAGTTCTCTTCCTTCGGAAGGAATTTGATATAATTTTGTCGATATAACTTGCAAAAAGCACTATACAAATATATAGATATGTTTAAAACACACAGTTTATTTTGGATAAAATTTATGTGGATAAGCTATCCATTAATTATTAATGGCTGCAATTGTTTAATACTATTTTATTCTTTCAAACTCTTGTCTTGGGATTTCATGGAAAGAATAAAGATTGTTAAAGCCAACATTTCTGGAACACGTTTGACTACCACTACTCCCTTTATATCGGTAACCTAATGTATCTATTTGTGCAAATAGGTATTTATGAAAATTAAAAAAGAAACATTGGCAGAAACGCAAATTTTCATAAGAATAGTTTTTACACCCACTGATAAATGATAAGTCATATAAATGTAACAATAGATTTTTCGTAATACATACTTCGGAGTCATTTAATGAAATTCAACACAAATTTTGAAAAAAGAGTATGTTTAAGGATTATAGGTTTAAAGACATTTAATGCATTTCAAAATTAAGATTTTCAGACAAAGGTTTAACACCTACTGTCAACAGAGTACGAAATATAGTAATTTCAGGCATTTTAAGATACATTTCTTTCTTCCAAAAGAGTATGAGGAATTTGTAAGTCTGTCATATTAGACCAAGCTTAAGGAAACGTATCATACATTTAAAATTCGCCTGCCTATTATTTCGTATTTTTGACAGACGATTTGCAAAATCTAATTGGACGTTTTAAAATAAATTAAGTTTGTTCACTCTTGTTCACGAATACCACATGCGGGTCCCTGGGATCGAACCCGGGCCGCCTAGGTGGTAGGCGAGCGCGCTAACCGCTCGGCCACGGCGCCGCCATAATTGGAGGGGTTTTAGTGGGTATATCTATTTGGGATTCCCACATTTGGTGTACAAAGCGTTTCCCCTTAAAAAAAAGAAATAATACTATTACTACTACTATTACCACCTTAGTACTCCTTCTGATATTACAACTTATATTTTTTGAAAACGTCTTGAATTTATTCCTGTACAAACAGTTGAAATGACGTTCACGAAGTTTTAAGATGCACCATAGAAATCACGAGAAGGTAAAGGAAGTTGGGGCTACCGGATACGCCACTGCAGACGGACAAACAGTAGACAGACAGGCAACTTAGCTAGTGAGGTTCTTGATATGTGAAAGGAATACAAAACAGCAAGTAATGGCCGGTTACACATGCAGAGTAAGGCTACACAACCAGTAATATTCCATTCCACCAGAGATTAAAACAAAAAATGCAACACGAAAGTGATTTTTGCTGCTCTTGCAACAAAATTAAACTAGTACATGTTTAGAGTCAGATGCGTAGGACGTGAGAGTTCATTGTTGGGTCTCTACTTGGGATATTAACTTTTATCTCAAAAAAAGGAACTATCCCACCATGTCATTAACTATGATCCGACTTCTAATGCGCTTTTATTCCCGAGTCGTCCTTGTTCATTCCGTGATGTTGATATGCCGCATTAAAGCGCAATAGCTTCATAAACATCGGTCAATAAGAAGTTAGATAACATCAAATAGTAAAAACTTCATTTTCATTGTTACATCAAAAGACATTACATGTTAATCGGTTATATGTTTTTCGTCAAAATGATGCCTTGAGAAAAACTTGTGATCAACAATTTCACTAGCTTTAGTCTGCTAATTGAATATTCTAATAATTAATATTCTTCCAAAGACAACTTGATGATTTCAACACTTTTATGTTTCCCTCTGTTTATTTACAAAACATGAAGGTAATTTCACAAAAAGAATGCATCTGTGGAGTATCTTAAACAGTAAAAGAATAGAAAAACGGAAAAACTGAAAGTGAGAAAAATAACTTTGAAATTCTAAAGATCTATTTCTATAATAAAACATCTGGTGTGTTGCGCTCACATGAGTTTCTCTGCTCTTGTACTAGCCATTCTTACAATCTCTTACTCCTGTATGTTCTTCGTGTTAGTTTAGACAAACATTTGCAGAAATTATCTTATTGTTTAATTCCTTGTAGGTACAAGGGGAATATGGAAATACAGTAGGCATTGAGCGAAGCTTTGAGATTCCGTTCTCTTTGCACGGTCAACATATAAAAATGAGTAACGATATTCCATTTGACGAAATAAGAATTCCAAAACTCACAGAAATAACAAGGAATGTTTCCGAAATGGCTCGCTGTAGAAAAAAAATATTTGGAGATAAATTGTGCAAGATCTGCATTTTTTGTATAGTAAGATTTGGTCTCTCTTTTACGGTTTACCAGTTATGCAAAAGTCATCCAGAGTGAACAGGACTACATAGGCTATAGCCAGAAAATTCTAAATATACATTTCATTTGTCATAAAAATATCTCAAACTTATGGCAATTTAATCAAAATAGCGCCATTTTTGATCAAATTAAAATGTTCTATGTAAAGGGTAGTTTAGGGAGGAGAAATTTTCTTCAAAATCTGCGTGTCATACCCTTAAAATATGTTAATCTTAAATACCAACTTTGGTTTTTAACCGATTTTGCATTTTTTAGTAATGCTGTCCACAGACACACAGACGCACGTGCGCGAATATTTTTTCAAAAAAGCTTTTTATTATTCAGGGGGCCTGAAAGCATATATTTCCAGTGAAATCTTGTCATCGAATTTTTGGATGGAATACAATACTTCCCCTACTTACCATACGTAGTAGAGAAAGTAAAAATCTGACTGACGATTTCGCTGAATTTTCATCTATGTATGTCCTTAACAAACACTTGAAAAATAAGTTAGGGTTTATTCTATAAACAGTATTTTTAGTTGGAATATAAAATTTCGTTAACAGTATTATGTTTCCACCTTGGTTACTTTTTATTCAATAGGCAATGGTTCCCACGAGAGACATAGTTTTCACAAAGCACTAAAATATTATTTATTTTATTCCTAAGGCCATTCTTTTTTGACGAAATAAAGACAGGTTCTACAGAATATTGGAAATGTTCTAGTTTCTTGCTAGTGGGAATATTCTTACTGTAAAGTTGATAGATAAACTGTCAAAAGCCAGCAACCAAAAGCTGGGTGGATTAAAACTTTAACCTGACAAGTTCTATTTACTGGACGGTGTCTGTTAGTGACATGATTGTTAATTGTTTTTGTAAATCAGAAGTTTATAAGAGAATACGAGTATCCTTTGTCCTAAGAGTGATGGCGCGAGTGTGCTGTCAGTGAATATCATATAACTCATAACTTTTAGCAAATACCACAAAGGGTTATTTAAACAAATTGTTTTGAATAGTTCTATATACCTAATATTTACTTTCTCTGCCATGTATAGCAAAGTAGAGGAAGTATTGCATTCCACTAAAAAATTGGATGTCCAGATTTCACCGGAATAAAAAGAGGTCACTTTTAGAAAAAGGTCCGTGTGCGTGCGTGCGTGTGTGTGTGTGCGTGCGTGCGTTCGTGCGTGCGTGCGTGCGTGTGTGTGTGTGTCAGTCTGCAGACAGCGTATCAGTGTCAGTCTGTGGACTGCATAAATCAAAAATGAAAAGTTGATTAAGAACCAAAGTTGGTATTTCAGTTTAATGTCTTTCAAGGATGCGGCACGAAGATTGTGAAGAAAATTGCTTCACCCCAAACTACCCTTTACATGGAAACTTTTTCGAAAATTTTGATTTCCTTGAAAATGGCCCTAACGATTTTGATTAAAATGCCATATATTTGAGATATTTTTATGACAAATGAAATGTATATCTTCAATTTTCTGGCTATAGCCCCTGTGGCCATATTTACTCCGGACGACTTTTAAATAAGTGGTAAACCGTTATAGACAAAATCTCACTAAACAAAAATGTAGATCTTGCTAAAATACATAAATTTATATCTGAATAAAGTTTGTTGTAGGATGAACCATTTCGGAGATATGCCTTACAATTTATATGATTTTTGTAGAACTTATACTTGTCAAATGGAACATCGTTATTCAATTTTTTATATGTTAACCGTGCAAAGAGAAAGGAATTTGAAAGCTTTAAACATTTGACTATCACTCAAAGCCTACTGTATTCCCATATTCTCCTTCCACCTATAAGGAAATAAGATAATTTCTGCAAATGTTTATCTCAACTAACACGAAGCGCATGGCTACCTTGAGAAAGGAAGTGATCCGTGTCATAGATTTACAACACAACCTCAAGCCTCAAAAAGAGGCCTTTGAGCAAAATTAAGACTGTCATACCCAACATAGAAAAGCACGCTGTAGTTGAAAGGGCATCCATAAATAAAACCCCAATTTTAATTTGTACATGCTATTTACACAAAATCATGCATGTGCTTTGTCGTGTAAATTTTTTAAATATCTATATGACGTATTAAACACATAAAATAATTTCATTTTTACAAAAAATTAGCTCTAACGACGGTGCTTAGATTACCATATGCTTAAGATATTTTGATACGAAATCTAGAGGTAGGTATACGTAAACACCTGATGTGTTATGCTCATATGACTTTCTCTACCTCTTATACCAACTATCTTTACTAACTCTTATTCCTCTATCTTCATCGTGTTAGTTGAAATAAACATTTGCAGAAATTATCTTATCTTCTTGTAAGCATAAGGAGAATCCATATTCAATACAGTACAATTTGAGTGACAGTCAAATCTCTTAAAGCCTTCAAACTCCGTTCTCCTTGCACGATTATCATAAAAAATGAAAAACGATCTGCCATTTGACAGAAGTATAAGTTCTCCAAAACTCACACAAACAACAAGGCATATCTCCGAAATGGTTCGCTCTAAAAAATTATTTAGACAAATTGTGTGTTTTAGCAAGAGCTATATTTTTTGTTTAGTAAGATTTGGTCTATCTTACGGTTTACCACTTATAAGTCATCCAAAGTAAATATGGCTACAGGGGCTATAGTAATAAAATTCAAAATATATATTTCATTTGTCATAAAAATATCCCAAATGTATGGCGTTTTAATCAAAATCGTTAGAGCCATTTTCAAGAAAATCAAAATGTTCGAAAACATTTCCATGTAAACTGTAGTTTTGGGTGAAATATTTTTTTTTTCCACTGTCTTTGTGTGGCATCCTTGAAAGACATTAACATTAGACAGCTTTGCTTTTTGAGTTATGCTGTCTACAGTATGACACACACACACCCCCCGCGCGCCGGAAGGTAATCAGATAAAGAGAAGTTATTTGGGGCTGTTCAACAGTGCTTTCGCATAGTCTTTTCCCCGGTGTTTTTACGTATTTATTTTGTTTATTTTGGTTTCTTTATAGTATCTAATGTAAATCTAAAAGTTGTATGGATAAAATTGTCAAACCACGGGCAACGTCAGGTATTTCAATTAATAAAATACATATCTTGAATATTCTGGGAATAATCTTTGAATTCCTCCTTATTCTTAATGAGTGGTGTAAGCTGTAAACCATAAAGTATAGAGCCCATTAAAACACACTGTTTGTGTCAAATAAAAATTTTGTAAATTCAATCTTGTTATTGGTTTAAATTTGTACACATATACCTATTTTTCTCAAATGAGAAGTCTTATTTATTTTGTTTTTTACGTGGTGGTTATGCAGAAAAATGGAATTTTAAATATATCACAAAAAGTGACCAGCTGTCAAAAGATTCGACTATCTTATTTCCAGTGTATCTACAGGAAATCTTTATCCAATAAAACCATCTATACAAATGTTTATCTCAATTAACTTGAAGTAGATAGCAGAATAAGCGCTTGTAAGAATTGTTTGTACAAGAGTGAGTAGCAGAAAAAGTCATGTGAATACAACATATAAAGTTTTTGTGCTAAATAGCTCTCTCTAGTTACAGCATGCTAATAAACGAACAACGGAAAATGACAGTAGATAAGGATCTTAACGCTGCAATTGGTTTCTATCTTCTCACGCAGCCTGTTTTTGCGCACCTTCTGTATTATGCATTTATGAGAAAGTTGAGTCTAAATCAGTTTTTTAGGATTTCTTGTGTCCTGTATACCTAGGCACCTACCACATGTCTAGTAGACGTCGATGTTATTACTGATATCCTCAGGTACACCAGGTGTTCAGCCTTCCTTCCTTCCTTCCTTCTCGACGTGATTCACAATGGGAACTTATCACAGGATCAATAATAGCAGCTGTGCTGTGCAATACAACACTTCTTTTTACATTCTCCTGTTATCTTAATTAATGTTAAAAAGGAAGTTTCTTATAGCCCTGCTTTAAACACGTACGTAGGTACATCATCTTCTTGCTTTATTTGCTTTCCTAAAACCAAATAGTGGAGGAGGTCGTATTAAAGTTTCGGGGATAAATGGTCTGATCATTCCATACTAGGGAGAAAATAAAGGAGATCAATTTATGTTTTTGTGGCACCTTTCTTGCAAGTCTTGGCCATCCTTACTTTCGTCATAGTGATGACATCACCCAACCTAATTTCCTAATGTGATTATTGCTTTAGCTTTTTGCCTTTGGATTCTTAAGTCACTCTAAGATTAAAACACTTCTCTTGTGCTTTTATAGCAGATTATCTTAAGGGCGGTGATGGGTGAAATTTCAGTCATTTCCTGTCAAAATATAACTTTTTGTTTATTTTAACAGAAAAATATTACACATTCAAAGTACACATTGAGTGAGTGAGTGAGTGAGTGAGTGAGTGAGTGAGTGACTGAGTGAGGGGGCGTTCAGTGGCGGGGGGTGAGTGAGTGAATGAATGAGTGGGAGATGAGTGAGTGGGTGGGAATGAGTGAATGGGTGGATTGGGTTTAAGGGTTTGTGGACAATTGGGTCATTTGGGCCCAAGTACCCATTGAAGTACATTTCAAAGTCCTATGACGTCTTCAGAACATCATAGTTATAGGTCTGCGCTGTTTAAATATCCCTTGATGGGTCTATTGAGCTCACTTTTCTAGACTTTAATTTTTACAACATATCCACACATTCAAAACATAATGCAGTTTACAAGCTGAAAACTTTACATCTTCCCAGTGTTAATAAACATAAATAGTATTATAACATTTCTTAAATACAATATAAAATGTGTGGGAAAATGTTTAGAAATTTTGCTTTTACAATGGATATATTTTCCTACCTTTTGTAATTTTACTACATATTTTAAAACAACAATTTTTGAAACTCAAATACAGCTTCCCTGTATTCTTTATGAAATTATTGTGCTACTGCTAATAATCTTCCAAATTTAGGAAATGTTGAAGTATTTTTTACAAGTGAAAGTATTATTGGAATAGTAAAAATTACTTAGATGGCTACAAAAGATGCACATTTAAACTTTTGTGCCTTCTTTCTCTATCCGTAGTTTTTTGCTCAATAAAGGAATCCCTGGCAACGATATTCAATAAAATAGGAGTAAAATTGGTAAAAATAAAGATTTTTACCACCAGCCTAACAATTTAAAGACTCTAAAAGGGCAGGTATTCCGTAACCAAAAAAAAATGATCTCAGTCTTATTATACTAGTGGCTTAAGTAATACCGCATATTACACTTGACTTAATTTCTCTCTTTGTTTATTCAGGAGATCTAGCAATGAACGTGGTTATTATATGCAGAAAAAATATACCACAAAGAATGGAGAAACATCCAATCCGTTTGCATGCTCCAGACGTAAATAAACGAAAACTATTCCCATTTTAGAAAAGTATAAGTATTGGAACATTCAAATAAATAACAAGAATTACCTTGGAAATAATTCATTACACATGACAATAAAAAATTAATAAATAGTATATCTATATTCTGTGTGCGTATGGTGTGGTGTGGTGGTGTGTGTGTGTGTGTGTGTGTGTGTGAGAGAGAGAGAGAGAGAGAGAGAGAGAGAAAGAGAGAGACAGACAGACAGACAGACAGACAGACAGACAGACAGAGAGAGGGTGAGTTTTAACGAGATCTACATTGTTTATGTAGTAAGGTTTTATCTATCTCTTACAGTTTACCGATTAATGCAAAACTCATTCGGAACGAAGACGCTTCCAGAAAATTCAAGGTATACCTACATTTCAGTTGGCATAAAGGCATCTTCAATATATGTGTTTTAATCAAATTGCTACAGCCATTTTCCCCCCAATTTTTTTTTAAATGTTGCATGTAAAGAGTGATCTAGGATGGGGGGAGGGGAGGTTATATCTTCGTGGCGTATTCTTGGAAAGTGCTGAACTTGAATACTAAGTTTAGGATTTAATTGGTATTTCGCTTTCCAATTATGACGCTCACAAACACACACACAAAAATACTCGCACAGGCACCTTATTCTAAAAACGTTCCTTTTGCATTCAAGGAATCCCAATACTTGTATTTCGAATGAAATCTCGATATCAAATTTTTGGGTGGAATGCAATACTTTCCCTATTTACTATTCGTGTCTACTAGAGGGGTAAAAAAATCTGATGTGTTGCACTCACATGACTTTCTCTACTCTTATACTTACCATTCTTACAAACTCCTGTATCTTCTTCATATTAAGATTAAAATTTGTACAAATTATCTTATTGCATATTTCCTTGTAGGTGCAAGGGGAATATTAGAATACAGTAGGTTTTGAGCGATAGTCAAATCTTTAAAAGCTTTGAGATCCCGTTCTCTTTGCACGCTTAACATATAGAAAAATGAACAACGATGTTCCATTTCAAGAAAGTTTTGTTTTCCGAAACTCACACACATAACAATCCGAAATGGTTCACCTTGCAAGAAAATTTATTCAGACATAAATTGTGTATTTAGCAAGATCTACTTTTTTGTGTAGTATGATTTCGTCTATCTCTAACGTTTTACCAGTTATGCAAAAGTCGTCCAGAGTAAATACGACTACAGGGCCTATAGCCAGAAAATTCAATATATACATTTCATTTGTAATAAAAATATCTCAAACATATGCCATTTTAATCAAAATCGTTAGTTATTTTCAAGAAAATCAAATGTTCGTGTCGCGCACAGACTGACACACAGACGGACTGACAAACACATACCACACACACACACACACGCACACACACGCGCGCGCGCGCGCTCGCGGACCTTTTTCTGAAAATGCTTTTTTTGGATTCAGGGAGTCTCAAAACATATATTTCAATGAAATATCAACATCGAATTTTTGGGTGGAATACAATAGTCCCTTTTACTTATCAGTAGAAAAAGAAAAAAGTAGTTTACCTTACTGTGAAATGGGCCATATGACAATGCCTCCGTTCTGCGTGTCTGAAATGAGATAATGAGTATCAGATGAAAATGACAATAAACATTTGCAACGCTTAGCTGACAACGTTAGAATAAATGAGCTTTCTTATTTATAGGAGGCCTTTGCCCTTCACGGTACATTTTGTGCTACTTTGATTTTCAATGAAGCACGCCTTACAGTCTCTAAGCTGGCTCACGAGGTATATTCTGCTGGAGAATCATTCTTATCTGGATGATGTTTTTCAGAGCTCTGCAGCGGTTACCCTGGAAGATGGGAGGAGCTGTACTCGGTCACATTCCTGATGGGGACGTCGCGGCTGCTCCTGAAGGACGGCGGTCGCCTCCAGAAGAACACGCAGGCAGTCCGACAGATGCTTAATGTGCGGTTTATGGTATGATGATCGCGCTGGAGGCGATATCAATGGTAATCTACTCTTCTCACTAGTTGGCTTTCTTCTTTGTTCTCCTCCAACTGGTTAACCATGCGTGTTATTGTGAAGCTAGGTGTTGGGACAACCTCTTTAACCCTCCTTTAAATATACCTACTAACCAATACACCATTTTCATCATAAAAACCTGATATGCTGCACTCCCAGGACATTCTTTACTTTCATACCTATAAACTGTTCCTTCAAACGTCATTCCTCTATCTGCATAATGTTAATCGAGATTAACATTTGCAGAAGTTATGTTATTGCTGATTTTCTTGTAGATATAAGGGAAATATACAATTGGCTTTAAATAATAATACTGGACAACAAATTTTGACTTTTTGTTTGCAACATGAATAAAACCTCACTTTTCCTAAGTATTACACTATGCTGAACATATGACAAAAAGAATACTAGATTGGTTCTAGTTTCAGAATAATATTAAAGACAAATAGAATAGTAATTTTTACTTTCTCTACTACCTAAGTAGAGAAAGTAGGTATATTTTATTCCACCCCAAAATTTGATGTCGATATATCAACCGAAATACATTTTTTGAGGCCCCCTGAAACCAGAAAAAGCATTTTTAGAAATATCTACTTGTGTGTGTGAGTGTGTGAGTGTGTGCGTGTGTGCGTGCGTGTGTGTGTGTGTGTGTGTGTGTGTGTGTGTGTCTGTCTGTCTGTCTGTCTTGTATCTGTCAGTCTGTGGACAGCATAACTCAAAAACGAAAAGTCGGTTAAAAACCAAAGTTGGTTTAAAATGGCTCTAACGAGTTTGATTAAAATGGCATACGCTAAAGATATTTTTATGACAAATGAAATGCATATTTTGAATTTTATGGCTATAGCCTATGTAGTTCTCTTTACTCTGGATGACTTTTCAATAACTGTAAACCGTAAGAGGTAGACAAAGACTTACTATACAAATAATGTAGATCTCGCTAAAACAAACAATTTTTGTCCAAATAAATATTTTTTTGTAGAGTGAACCATTTTGGAAATATTCCATGTTATTTGTGTTAGTTTCAGAAAACTTAAACTTTCGCCAAAAGCAGCATCGTTGTTCATTTTTTATATGTTAACCATGCAAAGAGAACGGAATCTCAAAGCTTTAAACGATTTGACTCGCACAAAGCCTACTGTATTCTCATATTCCATTGCACCCACAAGAAAATAAGCAATAAGATAATTTGTACAAATGTTTATCTCAAGTAACACGAAGATATAGGAATAAGAGTATATAAGAATGGTTAGTACAAGAGTAGAGGAAGTCGTGTGAGTGCAACACATCAGATTTTTTTCTGTAAAAATCTGTTTGATATCTTGTAAATCATATTCATGATCGCTTAACTATACTAAATATGCTTTCTTTTTGCTTCCCTCTGCAGTCGAGTTAAGGAGTATTCCTGATGACTGTTCAGAAGTAGTCAGCAAGCGTTCTTGCACTCCACTTCCTCCGATGACTCTTTTCCCTGAATGATATTTGTTGGTAGAAACGTTCAGCGCTCCACAACTTTCAGGAAAACAATTCAGATGAGAGTGTAAAAAGAATAATTTAAAGAACGCATTTCATCCCATTTTGTGATAAGATGACAGCAAATTTGTATCAATGTCTCTCATTGTTTCCAGCTCGTTTGTTTCCCAAAAATTGTTTACGACTTCTCTGAAAGAAATCCATACCTCTTTCTCACCATCATTTAAAAGATGTTCAAATATTTCATCTTGATAAGTTGATGAATTTGTGGGCCAACAAAACCCCCTTCCTTTAACTTTCTAATTCTAGGAAATTTTTACTACGTACTTGGATGTCAGTCCATTTCGGTCCAACATTTTAGCAAAGTTTTTGACAAGATTAAGTTTTATCTTAATCTAAATCTGGAGGAATTAAAATGTTCTCAGATTTCACCAGATTTTAATCTTTAACATTCATCTTTCCAGTTTCCATACATTCCTTTTTTATGAAATAAAAAACACTACCTCTACTGTCCCATTCAGATATGAAAAATATATGTTTAGCGTAGCCTAGTTGGAGTACAGTTCATATGGCAATTACAAGTACTTTGAAGTCTACAGATATTTCCATCTATACGCCTTATAATGAATCGAATCAATTCATATGCCATTCCTTCAAATGCACGGAATGTCCAATAGGAATTGACACCGACTGCTTGCTATTATGTAGTGATACAACTTTGAGACTTAATTTTGAAGTATCTATAAAGCACCGTCACTGATCAGGGATGTGATTAATGTTCAATAAGCCACTAACATCACTGCAGAACACTAAATTGCCTTCCACAGAAAAATATTTCTCAAGATGTTTGACGGTCACGGGAAAAAAAAAGTCACATTTTCAGCAAAATAGTTCCATTGTTGCAATCTGGAAGCTAAGAGTCGGTCTGGGTGGCTCAGTTGGTTAGACGCTGGCCTACTGATCCCAAGGTCGCGGGTTCAAATCCGGCCCAGACCGATGGTTTTTAAGTGTGCTTAAAAACGACAGCTCCATGTCAGTAGATTTACTGGCATGTTAAAGAACTCCTGCGGGACAAAATTCCGGCACACCGGCGACGTTGATGTGATCCTGGCAATTGACAGCGTCGTTAAAGAACAAAATAATTTTTTTTTTTGGAAGCTAAGAGCTCTGCCTTGGTTATAGAAAGTTCCAGGTTTAATCAAATCTTTTAGGTGTTGGTCGCTGGTCATGGCTTTGAAATCATGTTCCCTTTGTCCGGCTAAGAGATGAAAAAACGAATGTCATATTCGAATATGAGAGCATAAGTATTTGAAAATTCATACTAATAACAAAGAATATCTCGGAAATGGCCTGCTTCACAGAAAAAAAAAAAAAAAAAAAACTATTTGGCATAAATTGAGTGCTAGTTCTACGTGCAGTAAGCTTTTGTCTAAGAGTATGATTATGTAAAAATCACCCAGAAAGAAGAGCACCTGAGAGGCTAATCCAAAAAGTTCAAGATATATATTTCATTTGCCATGAAAATACCTTAAACATGTATTTTAATCAAAATAGTTGTACCTAGCTATTTTTGTAAAGTCAAAGTTTTTTTAAAAATGTACCAAATAAAGAATAGTTTGCTGTGATTTTATCGGGGATTTTCTGAAAATCTTCGTATTGCATCCTTGGAAGGTGATGAACTTATATACCAAGTTTGGATTATAAATGACTTTTCCTTTTTAAGTTATGTTGCTCATACACAGGCAGAGAAATAGGCGGTTAGTTATGTATAATATTCCGAAACAGCATTCAGGTGTAGCTAATAGTTTCTTATGCTGGATAGAAAAAAGAGAATTCGCCAACTTTCAAACCTGTTCGTAATTATAGGATATTTCGAAAACAACTAAACCCATGAAAAATGAGTCTTGCTTTCTCCAGCAGTAAGCTTTTGTCTTTCTGCTATGGCTTCCCAGTTATACAAAATTGTATAAGATTCAGTCAATACAAAGAACACTTCACACATATTCACAGAACTTTTAAATTATACCTATAAATAGGCATATCTCAAGTACGAACCTCCAATAATATCTGCATTTGTACAGTAACGTTAGATATAGACAATTAATTAGAGATGTTACACCTACACGTTTGAAAATGGCTGTATACAGTTTAACTATAGAATGACTTATGACGTTGGTTATTAACAGACCGTTAGGTGAAAATTAATTTTAGTTGCATCAGGAACACCAACACGCAGAGAATACCAAATTTTTCGTGTTTAGAATTCGTTGACTTCCTGGATGTGAAAGGCTAATATATCATAATCAACAGCAGCAGCACGATTTAGACCTTTTGGCCCGTTCTGTCAAAACAAAATTTAAAGGAATATTTTTCTGGATTTTCCAATTGTTAATTATTTTGCTTCAATTTACATAAGTTTGGGTAGCCAGAGTTACACATTTTGCAATTGGTCTTTTATTCCAGTAGTTTCTCTGTAAAGCGATCAATTGCAGTGTCTCCTAAAAATAGCATGTCCATTTCATTACAAAAGTTTGCAAGTGCATTCTTGCAGAACGAGAAAGGGTTTGAAAATAACAGATTCTCCGATGCACTCAACACATGTATACTGCACACTATTTTTTCGGCGAGATTGAGCATAGAAATAGTACTTATACGAAAATAAAATTAATAATTTATTAATAACTTTTACACATGGTGGTTCCAAGAGTAAGGTCGTCTTTGGTGTCTAAATACCGAATCAAATTATCCCCGCCCGGATATCGGCAAAATGTCAGGTATTTGACATTTTATTCAAATACAACAAATGTATGCATTAACCATCTCAGTAATCTTTGATATGGATAATTCTACAGATTAGCAAATTACTTCTGCAGCTCATGCAATTTAGTAATCTTTACTTAGGAGGCTTTTGTTTTTGTATTTTTTTCTGTGTTTCCCCTGCATATTGTAATGAAATTGCTTACCAATGTTCACTTACTAAATAATTACACGAGGAAATGACTCAAAGAATTCACTGTTCAAAATAATTAGAAGGACAAGATTTTGTTAGAGCGTAGTATTTTTCCAGTTTGTAATGAAGTTGTACATACAATATATTATTTAATTAAGAGATGCGATCCACCACAACAACTTCTAAAGCCATGGCCTGCTGACAATATTACAATGGAGTTTGTTATATTGAAAGTTGAAGTGGGTTATGTATAGAATGTAATGATTCACGTATTGGTGAAGTGTCTTTTTCGTGTCGTTAACAGAGTATTGCAACTTTCTATGATTTTTTACATTTAATAAGCTTAAAATGAGGTACCTATCCGAAGATGAGGTCGTTCCAGCGATCACAGTGATACAGGAAGGCTGGACATTTCACGCAGTGAGTAGACAGATTAATCTGCTTAATTTTTTATTACAGTGGCCAAGTTTATTATGAGAAGTAAACATGGTTTGTGTTATTGTTAAATAAAGGTTAGTTATTCAAGAAAACTATTATTATATTGTCAGAATAAATACCGCTACAAAAATACACTCGAACAAATTCTTGTCCCTCTAATTATTTTGAGTAGTGCATTTATAATTTATAAAAGAGAATTTTATACTTCTGGATGATTGCAGACCATTTGGGAACTTTCATATTCATCAGTTTCACCGCTATTTTGATGAATATTGCTGTAAGGTGTTCCCGCGCATTGTGAAAATTGTACACCCTTGATTTTGTTTAACAACAGGTGCCTAAAAAGGCTTAAATTTCCAGCTGGGATAATCTAAAAATTACTCTCATTTCGATATTCACTGCAGAATTTGGAAACTGTCCAAAAGAGGTTAAGGACTTAAACAGAACTCGACGATATTTCTATAAGCATTTCTCAGGAAAATTTTGCCCATTATTTTGAGGGAATATCACGGGGACTTCGCCAACTTAGGCTTTTGAGGCATAAAAGAGAGAATTCAGCCAAACATTTTCTAAACTCTTTTCCATATAATTTTGCTCCGTATCCCTCAACTGTCACGTACACAAGTTACCACTATTGGCTCTATCGTGGAATAGGTAATTATTCATCTATGGCTGACACCAAATTTAATGGCGGGTGGCACGAGGAGCTGGTCAACTCAAAATGCAGAGGCTTGCCAGACTTTGCGGTGTTACATAGTTAAACATGTGAAATTATGCTATAAATATCATTTGCGCGCACAAATATTTGTACAAAGAGCGTCAAAGAAAATTTCACTGCACCTCGTGTCTGTGTCACGTTATTTATCATTGCACGAAGCTATGGCCATTTCATTAGTTGTTTTAGGCCACGGTGCAAGGTTATACCACTCCTGGTAGATAGTTGTGACAATAACCACAACAAAGTTTACAAAATGGGTAGAAACGAAATATAGGTTTGCGCTCTGGATCATATTGGCTAAAAGAGAACGGGGTAGAATGGGTGAATTTCGCTTATCATACAGACCTCTTATCGGCCAGTACAGAACACTCCTTTGAAGGACTTGAAATTTAAGGGGGAAACTTGACGACTGTGATTAAAGTCATGCCTCAAAGGACCCCAAAAACGATACAGAATCCCATGGGAACTTGTCAGTAGTGGTCAGGTATAAGTGTGTGTCTTCCATAATACGTTCATTTATCTTTAATACTTTCAAGAAAATTGTCAAATTGACATTTCCATGACTGCGTGATTCTAATATAGGTATTATACAAACAGCTATTAGAGAAAAACGGCTAAAAATTAGTAGCGTTGTAAAAATAAATGTTTTTAGACCAATTTCAAGTAAGGGGTGTAGGAAAATTGTAGAATGTATAAGGAAATGAAATTGGGAAGTGCAAAAATGATGAAAATATTATTCCAAAAGGGGAGGGAAGAAGAGGGAGCCTTTAGAATTTAAGAAATTAAAAAATGTAATTAAATATTTTTATCGGAGTGGGAAGAAGTGGCCAGGGCCACTCCCAGAAGATCTCGAAGTGTAAATAATTTTGTAACAAATATTGATATTGATATCTGGAATGCATATAAGTTGTTATCAAACTGACATGCAGGAGTCTTCGGTTTAAACCTGCCTCTCAGAATGTCAAAAGTGTCATGGCAGTGCTTTTATCGTTTCTACTGCCTGTTCTTGCAGTGCACAGGACTTGAACATCGCCTTTCAAGGCATACGTAGGTAAATCAGCGGAAAGGCGAAAGAAAGTGAGTGCGGAAGACACCTGGAGTAGGGGTAAGGCTATAGCACAGTTTAGACCATTCTAGGTTTAAAAGGCCACCCGTGGAATTCGAGTAAGCCATGTAATAATTAGGTTTAATTGAAGTAAATACTCCAATATTACATGTTTACTTGTGTTGGTAAATTTGTAGTGTGTAAAGTCTGTATTAAGAGTTCTATTTGTGTATCTACATAAATATTGCTTAGGGAATTTCCACATAGAATGTCATAAGGTAAGATTTGAAGCTTTCACGGCGATGATTATTAATTAGAGCTTCTCGGGCTACCTACCGTGTAATATCTATGAAATTTTTAGATGCAAAACGGCCAGCGATTAGCACAGCTTGGACAGGAGTACTTAAAAAAGGACATGATTTTGAGATGATCATTTATTTATTAGGTGTTTATTTCCTGGAATTTGATATGGCGGAAAGCTCGTAGATATTACACGAATGGTAACTCAAGAAGGTCTAATTAAGACTGCAATAAATTAATTTATTCGTTTTAAAAGTAGTGTTGATACGTTAAAGTTGCCATATTGAGTAGAGGCAGCCATATGTGCAAAGTGAAGAGTTAGCATGTACTTATGCCGTGACTCAAGGTGGTGTGCATTTCTCAAGCGTTCCACTAAAAGTGTAGTTATAAAAGAAAGGAGGAATAATAAGGAACAGAGAATGTTGGTAAACACGAACAAAGGGAGAAGCCTCTGCGTGAGCGGATCCCTCACAGCTTGCGATTCAATTTCCGGTCCTCTCGTAGGTATCGTGTGTCACGGCTGGCTCGCGGGCCACGCTCTTGGTGACCCTTGGCTGCATGCACTAGTACTCGGTTAATTGAACCAATCCATCATACAGTGAACACGAACAATTTGCATTCCATCAGAGCAGGAGTGCATTATGTCTCTCTGCATTTCCAAACTGCAATAATGAAACGACATAATGGGGCTTTAACACCACAGATGGCCGTCGCTTGCTTTTCCATTGTAATGGGTCAAAACTGCTGCATTACAAACTCATAAACGATGCCTTTTGTAACAGGCTACAAAGCGATGTTGTTCAGAAATGCTTGCGTATGTCTGTATGGTGGGTATCTAATGCACTGTATGCTGATAAAGTCATTAGGAGTCTGGGCTTTCAGTATTTTGAGATGATGCCATCTTCAGAGGAAACAGCAGGGCAGGACCTAAGCTATATGCTGTCGATGTTTCCGTTGGAATCACACAGCGTGCAAAGTGGAGATTGTCAGATGTTTATTCTGTGGAGATGATGTGCCAGGCAGTCGTGGCCTGTAGTCATTCTGAAAAGGGTTACTGCTGATTTTCTCAAAGCACAAGTGATACGTGTTGATTCATCGTTCAGGGATTTCCACTTCTTGTTGACTGCAGCAATTTCTTTTCTGGATATGTCTCAGTTTCTAATCTTGTTTTCAATGTGATGTTTAATGGAGAGATATGAGATGTTCTTCACTTTGGCTTGTAGAATTTGGGATCCTTTCTTTGCTAGTTGATCAACTGCTTCATTCCCCGTTATCCCACAAGGTGATGCGATTCACTGTAGAGCTAGAGTTCTGTAACTGGGAGATAAATCTGCGACGTTCTTTTGTGTCCACTGTATTTGAATTGAGAATTGCTTGGATAGCTGTTTAGGAATCAATGAGTATTACTGCTCTGTCGAAGTTGCTAGTTCTGAACGTCAGGTTTGCACATCTTATTGCCTCTATTTCACCGTCGAAATTTGTAGTAAATGCTTCGATATGATCGTAGAATGAGAATAATGTGCGTGTTACGCCAGGTCCTGTACCACTTTCAAAATTTGTCATAGATCCATCGGCGCAGCCATGATTCAGGGGGGATGATTACTATGTATACTTTCTAGGCTCATTTGTTTAAGGTTGGCATTGCTGTTATCAGCTTTCTTGCCAGTATCTTCATTTGTATTACTTCGACATTATGTAGCATGTATTGTTCGAGTGGGTTTTCTTTCAGAGGGAGAGGTTCTCTGTTTGTTGGGATGATGTAATTGCAGTTCCTGATTTTCTCCACGAATGTTGTCTGTGACTAGTTTTCTTCCTGGGGGATTTCTTTGGGTCCTTTTGCTTTTAGGGAGTCGGGCTGGAGCAGCGCTTGTTCTTGTATTTTCAAGGGTAGTGATCATACACATTGCCTCTATTAGTTTTGATTTTACACCTCCTGAGATGATTTTCGTT
This sequence comes from Tenodera sinensis, assembly GCA_030765045.1. Lineage (NCBI taxonomy): Eukaryota > Metazoa > Arthropoda > Insecta > Mantodea > Mantidae > Tenodera > Tenodera sinensis. Next base: position 178,020,692 of record CM060961.1, on the reverse strand, counting down.
GCTTGCTTATGTACAGAAAATATCAATTATCTAACTTTAGGCTTGGGAATAGAAAACCCTGTCAAATAATTGTGAAATTTTTCTTTTATTCAAGTATGCAAGAATTATAAGAAAGGCATTTTTTGGAAACTAAAACAGGTCACCTCGTTTGATCAAACAGAACATTTAAGGGAAGCTGGAAGTGTAGAGCTTTGTCAAGTAATCCTTTGTTTTTCAACCATTACCAAGTGAATTCCTTTGAACAACAATCAGGCTATGAGGGATATTTTCGTTATCTCATCTGTTATATTTTCTCTTTAAAAATTTGTTTAATAAGTAAACAGAAGAAAATATTTTGTGAAAAATAGGTTATACTGCTGCCACAAAATTAGAATAACTATTAGTAGCACAGCACTGAAACTTGATATACTTGGGCCCCAAATGTAATGATTTATATCTAAGGATCTTTAATGGTTTTGTTAGAATAAATATTTCAATGTGAAGAAAAGTGAAAATGTAAAATTTACAGATTTTTTTTCAACAAACATGGGGGTGATATTAAAGTGGTGAGTTATATCATCATAAATGTTTGCTAATATGTGTAATTCTATAGTTATCAAAAATAATTGTGCAAAATTTCAAACCTCTAGCCCTCATGGCCCAAACTACTTCTGTGGAATTGAGATTTGTTTGGCAGCAAACGATAGTATGACCCAGTGAAACCAAAAATATCCCCGCTTTAAGAGCCTTTTAGGTTTGTTTGTTTCAATCTCCCATAAAGATCTGTTTTACTTATAGAACTGTCACTCTGAACCCCTTTATTCTGCAACACAGTATAATAGCAGATTTCACTGCACTTCTGTTTCCACATTACTTTTACAAGTACTTCCAACACAAAACTAGACTCGTATAATTTTACAACTAAAAATAAGAGAAATTAGCAGCGAGTAAACATAGCGCAAATAACATTGGAGATAAGTTGGCAACGTGACCAGCAGAGCAACGTTTGAGTGGACGTTTACAAAACTCGGGTTACACTACATGGAATGTCTCTCCTCTTCCCTTTATTCCCCTAAGACCATGAACTGGTGAACAGACAGTAGGTGTTATTCATCAATTAATTATAAACCTAAATTATTTCTCTGGATGAACGAAATTTCCAACTACTCCATGAAAATTACCGACTTTACGTTTAAAATATTTTGAAGCCTGAACAGCGAGGTAATACGTGGTAAGTTGCTTCGCATTTCTTCATATCGGTTTGTTTTGACTTGTCCCTTGCTCAATCCCGTTCTCTTTGCAAGGCCAAGAGATAAAGAAGCGAGTAAGATATTCCTTTTTAAAAATATTTAAGCATTGGTAAATTCAAAGGAAAAGAAAGAATATCCCGGAAATGAACAGAAAAATGAAGTATTTAACATAAATTCTGTGTTTTAACCAGATCCACTTTTTTTATTCAGTAGGTAAGCTTTTTGTCTGTCTCTTACTGTTCACCATTTATGTAAAACTCATGCAGAATGAAGAGGTCTTCTGAGGACATTCACAGAACACTCAAAATATGACCTAGAAAAGACCATGAAATCGCCTGCTTGTGTTCGTCACTGGATACTCCTCCGACTGGAGTAGTGGGGTATAGCCAGTAATATGTAAAGTTCTCCAGACAGACAAGGTTGGACATCCTGGTTTAAAGGTTCAGTTGCATTAGGAGAACATAACGTAGATGCGACCCCATAACCATGTTTGAAATATGGACACCCTATCTTTGCCACGTGCTTCCAACATTTTAAACTTTACAGGGGTTATTAGAAGTTCTTTAACATCTTCATGACTCGTATATTATAACTAAAAGTTTGAACTTCCTAATACATCAGCACAATTTTATGTTTAGTCCAGTATTTTATATGATAAATTAGAAATCTGTATTTAAGGCAAACAATTTTTAAAGATGCATAAAGGGAATTTTTGTTTCTAAAAGTGCTCCTTTGCCGACCTTTGTGACGTGGTGTTTAACGTAAGGACTCGGGTTTGATTCCCCGCTGGATTATTGCTCCCTAGAGTCTGAAAGTATTACTGAGTGTAAATGTTTACCTATACGCTATCGTAAACAAACCCATCGTTACGCGAATTGTAAACAAGTGAACATCATTGCCGATGAGCAATTGTTCAAGAACAAAAACCTCCGATATGATCTTAGATGTTAAAGGCAGTATATAAACGGATAAAAATCTGATGTATTGCACTCACATGTCTTTCTCTACTCTTGTACTACTTTTCTATCTTGTTCGTGTTAGTTGAGCTAAACATTTGAAGAAATATCTTTATTGCTTATATGTGTAGGTGCAAGGAGGATATGGGAATATAGTAGGCTTTGAGCGACAGTCAAATGTTTTAAAGTTTCTGTTACACACCGGAGTACCAACTTCAGTGAGGTATTTTAAACTAAGAATCACTATTTAACTCTATAAGCAACACTTCAGGCATCTAATCTTAATTAAAGTGAGTGGTTTTACGCCACTATTATTGTGTCTTGTAGAATGTGCATCTAGGAAGCAGTGGTTTGATAAAATCCAGAGGAATAGTTGGCAAGAATGGTTGTCACACGAAGGTGTACATGCACTAGCAGTGCATTGCATGGGCGGAGCTTCCCCTAGGCTCCACCCACCCTCCCACTGCAGCAGGTGAGAGTAGATGAAACGTGTGATAAAAGTCCGGTCACTGCCGAGCGTGACATCTGCCGGAGAGGCGGAGTCGTCAGGTACGAAACAATGGCGAGCTGCCGAACAAATAAAAAAACACATCTGACATAATGAGCATCCGAAACGAACCTGTGTAAAATTGCTGTATAATGTAATAATTACATTAATAAAGAGGTATATATAGTCAATATTTTTAATAGACGAATTAAACGCCCCTCTCCCTACTCAAATCTACCATTGCCACTCCTGCTGGCCTATCGCAGGACGCAATATACACACATCTGTGGCTTCCAGCCCAGAGATTTAATAAGAGCCTTGATTCAAAACCGTACTTTGTTTTCATACGTTCTCTATAGGAAGCAGGTACCTACTGCAAAATGTGCGTTACTGAGATTTCATTAGAAATTGCAAATTTTCACGATCCAGATTGATAACCAGAACAAGGCGAGCTGAATGTCCTACCGGGAGAACAAAAAAGTTCCGAATGGGCTGCGCGGTGTTTTGCCTGTCGGCGCTCGTTGCCGTCTGCCACTATCACGTTCCCTCTCTCTTAATTCTGTAAAAATAAAGGGGGGGGGGAATTGTATTCACGTACGTACGGGCGTCAATTGTTGACTCGGACAAAATTAGCTTCATAACTCGGAAGCTAATATTGTTCATGAAGTACTCCATGTCGAAAAAATGGTGTATGGTGTGCCATTAGCGGAGTAAGGCTTCTCAGAGCTCCAATAAGCGATTCCTATATCTGGGGTAACTTAAAACATAAAGTGTACAAGACAAACGCACACATCCTGGAGGAAATAAAACAAATCCGTAAGAAAATAGCCAGCATTTCTCGACGTGAACTACGGCGAGCGATGGATAGTTTCCTAAAGAGGTGCTCAAATTGTATGGACAACGATGGTGGCCAGTTTCGGCATCTCCTTTAATAAAGTTGTTAAGTAAAGCCTTTAAAAGTAGGTTTTAAAGTCTTGTATGACTCCATCCGTGTCTTTCTATGACAGCGGCAGATGGCAACGAGCGCGGAAAGGCAAAACACCGCGTAGCCCGTTCGGAACATCTTTGCTCCACCATATAGCACACACTGTTGTCATATTAGTGCCTAATACCTATGACAACAGTTACATACAAGTATTATAATAGACATAAAGTTTAATGGCGGCTGATACCTGAACTATTATTATTATTATTATTATTATTCTTTTTCCCGTTGTGCAAATAAATTTTGTGAGTGCAAATCATATTTATTTTACAGCGTAATTTCACGTGTGTTTAACTATACAACGTGGTGAACCTGTGATTGGAGACTGTTTTGTGCCACCAGGCATTAAATATTGTGTCAGCCATAGATATAGCACCATGGGTGATTCATACACACATATTTCATATTAAACGAATTGACTAAGTGAGTAAAATTTCTAAATTCTACAATTATTTGCGGAATTTGTTCAGACTCATATCACATATAATACATCTATAAGGAATCAAATTTGCATTGCAATATTTTTAACGCCTTTAAATTTATTACCTATCTGTTCTACCCATTGTTTTGGCAGCGTACCTAAAATGCTCCACATGATGAACATTTAAAAATTTTGATAATTTTAAATATTATTCTGTTATAGATAAGTATTCATAAAAGAATTTTGGGAACAGAAATGTGTGTAGTACTTTCGTTTATTAAATAAAAATGATTAACTTAGAAAAAATATTTTTTTCACAATTTTTAGGTTTCATAGAACAGCATATTTAGTCAACTCGTAAATATTAAAATTACAGAAAAATCACTCACTATATTCGGAGCAGTAAGTTTGCAGGAAATTCAGTGTTTCCTCTACAACACGTGTTTTCCTCAAAGTGAACCAAGCGGAAGCACATGAGCAATGTGCATACCCTGCATTCGGTTTCCTGGGGTATTTTTCTCTTGCACGTTCACACACATTACTGCTCAAAATGTTGCTTGTTGTACTCTGACACATAGAGAAGAAGTTAAAAATATGAATTTAGCCTTCACTGCCAACAAAATACTTAGCTTTAAACCTCATTAAGGGTAACAAGCGAGATGCACTTTTCTGTGTTACATCCACTGCGCGCGCACATCGTTTAACGTGACAGGCGTGAGGCAAGCCCAAGCACCTCTGTTTCAATGCTTGGCGTGATGCGCTAACAATACTACTTCATAGCAGATTGTTGTTCGAAAGATCAGTATATCATATGTAGATAAAGTTAACTAAGGCAGGGTATGCAATCTCGTCACCCACATCCATTGACGCTACACCGCTATTGCATGTACTTCTTCCTTGACCTAATAAGAAATATAGACACCTATACGTGAAGACTTAAAGACATTTGATTTGAATGAGAAAATTGAAGTAAATAAGAATAGCTGAAGGGAGCATAGTACTCACTAAAAACTAATTCTTCTATTTACGTTGCGTTATACACAGGATATTTTTGTCTACCTATAGAAATAGTTTCAAATTAACTTCTTAAGAGACTTGACTTAGCAATATACAACATGGGTAAACAGTATTCAAATGTTTTATTAGAAGCACCGAAGAAAGTCGTAGTAACGAGCAGTTCTAAAGGGGGCGAAGGGGGAGAAAAGAAAAGAAAAAGAAACATCAACTTTTACATTCATAGTGTTTACTTTTATATGTCTTCTTTAAATTATAATTTAATTAATTTCCAGTTTCATATGCATGGAGATAATAGTTTACATGTTATTGTAGGTACTTACAAAGAGGAAATACACGTTTTGAAGCTTCCTGGATCCAGAAAGCATGTGGCTGTTTCTCGGGATGTCGTTTGAAAGCCAGTAGGTATATAGCCACTCACATTTAAACACCTGGTATCGATTCGGTTCCCTCTACGAGTATTTCCCTATTGTAGTACGTATACGCAATGAAACCATTTCTGCAAAGTTTTACCTTGGTTAATATAAGGTAGAGAGAAAACTAAGTTTTCATAAGAACAATCTGTGGAAGCTAAATTAAAATAGACGATAGTCGTAGCGAAAGTCATGCGATTGTAACAATATTGTAAAGCCGGCCACCTGTGGCACATCAAACGAGCTCCGTGTTAGCTGACACACTACTTTAAACACGTGACTTCTCCCATAAAAGTTTCGAGAAAGTCCAAAAATTCGTCGGCACTTCGCCGACTTTCGCGAGTCAACAAGTGTTGAGAAGGCAGTGTTGGAACAATTTTTAGTGAGTGAATCGTCGGAGTTGTTTGTGAACAGTTGAACAGAATTAGCGCTTTGTATCAAGGTTACAATAACACAGAACAGCTGTAAGTTACAAAATCATGAGGACATGTAGATTGTGTTAATGATAAAACAGAATTGTTCAGTTTTAGAAGAGTGAGTGAGTGAGTGGGGTTTAAGAGCCCGTCGACAGCGAGGTCATTTGGGTCCGGTTTTAGAAGAGAAATAAACTGACAGAAAAATTAACTAGGCTTATTATTTGTCACATGGTGTCAGGAGTGGGATTTGCCACATTGTCATCTGTCATATTATTATTATTATTATTATTATTATTATTATTATTATTATTATTATTATTATTATTATTATTATTATTATTATTATTATTATTATTATTATTATTATTATTATTATTATTATTATTATTATTATTATTATTATTATTATTATTATTATTATTATTATTATTATTATTATTATTATTATTATTATTATTATTATTATTATTATTATTATTATTATTATTATTATTATTATTATATTATCATCATCATCATCATCATCAATCATCATCGTCATTATTATTATTATTATTATTATTATTATTATTATTATTATTATTATTATTATTATTATTATTATTATTTACTTCTTTTTTCTATTCGTACAGTATTGTTTACCGTGAATTTGTAATTAACCTCTCTTTCCTTTGTTTCTCGTTAGCATTCGTATTGACTTCATGATTATTTTTTTTATCCTCCAATACAGAATAAAGTGCTTGATAGGAAGTGATTTAAAGTTTGTCCGTATCTAGTAGACAATTATCGTGATTATTTATAGTCACTGGATAGAAAACCACTATCTACACTATTGCTTACATGCTAGAGAATTGTATTCTGTGTTGAAATACCTTCGAAAATATTTGAGTTTTTATTAATGCCAGAAAGATATTTTCAGAGAAGTATTTGTACTTGCAAATTTTTAGAGTAAATCTGTAAATTGCTATATGTTTAATTAATATTACACATTGAAACGTAGACATTGCTATCCTATTTGGTGTAAGAGTTAATTTTGACAACTTTGTATACAATGAATGCAGTAGGAGCAATAAAATAGCCTTCTATTTAAGAGCATATTATAATTTTCCAAATGTTTGTGTGATTCTTTCATCAGAATCTTAATGGCGGCGAAAAATTATTACGGTAATATAACTAGACTATTACATCAAGAAAATTTTAAAGTCGGTATTTCAGCCAATACATCTTTTACATAAACATACCAGCTTATAATTTTTCCAAAATGTTCTTACTAGGGCTAAAAGCAATCAGTACTCAGCACTAAGAATCAAAAATTATACTTATCGATTTTTAAAAAAGCTATACTAGTCGCTTGTGTTACGGGTATGAATAATATTTTCAAGAACTAGGTGAATGAGAGTGTTTACAATTTTTTCTTATCATCAATTGTATTTGTTCCAATAACAGCTCTGGTTGTTTGAGTGTGTATGAACGGACCCTGACATACAGGGCGTTGCAAAAGCACTATATTGCATTCGTGCTCTGATCACCCATCTCTCTGGAGTGGGGATAACGTGTTCCTCACATTGTGGTAATTATTATCATAAACGTCATACCCCCAAATTTATTAATTTTACCATATTTGAATTGTTGATTACCTATGTATAGCTATAGCGTGACAAAAGTCGAAATCCAGTCCTGTTACTTTTCTATGACTTTATTATCCTCTAATATTTTCCTACAAATTCAGTTTTCTTCTCGTAGTTAACACAATCCACAATTGCTTTTCTAAAAACCTTGCTCGGTACTTTCAGTGTCTTTCTCTCGTTCACTAACTCTCAATACACTTATCACGACGTTCCACCACTCGCGACGACCCACTTATCTTCTGGGACGAGAAGCACACGCACAGCAGATACACAGACCGACTTATTCCCGTAGCTAAAACTAAACTAACTAGCTCACTGACTCTGCTGTGTCTCATGGCCTCCTACACAGGGGCTGACGTCATACGACCTTTCTCCATACACATGAACTGCAATGGCTCAGCTAGAAGCCTCCGGAACGTTCTCGACCCCTTTTGTTTCTGCTGCCTCATTGTTACAGTCACTTACACACAGCAGGCGCGCGAGGCAACCCGGCCTCAACATTTCTACCCGCTTGCCGGTGAAATACCTTGACTCGTCCATTGTTGTACGCCGAACCAAACCTCACAACATACAGGTGTGTGTGTGTGTGTGTGTGTGTGTGTGTGTGTGTGTGTGTGTGTGTGTGTGTGTGTGTGTGTGTGTATGTGATTAACTTTCATGCTCGTTTGCTTTCAAATTGTAGGTTGTAGATATATTCGTTTGTATAACATGTTTCTATTCATAAATCAATGTTATAGGAATGTCACATTTGGGCAGGGTAAAACAGCTCTCTCTGAAATTATAAGTATTTGAAATGTCACTGATATACATAACTAATTCAGATAGCTATAACTTTCAGAGCTAAACCAACGTATAAGTGCACATTCACTTGTCATTTCATTTCGCGACGCTTAGTTGCGGAGAACAAGTAGGTATAGAATTTTACGCAGTAGAACAGGTATGTCCAAACTTCTCTCTTTGGAGAACCTTATGTAATGAGCGGCATAACCCACTCCACTCCTCAGTCGGAGGGATAGACAGTATCCAGTGACGGACACAAAGGCGATTCCACGACCGTTTCTGTCTTACTTTGAATTTTCTGGGAATGATCTCAGAAGACCTCTTCATTCTAGATGATTTTTGCATAATTGGTAAACAGTAAGAGACAGACAAGAGTTTACTAGATAAAAAACACACAATTTTATCAAATACTTCGTTTTTCTTTTGAGTGAATTATTTCCGAGATATTTTTTCTTATTACTTGAATTTGCTAATACTTATACTTTTTTCAAATAGAAATATGTTATTCCTTTTTTATACCTTGGCCTTGCAAAGGGAACCGAATTTCAAAGGTATCGCATAGCAACCAGCTCTTAAAACATTTCACTATCGCCTAAAGCCTATTGAAGTCCCATTTTCCCCTTGCACCTACGAGAAAATTAGCGATAGGATACATTTGAAAATACTTATGTCAACTATAATGAAGTAGATAGAGAAGTAAGCACTTCCAAGAATAGCGTGTGTAATTATAGCTCTACATATATTTGCGAACAGTTCTCCAACTCAACTGCATTAAAAGTCTGTATCGAAATATGTTACACGACGATCATTTGGTGTATCTTCTAAGGCTGAACTTCGAATTTGATTGAGTGGAATTACGAGGACTAAATAGGGCTTTAATTATATTATACAGAGCTTTCTTTGCTTTCACAGTATTTAGGCTATTTGCTTTGTGAAATTATAAAAGAGGTAATTGAATTAGATTTAATTGATTGTATAATGGAGAAATTCAAGAAAGTACCTCTTTCCACGCATTCCCTTGTCACTTAATTATTCAGCTATTGATACATGCCGTATCAAATATGAACCAACTAAAACATCCATGCCTAGCTGAAAAACTGCTACATGTTGTGACATCGGGTGCGGCGTACAACAAAGAACGGTCGGGTTAAGCTACTTCACACTGCATACCAGGACGGCGAGCAAACAAAGGCGCTGAAGGTTAGGCTGCCTCACGCAAGTGTTTGTTTATATGTGAATGACAACAATGGGCCCGGCGCGCATTAAAGGCATTCATGGTGAAGCTTCCTCACACCTCTCACGCGAGCAAGCACATGACAAAAATCAGAGTGGCAGAACCAAAAGGGGTTTTCTCCAGATGATTCAGGAAGTGTCCGTCGGCTGGCTTGTTTCAAGAAGTTCGCGAAAGGTCCATGTTACGGCATCCTCGCTATACATGGAGGCGAGGAAACAGCAGAGGAGAGAGCCTCTTTAGTTACACACGTGAGGTTGTGCTTCTGAAGTCAATATTGTAACAATTTGACAAATCGACGAATCCCACTTCTGACGTCAATGTAAGAAAATCAGTCCCGTTAGTTTTCTGTCACTTCATTGTCTTCTAAACTTTTGCACAAACATACAGTTTTCTTTTTGTTAACACGGTCTACAGGCTTTCGTGCTATTACATCTCACAGCTGTTTTCTTCTTGTAGCCTTGAGTCTTCATACTCTTTCACCACTTTCTCTGCCTCTCCTGCACTAACTCTAACTTTGCTGTTTCCTCGCCTCATATAGCGGAGATGACGCCACACGGACCTTTCGCGAACTTCTTCAAACACGCCGGTGATAAACGTAGCTATATCTTTCTCGAAGGCTCTGGAGAAAACCCCTTTTGGTTCTGGCGCTCGATTTTTGTTAGTCACGCAAGAAGTTGTGCGAGACCTTGGGCACCTTCGTTTGCTCGCCGGTAGGTATGTACTGTGAAGTAGCTTAGCCCTGAGAGTCTAGTTAGTACTAATAAAAAAAAATTAAGGTAGCGCATCGAACCAATTTCACACATCATCATCATCATCATCATCATCATCATCATCATCATCATCGTCATCGTCGTCGTCGTCGTCGACGTCGTAGTCACCATCATCATCGTTATCATCGTCATCAACATCATCATCATTCGCGCCTGTTGTATGCGGTTAAGCCATGTTGTGTTTCAGAACAAATTTCTTTGGAGGCCAATGCCTGAAATACAGCTCAGGTTTTTAACGTGTTGTGGACTTTTTGGACTCAGAAGCAAATAAATGAATTCAATAAGCATATGTTGAAACTGGAAACTGCATAGAATATGTACTTATATGTTGGTACCCTAAAATGCTGATTATACCTACTATTTTGGCACAGTCCAGAAAAATAGGCTAATTTACTGATTTTCCATAAGCTTCCCTTCGACACTGAAAAGTTAGTTCTTTTTTATGTTTACAACTAGTTTATAGTTGTAAACTAGGGAGGTTCATGAGCATCTTTGTAACTCCAATAAAAACTTTGTGGTATTTTGACATTAAGGGGAGGCATCGGTGAAATTTGGACAAAAATGATGAAAAATGAGATTTTTCGTTTTTGGCCTTAAAATTATGTCTGTACCTTGTACTTCCAGAATCTACCGTCGTTTACTCCTCATCACCATTTAAAAGGCAGTTACGCCATGATTTAAATGCCCATGGCGTATGTATGTTGTCATATACTTAAAACTTTAAAGTCATTTTTCTCTGCTTTCTATTTTTTCACATTTTTCAATCTTCAAAATGCATCTTCTCATACAGTTCTTGACAGATTTCTTTTAAATTTTGCACACATGTTCTTAGATAGTTGCTTCATAAAACTTGGTATTTTAAATGCTCTAGATGGAGTAGTTTAATTGTTATAGAATTTTTATTTTGAAAATTATTAATAATTTAAAAAAAAATGGACATTGAGGTATTCAATATTTTTTTCTCCAAAACTGTTTGCCATAGCCAAATAAAAATACCAGATTTTGTAGACATAATCTAAGGGAACATTTGGCCAGAGTTTAGTTTACTTAGAACAAATAATATTTTATAAGAAGCATTTGCTATAGTACCCTAAAATTGCAGCAAAAGAACCTATAAACATTTTTTTGAAAAAACTATCTTAGATAGAAAAGTGAAATTTGGTAAACCTTCTAGTTATGCTTTGGCACACATACATACAAATTTTCACATCATTGTGACAAAAATTGTGGATTTTTGTCATTTTTACAGATGCCTCCCCTTAAGAAAAATAGAATATAAACATCAAACCTTATTAATAACTTGCCTTGCACAACAGTTTTGTGTTATAACGATAACTGGGAACTTTTTTTCCATAATTCATTACAAAATTACAAAAGTATTTCCAAATTCCATATTACCTAAGGGGGACGAAGGTCCTTAAGGTCCTTTAAATGTCTCTCATGTACTACTGAGCTAAACAGGATTGCCTACTATGAATAATACTTATATGCTTTATTTTTAAAATGGTTATGTTCGGTTTATCTAGAAAACCGGGCCAACGTTCAATATGATTTGGATCGACTTAATCTACAAATACTAACATAAGCTTTTAAAACGTTAAACTGCTTTTTTCACGTGCGTTCTGTGCATTATGTAGTTAGTTGGTCTGTATGCATGAAACAACAAGCGAACCGCATTTTAACAAGGGTATGAAAACAACTTTAAATAAAGTATAAATCGCGGCAAAATACTAGCCCCCAAAAAGGTTTTACTCTTAGGCAAACCCCCTTATGTACACAGTTTTATATTTTTAGGTTCAATAATTTAAGAAAGTTTGTCTAAATTCCAAATATGGCAAAAACTGCTTCAAAGTTTATGGTAGCTTAGGAGAAAGTACATATTAAAGACCAAATACTTATCTAGCGCCAGGACTCATTGATGTTTTTACTGTGTTAATGATTCACTTGTAAGTAAACGATGCTGGCAGTGGTTTTCAAAAAACTTGGGGAAGGGTCTGAAAGAAATTTAAGAATGGTGCGGTTATATTGTAGGTACCTATATAAATTACACACAAACAGGTTTTTTTTTTAAATCATGTGATTTAAAATGTAAATGTATCTAATGATTTGTAACCCTTTGTCGATCTTCATATCTATCAAATATCTTATGTAGGTATAGCATAAATTAATAATGTATTTATTAGTTGTTTCTCGTATTGGATAACGTTGATGGGAACCATCGTTTTCTTTTGTATCCCGTTGGGTTTAGATATACAGGATGGCCCATATAAAGTGTTACAGTAAACGTTTGTTAAACGATTAGAAAAAACCAAAGGTTAAACCTTATAGGAGCAAGACGCCTAAATTGTGAAATGGAAAATATTTTCATGGGCCCAGCCTCAGAATTTTAAATGAAACTATGGTAATTTTTGTATATTCTGGTTCCCCACAGTAAAATTTGCAATTTTTATTAAAATATTTTTTTTTTTTCTAAAATGAACTGTTAAGCTGTTATAGGATGTCTTTATTGAAAACATCTCCTTCATAAACTCGGGGAGAAAAAGTATCAAATGAAAGAACAAGTTAATAGACATAACATACATTGTTGGGCATCTTAAAATCTCAAATGAGTGAACTAGGCCTTTTCAGCATCGTTGATTGCTAAATGTTAGATGTCGAATTCTTGATAGCTGTGTCATTAGCCCTTACTTCTTTGGAGGCTTAATCATGACCTACCGTTTTATGTTTCCCCATAAAAAGCAGTCCAATGGTGTTAAGTCGGGTGAACGAGGAGGCCAGATGATAGGTCCAGCACCTCCAATCCAACTATCACCAAATTTCTCATTTGAAAGTTGAGGAGTGCATATTTCAAAATGTGTTGGTGCACCATCCTGCTGATCCCACGTTTCTCATCCCACACAAGTAAGGGAGGTAACTTATGGTTGAGAAAACAACATAATTCACCAGCAACTATACCTCCTGATTCACTTGTTTTTTTTTTTTTTTGTTTTTTTTTTTAACAATTTATTGCCTTTTAGAAACTAATACATTGCTACTATCAACACAATAATGAATCTCTTATTGCATAACAAAAGATAATAGATAATAAATAATAAATTGGTTGGTAACAGGTAGTATGTTATAGTTATCTAAGGAAATATAATATTATTACATTGTTTTTTTTTTTTTTTTAAATGTCCATCTGATACTACGGTCGAACACTGTAAGTTGTAGCCATGTGCAGAGTAGAGCTATGAAAGTAGCAGGTCAACATCCATTCCAAGATAGGAATGTTCTGGACGTGCCATTCTGAAGAAACTCTGCAAGCCAGCTGTGGATGGATGGGGTGTAGTCAGCAGGTAATAAATACATCCCATTGTCAGCCAACCTAAGAGAGATCGTTTACCAGTAGTAGGGATGTCCAGGAAGAGCACCATTCTGTCCAGATCATTGGGGTTGTCGCTGTGGTAGACTCTACGAATGATCGTAGACATCCACGTCCATATGTCACGCCGACAGGTCAACAACCGATGCCGCAGCGTGTCCATATTGCCACACTGAGAACACCATGGCGTGGACGAAATGTTGTGCTGATATTTCTTTGACTCGGAAGGAATGATGTTCACTACTTTGTATGCCACGGTCTTCCAATCCGAGGGAATCTGGGGCAGATGAAGATTGGCCCATATTCTAGCCCACTGCCTATTTGGATATTTGGACATGATGTATGGCGTAACTGCATTACTTTCTAGGAGATGATGGTAAAGAGCCTTAGTCGACAACGAGTCCAGGTCACTTAAAATCTCTGCCGGCAGTTTTGTGAGATAGATTTTTAGTCTCCTAAAAATGGGATGTTGTAATTTGGCAGAAATCACTGCAATAGGGTTCGGGACATCGGTTGAGATCGTAGATCGCAGAGAGGTTTTGAGAAATAACGCCTTGCATTTGTAGCTGACGGCGATGAGGCCGAGTCCTCCTTTTGCAGGTGGTCTCCATAATTGAGCCCTGGCAATCCTATAAACATGTCCCGTCCAAAGGTAATAGGTGATACCCAATTCAATTCGTTGTGCAATATCCTCAGGTAATGGTAGTAATTGTGCAATATACCATAGTTTCGAAAGAATGAACAGATTCACATTCCAGACCTTTTGTATAAGGTTAAGATCTCGTGTGAGATGTCTCGAGAGCAGGTACCGAGTGGGTTTTCAGATGCCCAATAATGCATATTACGTCTATTAACTAGTTCCATTTGAAACTGTATTTTCTCCCCGAGTTTATGAAGCAGATGTTTTCAATGAAACATCCTAGAACAGCTCACAATTCGTGTTGAAAAAAAAATGGTTTAATAATAGCTGCTTAGTTTATTTTGGGGATACAGAACATACAAAAATTACCATGTTTTAGTTCAAAATCCGAGGTTTGGCCCCATGAAGATATTTTCCATATCACAATTTGGAAGGTCCTTTGCCCCTATAGGATCTGAAAATCGGCAATGATTTTTTTTTTCTGTCCATTTAAGAGATATTCACCTGTAACACTTTATATGAACCACCTGTATAGTGTCAAATCACTTTCTTAACAAAGTATCTTGGTTTAGATCTAGGAGATGACTGCTATAACATGATTTTCATCTACCATGATTTTATTTCTGTAATTTTCCTTTCATTCGGTTTCCTTTTGATATTTCAGGTGTGCTTGTGGTTTTCGTGGCGTGTGGTGGTGCAAACAGATGGCAGGGATTCTTGCTTAAAGGAAAAAGTAATGCCCTTGGATACTAGAGGGCTGCTTGGACGACCGATTGTTCATCCCCGCCCTCCAGGTAGCTCCAGCAGTGGAACGGATCTTCAAGCTTGGAATTGTTAGCGACTACCTCGTGCCTCTATTGCCTACATACCTATGTTTATATCTATTTCTGTGCTGCGCATGCTTGAGTTTAACCAGTATCTAACATAAGATATTATATTCCATTCTGTTAGAGACCCATATGGTACAATTCAAATGAGCTGTGGAAAATACATTATATGTTTTAATTATTTGATTTTAGTAGCCTTGTGGCCATATTTAACTTCTTTACAATTTTATTTTAAGATTTACTTTCACATGTATTTGCTAGTAACTGAAGTTTGCTTTTCGATGATTACTACTTCGGTTGAATACATAGGGCATCGAGATTATAAAAGCGTTTTCACAGAAAAGTACTCTCTAAACGCTGACACCAAGATATTCTTTTCCCTAAGAAAATAATATATAAAATAATGTATATAGTTCAACGACGCAGTCTATTTGCTACGATCACATCAGCGTCGCCGGTGGGCCGGAATTTTGTTCCGCAGGAGTTCTTTACATGTCAGTAAATCTACTGACGTGGAGCTTTCGTTTTTAAGCACACTTAAAACCCATCGGTCTGGGCCGGGTTTGGACCCGCGACCTTGGAATTAGTTGGCCAGAACCTAACCACCTGAGCCACCCAGATTGACCATTTCGCCAGGAATTTATAATTTCAAAACATTTAACTTGTTATTTATTTATGCCAACAAGCTTACTGCTGGTGTTAGCTATGGCATTGAATTTTTCAGTTACTGATACAACCTCTTAAACATTTAACTTGTGCTTGAGATACAATATAAAATTTTACTTTATCTGCAGTATTAGCTAGCGTTTAAGCAGCTGTTTCTTACTAAACATTTATGAGATAGGCTAGCATATAGGCTGCTGTCCCTTATAAAATGCATGTGATAGGCTAGCATATAGGCTGCTGTGCCTTATGAAATGTATGAGATAGGCTAGCATATAGGCTGCTATCCCTTATAAAATGTATGAGATAGGCTAGCATATAGGCTGCTATCCCTTATAAAATGTATGAGATAGGCTAGCATATAGGCTGCTGTCCCTTATAAAATGTATGAGATAGGCTAGCATATAGGCTGCTATCCCTTATAAAATGTATGAGATAGGCTAGCATATAGGCTGCTGTGCCTTATGAAATGTATGATTAGACTAGCGTACAGGCTGCTGTGCCTTATGAAATGTATGAGATAGGCTAGCATATAGGCTGCTGTCCCTTATAAAATTTATGAGATAGGCTAGCATATAGGCTGCTATCCCTTATGAAATGTATGAGATAGGCTAGCATATAGGCTGCTGTCCCTTATAAAATGTATGAGATAGGCTAGCATATAGGCTGCTATCCCTTATAAAATGTAAGAGATAGGCTGGCATATAGGCTGCTGTCCCTTATAAAATGTATGAGATAGGCTAGCATATAGGCTGCTATCCCTTATAAAATGTATGAGATAGGCTAGCATATAGGCTGCTGTGCCTTATGAAATGTATGAGATAGGCTAGCATATAGGCTGCTGTGCCTTATGAAATGTATGAGATAGGCTAGCATATAGGCTGCTGTCCCTTATAAAATTTATGAGATAGGCTAGCATATAGGCTGCTATCCCTTATGAAATGTATGAGATAGGCTAGCATATAGGCTGCTGTCCCTTATGAAATGTATGAGATAGGCTAGCATATAGGCTGCTATCCCTTATAAAATGTATGAGATAGGCTAGCGTTCAGGCTGCTGTGCCTTATGAAATGTATGAGATAGGCTGGCATACAGGCTGCTATCCCTTATAAAATGTATGAGATAGGCTAGCATATAGGCTGCTGTGCCTTATGAAATGTATGAGATAGGCTAGCATATAGGCTGCTGTGCCTTATGAAATGTATGAGATAGGCTAGCATATAGGCTGCTGTCCCTTATAAAATGTATGAGATAGGCTAGCATATAGGCTGCTGTGCCTTATGAAATGTATGATTAGGCTAGCGTACAGGCTGCTGTACCTTATGAAATGTAAGAGATAGGCTAGCATATAGGCTGCTCTCCCTTATGAAATGTAAGAGATAGGCTAGCATATAGGCTGCTCTCCCCTATGAAATGTAAGAGATAGGCTAGCGTATAGGCTGCTGTCCCTTATGAAATGTATGAGATAGACCTGCATATAGGCTGCTGTCCCTTATGAAATGTATGTGATAGGCTAGCATATAGGCTGCTGTGCCTTATGAAATGTATGAGATAGGCTAGCGTTCAGGCTGCTGTCCCTTATGAAATGTATGAGACAGGCTAGCATATAGGCTGCTGTCCCTTATGAAATGTATGAGATAGGCTAGCATATAGGCTGCTGTCCCTTATGAAATGTATGAGATAGGCTAGCGTTCAGGCTGCTGTACCTTATGAAATGCATGTGATAGGCTAGCATATAGGCTGCTGTCCCTTATGAAATGTATGAGATAGACTAGCGTTCAGGCTGCTGTCCCTTATGAAATGTATGAGACAGGCTAGCATATAGGCTGCTCTCCCTTATGAAATGTATGAGATAGGCTAGCGTACAGGCTGCTGTCCCCTATAAAATGCATGTGATAGGCTAGCATATAGGCTGCTGTGCCTTATGAAATGTATGATTAGACTAGCGTACAGGCTGCTGTACCTTATGAAATGCATGTGATAAGCTAGCATATAGGCTGCTCTCCCTTATGAAATGTAAGAGATAGGCTAGCATATAGGCTGCTCTCCCCTATGAAATGTATGAGATAGGCTAGCGTATAGGCTGCTGTCCCTTATGAAATGTATGAGATAGACTAGCGTTCAGGCTGCTGTGCCTTATGAAATGCATGTGATAGGCTAGCATATAGGCTGCTGTCCCTTATGAAATGTATGAGATAGACTAGCATATAGGCTGCTGTCCCTTATGAAATGTATGAGATAGCCTAGCGTTCAGGCTGCTGTGCCTTATGAAATGCATGTGATAGGCTAGCATATAGGCTGCTGTCCCTTATGAAATGTATGAGATAGACTAGCGTTCAGGCTGCTGTGCCTTATGAAATGCATGTGATAGGCTAGCATATAGGCTGCTGTCCCTTATGAAATGTATGAGATAGGCTAGCGTTCAGGCTGCTGTGCCTTATGAAATGTATGAGATAGGCTAGCGTTCAGGCTGCTGTGCCTTATGAAATGCATGTGATGGGCTAGCATATAGGCTGCTGTCCCTTATGAAATGTATGAGACAGGCTAGCATATAGGCTGATGTCCCTTATGAAATGTATGAGATAGGCGAGCGTTCAGGCTGCTGTGCCTTATGAAATGTATGAGATAGACTAGCGTTCAGGCTGCTGTGCCTTATGAAATGCATGTGATAGGCTAGCATATAGGCTGCTGTCCCTTATGAAATGTATGAGACAGGCTAGCATAAAGGCTGCTGTCCCTTATGAAATGTATGAGATAGGCTAGCGTTCAGGCTGCTGTGCCTTATGAAATGCATGTGATAGGCTAGCATATAGGCTGCTGTGCCTTATGAAATGCATGTGACAGGCTAGCATATAGGCTACTGTCCCTTATGAAATGTATGAGACAGGCTAGCATATAGGCTGCTGTCCCTTATGAAATGCATGTGATAGGCTAGCGTTCAGGCTGCTGTGCCTTATGAAATGCATGTGATAGGCTAGCGTTCAGGCTGCTGTCCCTTATGAAATGTATGAGATAGACTAGCATATAGGCTGCTGTCCCTTATGAAATGTATGAGACAGGCTAGCATATAGGCTGCTGTCCCTTATGAAATGTATGAGATAGACTAGCATATAGGCTGCTGTCCCTTATGAAATGTATGAGACAGGCTAGCATATAGGCTGCTCTCCCTTATGAAATGTAAGAGATAGGCTAGCATATAGGCTGCTGTCCCTTATGAAATGTAAGAGATAGGCTAGCGTATAGGCCCTTCTCCGTTATGATATGTAAGAGATAGGCTGGCATATAGGCTGCTGTCCCTTATGAAATGTATGAGATAGGCTAGCGTATAGGCCCTTCTCCGTTATGAAATGTAAGAGATAGGCTGGCATACAGGCTGCTGTCCCTTATGAAATGTATGAGATAGGCAAGCGTATAGGCCCTTCTCCGTTATGAAATGTAAGAGATAGGCTAGCATATAGGCTGCTGTCCCTTATGAAATGTAAGAGATAGGCTAGCGTATAGGCCCTTCTCCGTTATGAAATGTAAGAGATAGGCTGGCATATAGGCTGCTGTCCCTTATGAAATGTAAGAGATAGGCTAGCTTACAGGCTGCTGTCCCTTATGAAATGTATGAGATAGGCTAGCGTTCAGGCTGCTGTGCCTTATGAAATGCATGTGATAGGCTAGCATATAGGCTGCTGTGCCTTATGAAATGTATGAGATAGGCTAGCGTATAGGCTGCTGTGCCTTATGAAATGTATGAGATAGGCTAGCGTTCAGGCTACTGTCCCTTATGAAATGTATGAGATAGGCTAGCGTTTAGGCTGCTGTGCCTTATGAAATGTATGAGATAGGCTAGCGTTCAGGCTGCTGTCCCTAATGAAATGTATGAGATAGGCTAGCGTATAGGCTGCTGTGCCTTATGAAATGTATGAGATACGCTAGCGTTCAGGCTGCTATCCCTTATGAAATGTATGAGATAGGCTAGCGTATAGGCTGCTATCCCTTATGAAATGTATGAGATAGGCTAGCGTATAGGCTGCTATCCCTTATGAAATGTATGAGATAGGCTAGCGTATAGGCCCTTCTCCGTTATGAAATGTAAGAGTTAGGCTGGCATATAGGCTGCTGTCCCTTATGATATGTATGAGATAGGCTGCTGTGCCTTATGAAATGTATGAGATAGGCTAGCGTATAGGCTGCTCTCCCTTATGAAATGTATGAGATAGGCTAGCGTATAGGCTGCTATCCCTTATGAAATGTATGAGATAGGCTAGCGTATAGGCTGCTATCCCTTATGAAATGTATGAGATAGGCTAGCGTATAGGCCCTTCTCCGTTATGAAATGTAAGAGTTAGGCTGGCATATAGGCTGCTGTCCCTTATGAAATGTATGAGATAGGCTAGCGTTCAGGCTGCTGTGCCTTATGAAATGCATGTGATAGGCTAGCTTACAGGCTGCTGTCCCTTATGAAATGTATGAGATAGGCTAGCGTTCAGGCTGCTGTGCCTTATGAAATGCATGTGATAGGCTAGCATATAGGCTGCTGTGCCTTATGAAATGTATGAGATAGGCTAGCGTATAGGCTGCTGTGCCTTATGAAATGTATGAGATAGGCTAGCGTTCAGGCTACTGTCCCTTATGAAATGTATGAGATAGGCTAACGTTCAGGCTGCTGTGCCTTATGAAATGTATGAGATAGGCTAGCGTTCAGGCTGCTGTCCCTTATGAAATGTATGAGATAGGCTAGCGTTCAGGCTGCTGTCCCTTATGATATGTATGAGATAGGCTAGCGTATAGGCTGCTCTCCCTTATGAAATGTAAGAGATAGGCTAGCATATAGGCTGCTGTGCCTTATGAAATCTAAGAGATAGGCTAGCGTATAGGCCCTTCTCCGTTATGATATGTAAGAGATAGGCTGGCATATAGCCTGCTGTCCCTTATGAAATGTATGAGATAGGCTAGCGTATAGGCCCTTCTCCGTTATGAAATGTAAGAGATAGGCTGGCATACAGGCTGCTGTCCCTTATGAAATGTATGAGATAGGCAAGCGTATAGGCCCTTCTCCGTTATGAAATGTAAGAGATAGGCTAGCATATAGGCTGCTGTCCCTTATGAAATGTAAGAGATAGGCTAGCGTATAGGCCCTTCTCCGTTATGAAATGTAAGAGATAGGCTGGCATATAGGCTGCTGTCCCTTATGAAATGTAAGAGATAGGCTAGCTTACAGGCTGCTGTCCCTTATGAAATGTATGAGATAGGCTAGCGTTCAGGCTGCTGTGCCTTATGAAATGCATGTGATAGGCTAGCATATAGGCTGCTGTGCCTTATGAAATGTATGAGATAGGCTAGCGTATAGGCTGCTGTGCCTTATGAAATGTATGAGATAGGCTAGCGTTCAGGCTACTGTCCCTTATGAAATGTATGAGATAGGCTAGCGTTCAGGCTGCTGTGCCTTATGAAATGTATGAGATAGGCTAGCGTTCAGGCTGCTGTCCCTAATGAAATGTATGAGATAGGCTAGCGTATAGGCTGCTGTGCCTTATGAAATGTATGAGATACGCTAGCGTTCAGGCTGCTATCCGTTATGAAATGTATGAGATAGGCTAGCGTATAGGATGCTATCCCTTATGAAATGTATGAGATAGGCTAGCGTATAGGCTGCTATCCCTTATGAAATGTATGAGATAGGCTAGCGTATAGGCCCTTCTCCGTTATGAAATGTATGAGTTAGGCTGGCATATAGGCTGCTGTCCCTTATGATATGTATGAGATAGGCTGCTGTGCCTTATGAAATGTATGAGATAGGCTAGCGTATAGGCTGCTATCCCTTATGAAATGTATGAGATAGGCTAGCGTATAGGCTGCTATCCCTTATGAAATGTATGAGATAGGCTAGCGTATAGGCTGCTATCCCTTATGAAATGTATGAGATAGGCTAGCGTATAGGCCCTTCTCCGTTATGAAATGTATGAGTTAGGCTGGCATATAGGCTGCTGTCCCTTATGATATGTATGAGATAGGCTGCTGTCCCTTATGAAATGTATGAGATAGGCTAGCGTATAGGCTGCTATCCCTTATGAAATGTATGAGATAGGCTAGCGTATAGGCTGCTATCCCTTATGAAATGTATGAGATAGGCTAGCGTATAGGCCCTTCTCCGTTATGAAATGTAAGAGTTAGGCTGGCATATAGGCTGCTGTCCCTTATGAAATGTATGAGATAGGCTAGCGTTCAGGCTGCTGTGCCTTATGAAATGCATGTGATAGGCTAGCTTACAGGCTGCTGTCCCTTATGAAATGTATGAGATAGGCTAGCGTTCAGGCTGCTGTGCCTTATGAAATGCATGTGATAGGCTAGCATATAGGCTGCTGTGCCTTATGAAATGTATGAGATAGGCTAGCGTATAGGCTGCTGTGCCTTATGAAATGTATGAGATAGGCTAGCGTTCAGGCTACTGTCCCTTATGAAATGTATGAGATAGGCTAACGTTCAGGCTGCTGTGCCTTATGAAATGTATGAGATAGGCTAGCGTTCAGGCTGCTGTCCCTTATGAAATGTATGAGATAGGCTAGCGTTCAGGCTGCTGTCCCTTATGATATGTATGAGATAGGCTAGCGTATAGGCTGCTATCCCTTATGAAATGTATGAGATAGGCTAGCGTATAGGCTGCTGTGCCTTATGAAATGTATGAGATAGGCTAGCGTTCAGGCTACTGTCCCTTATGAAATGTATGAGATAGGCTAACGTTCAGGCTGCTGTGCCTTATGAAATGTATGAGATAGGCTAGCGTATAGGCTGCTGTCCCTTATGAAATGTATGAGATAGGCTAGCGTTCAGGCTGCTGTGCCTTATGAAATGCATGTGATAGGCTAGCTTACAGGCTGCTGTCCCTTATGAAAGGCACGTGATTGGCTAGCTTACAGGCTGCTATCCCTTATGAAATGTATGAGATAGGCTAGCGTATAGGCTACTGTGCCTTATGAAATGTATGAGATAGGCTAGCGTTCAGGATACTGTCCCTTATGAAATGTATGAGATAGGCTAGCGTTCAGGCTGCTGTGCCTTATGAAATGTATGAGATAGGCTAGCGTTCAGGCTGCTGTCCCTTATGAAATGTATGAGATAGGCTAGCGTATAGGCTGCTGTGCCTTATGAAATGTATGAGATAGGCTAGCGTTCAGGCTGCTGTCCCTTATGAAATGTATGAGATAGGCTAGCGTATAGGCTGCTGTGCCTTATGAAATGTATGAGATAGGCTAGCGTTCAGGCTGCTGTTCCTTATGAAATGTATGTGATAGGGTAGCTTACAGGCTGCTGTCCCTTATGAAATGTATGAGATAGGCTAGCGTATAGGCTGCTATCCCTTATGAAATGTATGAGATAGGCTAGCGTATAGGCTGCTATCCCTTATGAAATGTATGAGATAGGCTAGCGTATAGGCTGCTATCCCTTATGAAATGTATGAGATAGGCTACCGTTCAGGCTGCTGTCCCTTATAAAATGCATGTGATAGGCTAGCGTATAGGCTGCTATCCGTTATGAAATGTATGTGATAGGCTAGCGTATGGGCTCTTCTCCGTTATGAAATGTAAGAGATAGGCTATCATATTGGCTGCTCTACCCTTATACAAGTAGGCCACCCAACCTACTGTTTAGTGTCTATCCAAGCCATTCAGTGCTTACATTGGAAACATCTTCAGAATCTTATATATTAGATTCAGTGTTAAAAAGTGCAATGGACTAAGGATATACTGGTGATGTAAGGACTTACGTGAAAATAATTGTAAAGAACATTCAGAGGAGATGATTTTCTTTTCTTTATTTACAATGATGACATTTAACTTACGTGTCACAGCTCATTTAGTATCATAATAACAATAATAATTAATAACTTGGAAAAGGAGCTAAACGGTTTGGTGCCATACTGGGAGTTTTACGGGAGCGGACCGTGAGGTTTGGGATAGCATCACATATAACGGCACAAATACACTGGAGTTCACCTGTTTTATATTATATACACATTTAGGAGTGATAGGTTTACAGATTACCTCAGCTGCTACAAGCAGTGATAGATATACACATCTTTATGTATCGAGTACAAACCAAAGTTCAACATACGAAGGAACATTTTTTAAAGTAGTGGTACTCTCTGACTAAAATGATTTGAAATTTCACATGGTTTTATACAAATACCACAACTTTTTATCCATATTACAATAAAATACCATACATATGTACAATTATGAATTTTGTAAACTTTTTCTGCGCACTGCACGTTTGAATCAGTAGTCATACACAGATGCATTCCCTCTTTATGTCTCAAAGTAGATCGACGTTTCTAGAATTTCCCTCCCGAATTAATGATTAAGGTTCTGGGTGAAACACTGCCCTCTTTTTGCACTCTAAAATCATTATGGACTATTAAAAATTGCGTGTATGACGTTTTAAATGCTGCTTTTGCTGATAAAGTTTACACATAAATCTTCACTGTTCTAACTAACATCAACATTTATGTTAAAACAGGTGTACTAATAAATAAAATGTGGCAAATGGAAGTATAAAAGCTGCCAACGACTTGTGGGCAATGTTTATCCCGTAAATGAGTATTTCAAGACATTCTATAAGGATATGCCAAATGAAAATGCCATCAGTTAATGTGGTAATTGGTTCTACACGTTTCGGGGAGAGCATGAATAGCAATAGGAACACATAGCTCATACTCGTTCTGAAGTGGAGAAAATAACCTGTTTGAATTCTAACTGAAAAATTATAATGTAAGAGGCAAGGTGCTGAATGTAGCAAGGTAGCACCCATCATCAATTTTGTACTTCAACAAAAACTTTAAGAACCTCTTTGTATATTCTAATAATGAGCCAATTTATTCTTGAAGTTTATAAGCGTAACACATTTTCTTGTGCAGTACATTATAATTTTGAATTTGTGTAATGTTCACTTAAAAATGACACTCTGCATGACTGAACAGCATCACTAATATTGCACCTTTTTAGTATACCCTGCAAATATTTTATTGTACATCCTGCAACTGGCATCTGCACAAAGAAATGAAAATCACAAGAACCTACAAAAATTAATAAAACGCGAGGTTCAGTGCACTGACTCAATTGCAATTGCCCATATTTCCTTTTTTGAAAACAAAAATTAAATTAAATGTTTGCTTTTAGATTTCCAAGAGTTAGAATATATTTTCAGCCATTGCACAAGAATGCAATGTTAACTGAACTGACCATTTAAAAATTGTTGCAATACATAAGTCTTTTTACATAAACTGTCAATAAATTTATCTTTATTACTACTCGTATACAAAGCAACAAGACAGATATATATTACGCACACACATACATCTGTCTTGATAATATCCACGTATTTCACTGTGTTGAAAAACATTCGTTAAGTTTTTCTCTCTTAGTTCTACATATGGAACTTCTGTACATGTATATACATACAAAAACGTTAGCTGCAGTTTATCTTTCCAGTTTGGAAAGTTCAAATTCAGTTAGCAAACATTGCATTGATGACCGCTTCTGCAAGAACAGTCTTGTGTGTCTCTGAATGATAGTCTTCTTTGTAGGATTTTATTGCACTACTGACAGCTCTAGTACTACAAAGCATTTAATCAATCACAGCAGTTCTTATTTTTACAAATGCTTGTCAGTCCATTAAGTAAGTGTATTTTATGAACACAATTTT
The DNA here is from genome assembly GCA_030765045.1 of Tenodera sinensis. NCBI lineage: Eukaryota > Metazoa > Arthropoda > Insecta > Mantodea > Mantidae > Tenodera > Tenodera sinensis. The sequence continues at coordinate 177,995,175 of CM060961.1, read as the reverse complement.
ACTGACATGCTTTGTAGTATCTAGTACCCATTTGAAACTATTAGCAAATAGCCTATTCCTTTTTTTAATTCAGTACAATAAAATTGCATGTTGTTATTCCCTTCATCCTTACTCAACAACTACCTCATTCCCCCTCCAAGTACTACTAACATTCAATATCATTTTGCTACATATTTAAGTTCACATTTCCAGTACAACATAAACGCTTTGCACTCTGCTAATATCATGGGTTACTAATGCCTCTTGCTAAAAACACTTAGCAGAGCTTTGTTTACCACCAAGTGGGCACCAAAGGATTGTAATGACTGAGAAAGGTTCTGCTATGTCACGAACAATTATCACTTGCAGCTGTGCGTGAGGCACTCTGGTGAAGTGCCTCATTTTCGCTGTGTAGGTTTCGCCTTGTACGTGAAGTAAACACCTTGTCACAGCCAGGTACAGTACATCGGTACATTTCTGAAAGGTGTTGCAACTCACAGTGTTCCTTCAGTGCGGCTGCATCTGGAAGGGGCTTGTGACACAGACCACATGGAAGGAAACCATCACGATCAGGTGTGGGCATATCTTCCTCTACACTGTACACAACTGAAGGCGCTTCGCCTGCAGCAGGTGAAGTGGTGACTCCAGTTCTTGGTGAAGAAGGCATGGTTACAGGAGAATTGGAACCTGATGATCTCTCTCTTCTTTCGCCCATGGAATTTGCACCGTTCATAGATGCTGACATAGGATTCAGGTGACTGGCGAAGTTGTTCAGTCCTGAAAAGCCTAATGGAGGCAGCAGCAATGAAGGATGTGGTGGAGGTAGTCGCTCACCATTTAGAAGCATTTGTTCAGCAAGGCTACCTGGAGGAGGTGGGGGTGCCAAATGAGGGTGGGAATGTGGGAGATTCTTGAATGCCTCAAGACTTAAAGGCAGAGACTGAGATTCAGCATAAAGACGCGCAAGAAATTCGCTGTGAAGAGCTGGATTTCCACTTGTTAAAGAAGCAAATGGAGATTTATCAAGAAATAGTCCACCACCAGACTTTTCGGAGGAAGAGGTGGAGAGAAGCTTGCGGTGAAGGTTCAAATTGGCACTATGACGATCACGACTTCGCTTTGAAGGAAACGCTGCATTGCAGCCTTCCACTGTACATTTGTGCATGAGCTTCAAATGCACATTTTGAAAATGAGTCTTCACACCAAAGTGGTTTTGAAAAATCTTTCCACAAGCTGTGCAGCGTCTTGGATTATCTTTGTCTATTGGAACATCCATATTGCCAATGAAGCCACCTGAATCATGGAAGAACATATTTTGACTGTTTTCTTCAGAGGGGGAATCTGGTCCGTTTGACGTAACAGAAGAACCTTCAGGACTTGGAGGCCCAGTGCCACCCATAATGAAACCCAAAGAAGGGAAATGTTGGGAGTGTAGCAAAGGAGAAGAAGCAGATTGGCTTCCAAAATGACCATGGGATAGACTCTCCAACTGTCGTAAGGCATGAGAAGAGTCCAGTGATTCATCACTGTGCTGACTTCCAGCAGAACTTGGTGCTCGTTTTGGCTCGTCTTCACCCATAGGAACGGTTGTTGTCAGCGCAGATGTAGTCACTGTAGTACTTGATGTTGCTGGAGTTGAGAATCCCTGCTCGGGATGCTGTTGTGATGGTGGTTCTTGTTTCTGTTCTTCTTCCACCGCCTCTGCCTCTGCAGCATCGGATCTCTCTGACTCCTCCTTCTCTCTCTTCAGTCTGTCAGCTGGAATGAGAGGATTTACAGTTTCTTTAGTCTCAACAGAACCGTTCCTTTTGTCCATTTCAGTCTCATTCTCATGCTTCTCTACCTCATTAAACTCAACACTCATGTCCTCAATTTTAGTGCTTCCATTGAAGTCTGTAGGCTCCGTATGTTCTACTTCCATTTTTGTATTTTCAACTTCAGCCTGTTTGTTTTTTGTCTCAGATGGTGATGGCGATTCTCTATCGGCAATATCCTGTCGGGCTTCTTGCAGCAATTGCTGTTGATCCTCCAAATTCTGAACATCATTTACGTGATCTTCAGATGATACGGTTGTAGGAGCAAACACGACGTCACTGGATGAATCTTCATCAGACATGAGATCATTATGACTCATCATAACAGGAATAGCGCATCTAGTGGGATTTTGGTTTTTCCTTTTCCTCACACTTTTTGAGGCAAACACAGCAGATTCAGTACCATTTTCTTCCTTCAGGCTATGTGAGTCCACAACACTCAGGGAGTCTTCGTTACTGTCCAAATTGCTAGTCATATCGTCTAGATCAGATTCCGACAGCTTAACACGTTTCACTAAGGTGCCACAATCCTCATCTTTCTCCGGAGATGCACCTGTTCTTCTTTCTTCGGGTCGATCATCAGGTTCGTCATCCTCCGCACCGCCATCTACCACAATTCCCTCTTCGTCATCATCGAAACCGTCATCATTATCCTCTTCAAGCTGACTGTTGTTTAGATTGAGCGCAGTTGGAACATCGTCGGAAGACATGGTATTGTTATTGCTCATGTCGGTTCTCCGTTGCTCGTCATATCTATGCATACTAAGATCCAGACTCTGTTTATGATCCATTGAAGACAGGGCTGAAGGTGCAGTTTGATGTCGGAGTTCTGGAGGAGGAGTTAAGAGAGGAAATGGGCTGAAAGACAAGGGATTCAGAGCAGCTGCAGCCGCTGCAGCTGACAATGAAAGGCCAGATGGTGGAGGAATGAGTATAGGATGGGACTGTGCACTGCGTCCATCATGTGGTGATATTTTTCGACGAAGATGAGGAGAATGCAGTTTGGGGTTTGGATTCGCTGAATGACGGTTTCGAGACCGTCTGGAGCTAAACATCATATTGCAACCTTCCACTGTGCATTTATGCATCTCTCTCAAGTGCACTGCAGAAAAATGTATTTTCAGCGCTCCTTTATCACAGAAGGTTTTGAGACAAACGTTGCACTGAACACGCTTCTTCCCTGTCGCTGGATTAATGAGCTGCGTTCCCAAATTTAAAGGTAGGTCTGATGTTCCCCACTGCCGCTTCATTGGTGTGGTAGCTTTCCGAACATGGCCACCAGGACGTTGATGCTGTCGAGGTGATTTTAGGCTCATTCCTCCGTCTCTACTAAGATTAAGCGCGCTATGCGAGTTTTCTTCCTCTGGATCATCATCTTCATCAGATCCAAACTCGCTGCTACCTCCTCCGCTCATAAAATCAGCAGCAGACGGAGATTTACTGCCAGGCGTGGAGACTGACGAGATGAGACCAGGTAGAGAGGAAGCCACTAAACTTGCTGCAGCCAAAGGACCCGCTGCAACAGCTGCAGCCATAGCAGCGGAGGGATTGAAGCCTGATGGTACTGTAGAACTCGCGGTGGAGATAGTTGGTGGAGGTGGGGGTGGAGGTAGGCACAAGGAAGTAGGACTTGTGATGCTTAAGTTCATCAGACCCGGAGGGCTTGTGTCTGATGCTTCTGATATTCTCCTTCTAACATGTGACGAGGGATGCTGTATTTCAGGACTACTACCCCGAGGACCACTGCTTGCTGGTGGAGGAAAACCTCCTCCCATCTTTCTGAAGTCAAAGGGCTGCATGCTTTGAAGGCGATTTAAGGGTGACACACTAATAGGACTGCTACTAATGCTATTAGGAGGCGAGGATGTGGAACAGGGACCATTTGATACAGGGGTGGAAGTGGGTAGTGGTAGTTTAAGGAAGTTTACAGGAGCATTTGTTACAGATTGTGCATTCTTCTGAATAGGAGACATAGGGGGTGGAGGTGGCGGACGAGTAGGAGGAAGGCCTGAGGACTGAGAGGTGGGATGAAGACCAATATGAAGTCCGGGATGTGGATGATGGGGTATGTGCGAATGATGCGAAGTGATGGGCGGTTGTGGTGCTGTATTGGGAGGTGACGGCCTTCTGGTTGGTGACGTTGTTCGTTGCTTATGTGTTCGATTCGGAAGTGACTGCTGCAGTCCCGAAGCGAAGGACTGCTGCTGCAAGGTCTTCGACGTCGAAGTTCGCTCTCTTTCACGCTCTCTCTCCCGATCGTCGTGTGCTTCGTGGTGTTTGCTAGGCTTAGTCGTAGTGCGCTCGATAAACTTTTTAATGTCCGAGTCAATCCTCAACTGGTTCAGAGAGGATGATGAGGAGGACGAGGTTGAAGATGGTGGAGGTGGAAGATCCGGATGTTGCTGATGCTGCTGCTGTTGTGTAGCAGCCAAAAGCAGCTGTTGAGTAATTGCTCGCGTCTCTCCAAATCTAAGGAACTGTTGGAGTACCAAAGGTTCTTCCTCTGGGCTGCATATGTTCCAGCGATCCAGTACTCCACCGTGCGGCTCCTGCAAATAACAAAAGAAGGAAATTTTGAAGTACATATTTTTACTGAACCACAACAAAGTGAAGAGGAGGGGGGTTACCCGTGACCTGGTTTTCGAAGTAATGCGCACAGACAATAATGGCAACAATGGTCACTGAGATTACAAACTACCAATGACAACTTTGTTGCCGTTATTAAGGAAGCATACATAAGCGATAATACTGCTTAATATTTATCGAAATTGTGAAAAATTCAGATATTTAGCACAACCCATCAACATACGCATTCAAGATATGTTAAACCTTCCAATCTAACAAGATAAATATTAATGTTATTCTCCTGCGGTTATGAACTATTCTTGAAAGTTGGCAGCAGACATAACGGATAAGTATGTCAGATTCACTGTCAGATTTTATAAATGAGATCTGCGATCGTCTTGGCATCGCTGGTGGCGTAGTTGAAAAATTATCGTTACGTTTGCCTTGACCACCGCGTACCCAGACATCACTATTTCAGACTATACGTTGGCTTCACTAAGAAGAGAAAACGGATGCTGTTAGCACAACGCTTTATAATATGCTGTTCTTTACTAAAGGCGGTGCGCTAGAATTCTCAAGGTTTACTTGTCAGATATCTTTGACACAGCTCCTAAATCTCAATTTATGTATTATAGATCCTTTTATTCTTTTCACAAGTATTAGGCTTTTGCCTGTTATGCCCTCTTGATTAAAATTGTCGATGTTTGCATCTCTTCCTTGGTCTTCCCAGAAGTCTTCTGCCAATCGGGTGGTACTCCATTCATTTTGGTATCCTGTCGTCTTCCATTCTTGTGACATGGTCCTTCCAGTTTTTCTTGGATTCCATCATTCCCAGTTCATCTCTAATGTCGACATTCCTTTGTCTGTCAGATAGTTTGTACCCAGGTAATCTCCTTAGGAATCATATTCTTTGTTCATCTCTTTTTGTTGCAGTGCATGAATCACTTTCATGTGCCAATGGTTGGTATTGGCATTGTTTCTTAAAATTAAAGGGGAATATCCTTTCTAACTTTGGTTTTAAGTATTCTATAAATGGTTTCATTAAAGTAATCAAATCTTTCCACCTTTTTGTATCTCCATTTCTTATAAATGATATTGTAGTTCGTAAGAATTTGTTAAATTAAGTTTTTAAATCACCTGTTAATAGATTTTGGTGGAAGACTTGTGCAAGCTAAGCATTTCTTAAAATTCTGATTTGTTTCTAAATGTATATGTCAAGTAAGGCATATCAGTGCCAAGTAGCAGTAAGTTTTCAAAAGTGTTGAATGTATGCGGTAATCGTGAACTGTAGTTAAGGTTGGCGAAGAAGTAACTCACACAATTGGCACTTACTGCCACCACATAAAGGTACTTTAAACAAAAAGAAGCTAGGAATTAACATTGTGTTACTTATTCATACAAAAGGCCACAGTTACCTTCATTCAGGATGGAGTGGAAATCTCGTTAATGTATTTTTAAAACTAAAGAGGGTGTATAACAAAGTCCTGAACAACAAGCTCTTGTAGGAGATGTTAGTCGGCAGCTTATGTACGTCACTGGACTGTGGGGGTATACCCTGGCTGGTGTTCATTATTCAAGAGAACGAAGGGGAAATCCTTTCCTTCTTATTCCGACGCGCTACTGAGGGGTCGTGGAATAATCCCGGAAAGAAGCGTTTCAAGCACGAAAACGGAACATCTCCTTCTGACTGCCTCAAGCTCAGACGTCTAACTTGTGTGAAACCGGCGGCACTCAGGTAAAAAATAATTATATATTTAAAATTCGTAGAGTGAGAGAGAGTGGAAAACCTCTAACGCTTGGCTGTTCTGCAGAAAAAGTTTTGTGTGGTTTTGCAGCGCTTGGTGGAGAGTTCCGGCGATGAAGAGGAAGGATTTTAAAACATAAGTACGGCAGACGGATACTCCAAGCAAAACTTCGCCCCGTCGATAGATTATTATTTATAAAATAGCTTGGATCCTCTTTGGTTGAAGGTACTTTTTCTAATGCTGCTCTTCTACTGTGATGAAGTAAGAAGTAAGTATGGTTAGCTAAATGGAAGACAGACATCTATATCATAGTTCCTTCTGTTCTCTCCCTTTGGCATTCAAGTTGTCGTCTAGGTCACTACCCTATCTTATGTGACAAGGAGAAAAATAATGTAATATTTTGATGGAAGAAAATACATCCTGTATATGTTGTGTAAGGATATAAATATGTGGTTAGAAATAGCAATTATTCTTCATTATTATGAATACAATTTGGAAAGTGAGGTTAGAAGAGGTGTAGGATGTTTGAATGATACTCCGGAATACTAGGACTTCGGAAGTGGTGTTTATCTTTTTTCTTGTAATTTTGATGAGATACAAAATAAAGTGAATACTGTCTTGAAACTAATAAACAAGACTCATACAAAATGAATATAAAGATGTGAGACCAAAGAGTAACAAAACAAAGAAGATTACAATAGATAAAATATCTAGAGAACAGTCGAAGAAATTTCTAAAGAAGACAAAAGATAGTATGAAGTAAAGAAGCTGGCAATGCTTTTCTGTATGCTTATGTTCCTCATAAGGACATGCAGGTGTTTAATAGTGATATTGTGAGGGTATAAGATGAAGACCCAGGATTCGCAAAGAAATTACCACGAAAGATATTTAACTTTTCTAATAACTATATTCTACATCATCATGCACTAGGCCAACCGAACTCTTTATCTTCTCAAACATGGTCCATCCATCTCTTGATAAATCTTCCTTTCTCTCTCCCTCCCGCTGGTTTATATTCTAGACTTTTTGAGGTGCTGGACTGTAACTTCGCTGTATGTGTGTTAGTTAAATGTTCCTAATATTATACATTTATTGTCTCTTCTGTTTATCATTCGGTATGCGGCAATGGCTGTTTTTCTTTTATCTTTTGCTGTATGACTTTAGGTTAATCGATCTTCAATATTTATCTTTGATAAAAAAATAGTTAAGTCTGGTATCCTGATATATTGCTTCTGAGGTTCACTAACTTTTGGATTGAGTTATTATTATTACTAATACTTTTTATTTTGCAAATTTAACTGTCTGTTGCTACCAATAGTAATAATGTTTCTGAAAATCTTAACCTTTCATTTTCAGGATTAATTAGAATTAAATTTTGTTTACGCAATGCCGTATAACACAATTACTTTTATATTTATTTTTTGAGACTTTCTTCTGAGGCAGCATTGCTGCTAATCGTCACCTATAGAATAATTGTCGTTGCATAATAGGTTCAGTATATTCTAGCCATTGATTGAGTTGGTCAATATATGAATTTTAAAAAGTACCTGACTACAGACAACCTTGTTGTGCTCTTGCTTTGTTGAAATATGCAGCACATTTTTTCTACAAATCACTCACTAGCATTGAAGGAAAATAATAGGTGTTAGAACCATAAATACCTAGTGTAGAAGTTGCTACTTGCACAAAGAGTAAAGAAAGGTGATTTTATTAGTTGGCCATGCAGCATGTAACCCTCGTATGAGTGTAATGTCATATTCTGTGTGCCCGGAGGCTGTGTGTTCACGCAACAACTGCTTCTTGCTACATTAATACCGTATTATGGAAATTTCACAGGCGGCAGCCCTGTACAGAAAATTGCTTTTAGTGTGGCAAACTTCTCTTCTTAGTAAAAAAAAGTCCTTTTCGCAGGCAAGGTTCATTCCAAAATTCCGTAACCTTGCACAAATGGGGGATGCGAATGTGATGAACTCTGCTGGTAATTTTTTACATTACAAACAAATGCACATCTGTAATAAGTAATTCCGATGAGTAGTTACTTTCATGATAAACAACACCTAAACAACTTCCGTATACCAGCATACTAAAGTTTACAATTATTTCCACTGTACAGCCCCCAGACCAAGCAGTGTTTTCTCCAACAAAAACCGAAGATAACATAATGGGTCATCCATATATACTGTCTCCGTAGTTGAAGCGGCGATTTTCAGGAACAGTGTGTGGGAGCGCGGGAGCGGTCTACAGTGAACACTGATTTATTCATGGTCTTATAACCCAGTTTGTATCGAGTTTCAGTTAGAACATTATTTATTTTACTGAATAGAATTTTAATTAATTAAACAAATAACTTATATCTAAAATATTCCTCTTGAGAAAAACTCTGACGTAAAATGCAAGTAGTGGCAAATAACTGTCTAATTACTCAGTACTTATTTATGACTCGTATGCTCGTACACAATCCCTGACACGATATTATTTGAAGGCTTTGACTATTTATCACTATGGATACTTAACCCTAGCATCATTCTTATCAGTGATGGTCACAAAGTTCTCCCCCGTTGGCAGTATAAATTCTTGGCACTGTTAGGGTTAAAGACTTGTGTTTATAAAACGAATCCGCATAATTTAGACGAATTTACGGATAACATTTGCCAAGAGATCAAATAAATTTCTCAGAGAACTAAGAAAGGTAGTAATTTCATAAGAAGATACCAAAAAGTGTTGAAACAGAAGGCAAGAAGTTTCAGTAACTTAGTGACAAGGGTGAGTGAATGACCTTTAAAGTGCATTTGAATTTATTAGGCAGTCACTCTAACTACATAAATTCTTATAAATCTATTTTTGATTTACACTGTTCACACAAACACGTACATTTTTTCTAAAAATGCTTTTCTAGGTTCAATGATCGGTTTGAGTGGCTCAATGGTTAGACGCAGGCTTACTGATCCCAAGGTCGCGGGTTCAAATCCGGCACAGACTGATGGTTTTTGAGTGTGCTTAAAAATGACAGCTCCATGGCAGTAGATTTACTAGCATTTAAAAGAACCCCTGTGGGACGAAATTCCGGCACACCGGCGACACATGTTATTCTAGCAATTGACAGTGTCGTTAAGCAACAAAATAATTTTTAAATTTAGGTTTAAGGGACTAGAACGTACGTAAGGCGTAGAAGAAACAAAAGGCAATCGTCTGGCATTAAAAATTACAAACTTATCAACAGCTATTGATCTGAAGTTACTCTGTAAGGTAGTTCTTATCAAAGAAAGCTGTGAAGCTTAGCTGCAATAACGCTGAGCCTTATTTCTGTACAGTAGGTATAGCACAAGTTAGGTAAATTCCTTGTAATTATGCATGGTGTTTTATACATAAGAGTTTAATGAAGATGAGGTCACGTGATTTCTGTCCCTAATGGCTATCCGAGGAATTAGTATTGTATGAACGGTTTAGCCGAGGTGGAAAACGTGACAAGACACTGCGACTGTATGTATGAAACAACTTTGTCTTTTTATTTCTACTTGGATCGTGGTTTAGAGGCATCGCCTGGCATTAAAATTGCATGAGAACACAACAAACACTGCACTTCTTCTGTCAGTGCAGTCCAGAGGCAATGCTACCGTAAAAACCATTACAATAACCTGTTTTCTCATACAAGATAACGTTAATGCACTTCTAAACCCTCTGACATGCAGTCATATTATTTTCTCGACCAGCTCTTCTTACAAAAGCTGATTCTTTTTACTTCTTTAATTTTCATTACTAATTTACATATTTCGTTGTAAGTACAAAAAGAATACAACAACCCACCTCCGTGGTGCGGAGATAGCGTGTCTGGCTCACAATCAAGTGGTCCCGAGTTTGAATCTCGGTTAGAGTGAGTTATCTGGGTAAAACTTGTCCTAATCCTTGAAAAACGAATGTCAGGTAACCATTTCTTCACCTACCGTCTGATAAAGGACCTTAAACTTCAAGGGAGGAGGGCTAATGCGATTGTCATATTTATTCCAAACGGTCGTTATGTGATGTTTTTGAAATTTCATTCTCTTTGCGCGGCTACAAATGTTTATGTCAACTAACACGAAGAAGATAGAGAAATACGTTTTTGTAAGAATGGTTAGTATAAGAGTAGAGAAATGAATGCAACATATCAGATTTTTTTTTAAAAGTACACTTGTGATTCAGGGAACTTCAACACGTGTATGAAATATTTAGGTGATATATAATACTTCCTATACTTATAAGTAAGATTAGAGAAAATAAAAAAGTGGAAACGTGGTAACTCTTGTAATTTCTGGAACAGATGTTCAACTAAGAAGCACTTATACCTGTCTATGTTTTTCTCAATATAGAAAAACGTCAGTCGGTGTCATGGTGTCAAAAGTTAATGCCCGTAGGCCGCAGGTGAAATTGTATATATTTTGTTCATGTTGTAAGGCTGCTTTTTTATTCATTTCCTGTACCCCAACTCAATTTGAAAGATAGGAATCAAATTTATGCAGGTTGTCTTGGCTTGTCCAGAGGTGTGAGGAGTAATCTTTCTGTCATGTTGTTGATTTCTAACACTGAAAGCTATTTCCCATATTTATTTCATTGTTTTAGTGGCGTGACGGTGGCATTGAAGAGATGCTGATATGAAAGAAACAAACTGGCGTTTTGCATACGTTAAGATAGTGAAAAAAGATCTTGTACCAGCGGTAGGCAGTTTGTCAGCACAAGTGGCAAGGTTCCCATGGCAACTTTGGACCCGGCCTACGTTTCTAGGGTATTTTGCTGCCAGCATAGAACTGAAAGCGCGTGATTTTAATTAGGATTTAAGCATGAGAATAAAACAATACCACGAAAATGCAAAAGTAAAAAAATTACACTTATGAAAAAAAAAAAAAAAAAAAGAAAAGAAAAAAAAAAGATGTTTGTGCATAATTCTGCTACCAGAAAGTTCTATAAATTATACTATGACTGAGGGTTAGATATGAAGAATTCTGCATTATTGTCTATATTAAAACGCTGTCTTAAACTGTTAAGTCCTCGCATTGTTGTAAATTTTAATATTACAGACACCAAACAGTTCTTTTTCCGCCTCTGTAACGTGGCGGTAGCAAGACTACCTCGCGCCCAAGAGGTCGCGAGTTCGAATCTCGCTTAGGGTAAGTTATCCAGATAATTTTTTTTAGGTTTTCCCTTATCCTGAGAAGACGAATTTCATGTAACTTAAAGTGCTGTGGACCTTAAGGGACACTGGGAGTGAAATTTTGGTCAAAATTGGTCAAAAAGTCGAAAAGTTTTTTTTTACATTAAAATTTCTAAGAGAAATTTAGTAACGTCACATTAACATTAAATTGTGACTAAATTCATTCGAATTGAAATTAAAAAGCATTGTTTACACAAATAGGCTTTGTCTTGAATTACCACTTGCATTTGTATTTGTTCCTGATAAAGGAAGGAAACTGCCCATTTGTGTGTCCGACATAGAGTAACAAATGGAATAGACTATCAAAAACCAGACTGCGTATGGAAATATTGTCTTGTGTAAACCATGCTGCAACACGAGTGGCAGAAATATGCTGCTCTCCTAATAATTTTTTCCATGTTTACTCGAGGATTCGTTTGTGAATTATGTTACACACACACACACACACACACACATACACACACACACACACACACACACACACACACACACACAAAGAGAGAGAGAGAGAGAGAACTTTTTTCTAAAAATTATTTTTTAATAAGGGACCTTATAACGTATTTCCGTTGAACTTTCGATATCGAATTTTTGGGATGGAAATACAATACCTCATCTACTTACTACACTAGGTTGTAAGGAAAGACGTAAAAAGTAATTGGATCTAGTTCTGCATACATTAGTTGCCGAAATCCAGCCACCCAATTTGATGATGACCTTCGCCTCCCGCGTTGCATATGTTTCGAAACCGTAAAAGACAAAAGAAATGCTAGACTAGTGAGGAAAAATGAGTTGGGAGGCAAAGATTGAAGGAGAGAGGGGAAAAAGAGGATACCTTAAATAATAGCTGATTAAATTCTTTCCCGAACCCGACTGTTAAATGGGATTGAGAGAAAATTATAAGGTAAGCCTGGTACAGCCGACCGGTAGAGGGTGGGCGGGTCGCGCTGGCTCAGTGGGTCGTGCAGGGTGCCGCATCTGGCTGCCCGCAATAATCTGCAGGCATCGCCGTGGGAAATCGGAGAATTAAATAACGGCACGAGAAAAAAAATGGGGGAACACTGGTAAAAGAAAGCATACGGTGATAGTGCAGAGCAGAATGGGTTCTTGGTTGATTATGGTTATTGTATCAGCGGGATGAAAACACGCCACTTGCTACCGTAGACTCACCTCATCATTACAAAGCGAACATTTACACATACCAGAACTAATGTGCTCATTGAATTTTCCCTCTCGTTTTTATTCCTCTGTGTATCATTTCAAGGAGGGATAATGGCTGCTTGTTAATAATTCCCAGTTGCAGTAGCAGAGACACTTGTGAGCATTTTAAAATGATAATTTCCAAGGCAACCTCGGGTTCTATAATAATAAGCAAATGTCGTCCTAACTGCCCACCAAGCAATTGCCTCTACGTAGCAAATTACACGTTACTAGTCCAATCCTATTTCTACAGGTTAGGTTAATTCCTGGGTGACTTCTGAAAAGCCAGAAAAAAGAAGAGCATCGCAGCAATGAAGGAATGGTTCCTGCAGCGAAAGGCTTTTGTTTCTTTGTTTACATTTAGATATTTCAATTGGTTAGTGGTGCTTGAAAAACAGGCCTTGCTGTTTTAAGTAACATGAAACTACAGTAATCCGAACTAATTGGGATCGAATCCTGTTCGGATTAACGAAAATCGGCAAAATTCAACATATTGACCTTAAGCGTTTATGTACTAAAATGATTGAAAGTAGGAAATTAGTATAGTATGCTGTAATTTATTTTACAGCTACATTCTGAGGCTCAAAAACCAATTACTGAAATGTTTTTATAAGCACTTAGGCATCTACCTAGGGCGAGTAGCCTGAAGAAGGTCGGAATGGAAGTTGGCGAAACATTAACACTTCAAGTGTTTCAGTGCGTTTCTCAAAAGACGATCACTGTCTTCACTTCTTAAATGTTAGCAGATTTAGGCCTTCCGTTTTTTAGTTTTTGTCTATAAGTTAGCCGACAGATTCACTGTCATTTGTCTCCCATTATGTTCCGCATCTGTAATATAATATAAATAGCAATAAACCAAAGTTACATCCTATCTTAGTAATACTAGAATTGTTCTGAATAAATTCCTCTATTTTCATAGGCGAAGGGAAACTATATATTTCACTTTATATATTAAAGCAATAAATGTTAAGCTCAATTTTGGTTCACAATTCTACTTTTCTTAGTTATGAGAATTTAAATTTGCATAGCCTGCCACTACAATAGTCTGACAGCCTTTTAAAATATATCAGGTATGCTTTCTGAGTACAATGTGTTTGATTTTGTATGAAATAGCTTCCACGCGAGTTCAATTTAATGCGTTTTTGCCCGCTACTAAATCGGCCTCCAACTCCCCCAAAGTAAAATCTGAATGTTTTAAAGCACTTGTTGACAGCGCGAGTATAAAGGAATTTCTTTTTCAGCATAAGAAAAGAGCATAAAAATAAAAGATTCCAAGTACAAGCTTACACGCAAGGGCTTGCGTTACAAAAATTATGAAATTATTAAACCACTTGCAGAGTTAACTTTCAAATTACCCCTCATTCAAATTTTCCGGTAGTCGTGATACGCTGAGGAGGTTCTTTTCTCGGTAATATAAAAAGATCCACAACTTCTTACTACTAAAAGCACGCAATTTCAATGCAAATATAAACGAGCAGCATAAATAGTCTCACATAAATTATGCAGGTAATCAAAATGTGTTACTTTTTATCGAGAGGAAATGTCAGAATGCATTTAGTCTAGTGGACTCTGAAACCTACGTTTGTTTTCACTGTATAAAACAGATTGATTCACATTACTGTGGCTCTGGCTTATTTTATATCAACCAGACTATTAAACCAGCTTTATGTACTGAAGTTCGGAGTATTAGGAACAACATGTTTTCTAAAAACTGTTTAAGAGTCTTCTCTTTAAATGATTACCGATCAAAATTACTATGTAAACTGAGGTATGGTGGGAAAGAACAAAAGTTTGATTCTACTGATCAATAAAACCTTTGTTAAAGATAAAAAATAAGCACGAAATTCATATTAATAAACATTAATATTAAGATAAAACTAACTCAACAAAATTAGGAGATATATAGTGAATTCTCTGCGTTTAAACGCAGGTCGTTATGTAATCACATGTCCTCATTTGCTTAGACTAATTTGTTATGTAAGTGTAGCTAACGAGAGAGACAGGCTGCGGCGCGAATCCGAGTTGTAGTCTAATACATGGCTAACATTGTATGAATTCAACGAGCAATATTTTTGGTTGTTTAGAATATGGATGCATTAGGTGATTGTGGTTTTACTTCATTGGGCCATGATCAGACTAGGAGAATCAGCTTATTTCAGTTCCCGCCGTAATCTGGAAGTTACTTTGTCTTTTGAATTGCGGGAAAACCTGCTTGTTTTGTCAGCTTCTGTATTCTGCTGACAACGTCTTGAATTACGTTTTAAGGAGAACAAAGGGACTAAGATCTGTTAGCTTCCGGAGTAAAAAATTAAAAGTAAAATACAGATTTTCACCATGAATAAAAAAATAAAAGTATATTATTATTATTATTATTATTATTATTATTATTATTATTATTATTATTATTATTATTATTTACGCATAAAGACAATTCGTTATAATTGTATGTATAATCAGGTTTTCAGGACAAACAGTATAGTTCTGAATTATTACAAACATAAATTTCTTCACTGCTAAACCTTATACTGTGTTTTAATTTGTATTAACCTAGAAAAAAAAGGTTTAATTGCCTGTTTTTAAAACACTGCGTTACATTAAGTTGAGCACGAACTGAGGAAGAGGGAGGGAGAGAGGAATCTCCGCAGTTAATACAATAAAGCCGGTTCTGCTAGTGGGTATAGCTATAATAAAGTGACTGGGTGTTTCCATCAGTGTTAGAACATAAAACAAAACGGCGCAGATATATTGCACCGGAAATAACTGTTATAGTTTTAATCGCCTCAAGATTACGTCATGTGTTTTTACGGCTATAAAGCATCAAGTTTTGTCACCAAAAGCGCGAGTTGGGCACTGTGACCTGTGACCGCACGGCTTCTCACGCCTTGGCATTTTCTGGGGTCAGATAGGGATCTGAAGGCTGTAAATTATCATAGCATGGGCCAAGGGAACAGGGGACCTGAGCCATGCACGCCCCTTGTCTCCCCAAACCTCGGGCAATGCGTGACATGCCATCTCAGTATCATTTTGATTCAAAGAAAACCCTTTGTATGACGAATTTCCTGTAGGCTATGATGGGATCGGACGAATCACTCCACTGGTTAGGAATTTCCAGTATCATTTTATGGATCCTGCTTCAGGAATTTCAAATTCTGACCAGTGAGCTTTAATAACAGCCGCGTAAGGATACTTCTTATTTTGAATCAAGTACTGACAATTTTCTATGATAAAAATATATTCTGTTAGACTAATGAATACTTAATTATCTTCATGCTGGAGCATGCCTAAATGTAGTACTTGAGTACCTGGGTGCAAGAACAGTGTTAAACGGCTAAGGCTGTTACTGCGTAAATGCGTGCATTGTATTCTTCAAACACTCAACTATTATCTCTACAAAAATTAGTTTGATATGACGTCTATTCACTGATGTATGATAACCACATAGTAAGATGGACGCCAACATGGGCATCGGCAGACTTTCTCCGGGGGAGGGGGGGGGAGAATATTGGAAGTTTGCAATCAAATAATATTAATTAATTATTTTGTTGTAAAAAGTTATAGTATTTTTTGCGGAGAACAGTATTAATTTGTGCTAAATAAAAATTGATCTTTACATCAAAATTAAAATAATGGTTTAATAGTCAGTAATTGATTGCACATTAAGTTCGTTGACTTCCAAAGGGGCCCACGATGCCCCCCCCCCCCTTCTCCATTCCTTCGCGACGCTTATGGAGGCCAATCTGTATTTCGGAAGAAGAGATTGTCGCTGATGTCAAGCAAAGTAACCATACAGGGGTAAAAAAACAAGAAATTCTGAATTGTGGAAACAAAATATTACTAAGAAACTTCAAAATTCTGGTAAAATGTATAAATCTGTACACACAGGAAAGAAAATACAGTTGAATCATGTTGTTAGAGGAGGTATGCATTTCATTTGTTTAAGTTTATTTGCAATATCTCCTAGTGGACAAGGTTTGTTATTGTACAGAATTGTTCATATTTATGATCATAGTCTGTGACTTTGTTTCAATGTGCTATCGGAGTTTACAGGTAGATGGACAAGAACAACTGTTACATCTTGGAATATATATAAACTACATCTGTCAAACCTAAGGCATGAAGGTTCGCTACTTAGCCATGATCGTTAAGGCAATACGCAATGAACAAGTCATCCATTCAAAGCCAAACGTCTAGATTCGAGTCCCAGCGACTGTAGTAGAAAATGGGGAGGATCCATGTAAAATAAGTGGTGTCATGGCACACGTGGATGCTGACGGGATTATATTTGAGTGCAGTTGCATGAATTTTTCTTTTTGCTTACCAAAATAACATTACAATACTATTGAAGTAAATACATATATTTACGATGTAATATAGCTAGAAACATGGATTTTATTGTTATAGATCAGTATAATATGAACATAACAAAAAATACTCTTTAATAATCCCTTAATATGCCTTTTGCGTATCTGCAAAGCAGCGCATTTGAGGGTTAAACTTGCCTCTCAGAGTGACGAAATCACGTGCATCTATTGTTTATATCGTAGCACTTTTTTCCTTGCTTTGCACACGGCTTGTCTGACATCATTCAAAGGCGTACATTAGCCAATCGTGGAAAAAGGGAAACGCAACGTAAGAATACATTAGCTGGGCAAGATTATAAGTAACAAGGTATAGTCTATGGTCTATGCCATTCTCACTTTTTTCCTTGTCGTTTCTACAGATTCTGCTTTCATGGATTTAGGTCTTTGACCTGTTTCTACATCAAAAAATGGAATCTGTCCATCTAGTAAGTGGACGTCCCACTCTTCTTCTGCCTTTTGATTGATATTGAAGTAACATCTGTGGTAATCTGTGTTGTGGCATCTTTCTATATGTTCTAGCCAGTTCTTGTTTGGTTTATTCTGTATTTTATATTGTATATTTGTAGCTCTGTCCTAATTTTCATGCTGTGTTTTTTTAACTAAAAGTGTGTAGCCTGCTACAGAACGTAAGAATTTCATTTCGGCTGTCTCTATCTTTTCTCTATCTGATGTAACAAGTGTCCAACTATCACAGGCATATGTTAACATGGGAACTGACACTCTTTCATAAAATTTTAATCGAGTTGTTCGTAACGTTTTATTTCTCATATTGTGTCACACATACTATAGAACCTATTTAATTTCATATTGATGTCATTTCTTTGGTAGTAGAATACATTAAATCCTAAATAGTTACAATTATTTACTTGTTCTAATATTTTGTTATCGACTACTGTTCCTTGGAGCACCATCAATTTTATTTTATTCTCTCAAATTCTCATATTGTAAATACTAGCTATTTCATTTAATTTATGTACTGCCATTTGTAGTTCGTCTTCTGTTTGACTAAATACTACTTGGGCACCTGCATACAATATGGTGTTTAAGGACTTGTCATTTATTTTAAAATTTATAAATAGTTTCTCTTGCCATTGTCTAATGCCTTCGTTAATATATATACTAAACAATTGTTTCTACAGATTTGATAGATTCCTCGTATTAGACAATTCCAAAACCACAAGCAACAACAAATACATTCCAGATATCTTATGAGTGATCTCTCAAGCTGGAGGTACACGACGTTTACAAGAGGGCGACCTAAGGAGGCCGTATAATCACATTGTGTGGGAGGGCGATGTAGAGAATCTAACGTGAACTGTTAGTTGGCGGGTTGACTTCCTTAATGGCTGATTCAATTAGGAACGGGCGGATCCGGAGCGCCATCTGTATGTCCGATCAAGTCTCAAGAGTACAGGCCACGACGAAGGGGTGAAGTTGCCCAGGGCAAGGGTTATAGCGGCCCGTAAGATGCAGCAGGGGCACAAGTACACACGCTGCACTATGGGAAATACCTACTCTACTCAACTCAATAGCAAATCACAAAAGTCCTCTTTCGCCTTAACGTCATATTGGCAGCTTTGACTTGGAAAAACAATTATTTATTCTTACTTATATCCACTCATTTACATCACTTTTTAAACGTCAGGTTGTTATTTTTTATTTGTACTTTGGAGCATTCACGTTTATTAATATTTAAAGACAATAGGAAACATGGATAATGTAACAAAGCTAAAACTACACATTTCTTCTGGTGATTTTCTATCAAAGGCGAAATTAACACACATGAGGAGCTAACATAAACACTTATGGATTTTTGTTTCACTTAGAATTGTTGATATGATACGCAGCACAGGCAAGTTCCTACTTGGGCAAAGAGTTGCAGGCGTAACGCCCAAAGCGGTTTGTAAATGAGTATGAATACAAAATGTAAGCAAATACGTTTTATGAAAGATGTCACGTATTAAATCAATCAGATGAATATTTAAGAAGCTGCAGCGCGTTTTTCTCTACTATTATTGTTTTAAATTACTCAGTTACTGTAATATAGAGTGTACAATTATATTTATTTTTTGCCCTTTTCTGGTTGTCATTGGAAACCATATACTTACGAAGGCATATGAGAATAGACAAAAGTTTTAAATATTGTATATTTTTATTTGCCAACATCCAAGAAAGTTATTATTGGTTTAATGCACCGTATTAACCTATGAAACAGAGAGAGACAAAGAGTGGGAGAGAGAGAGAGAGAGAGAGAGAGAGGGAGGGAGGGTGAGAGAAAGAGCATACCTGCAGTTAACTGAATAATCCAAAGGGGTGCAGCGTATTCTAACATAGTAAAGAATAATTCTTCCCTTCCAGTAGAATATCGAAGTAGGGACCCCTGGTTCTAAACTGTATGCATACAAAGCATCAACTACTTACAATATGATACTAGGTTATGTTTACAAACAGTAATGATTACAATCCAAACACATCGAAAATCTTCCTTTAACAAATTCTGCAAAATGTGATAAATATTTACGAATGCAACAAAATCGATCTTTGATTTCAGGATTTCGGGAGTGCTTAAGTGTCAATTTTATCTCTTACAGAACCATAAGCAAGAATGCGTTGAGCACAAACTATTACTGCAAGAAAATTATCGATTCTCGTGACCTACATAATTTATCACACTTTTCACAGAATCCCTATTGACGTTAGGTGCACTCTCAATTTCGCTTTTGGCATAAATATGTTGTTATGATGGTATTTTGTTTTAAGACAACAGTGCTTTATTTGAAAATTATAGCTCTTCTTATATGTATAAATTAAATCGTAAATACAAACGTTGTTTTAGAGTTATTGTAAAACTTGAGAATAACAACTGAATCATAAATATCATTGATATTGACTTCATTTCATAAAATGATTTCGGCTTCGCGGTTTACTTAATATAACTTCGTGTTTTAAATGTTGCTATTCTATTTGATTTTTACAATTCTGGAAATCAACAAGAAAATGAAAGGCAAAAGAAAAGTATCAAACAACCTTTTGTAAAGAAGTTATTGTAAAGGTTACAAGTTGTGTATTCCAAGTGTAGAGTTTCAATTTCAAGCAATATCTATATTTATATTTGGGGACTTCAGTGACCAAGTATTTTCGCAATAAGCATTTTATTGTTCCCTTTTCCCTTCGGACATTGCAATATCGAAAAGGGATAGAGCAACGCCTAGTAATAATACATCTGAAAATATCACTTAAATTCTGTTCTGTGACGTGACAATATAAAGCTTACAAAAAGAGAAAGGAATGTCTATATGGGAGCCCGATGTATAATATTCATTACTAAGATATCACTGCCACACGATGAGCACTGCCGGGGAACATTAATTAATTTTCATTTTAGAAAACTGCGTGGATGGTTTTAATTTTACTCCTCTATCGTTTGTTCCCGGGGAAATACTGAAAGTGGAAAATTGTCTGTGGGAAGAACCAGTATTGCAGTATCAAACATCCAAATTATATGTTACTAACAAAAGTGTATCTTAGATTTGCAGGCCTAACTTGAAATATCTGGAATTTTTTATAATTGTGATAGGCTGCACGGAAAGTCATCCACGTCGCTGATAAGTCCTCTATGAAGGAAATATCCTTGAGAATCCTTAGCAGAACTTCCATACATTATAATTTTCAGTTTCTGCTTCGGTAAGACAGTAAGTTAAAAAGTTAAGGAAAATATGAATTTTTGGAACAACATCAAAGAGTCCATTTTTTTTCCTTTTGTAAAATATGAGAATTTTCATCAGACTGTTCATAGTCATTTAGCACAGTGGTAGCGCGCTCACCTCTGGCTGAAGGACCCGGTTTTGATCCCCGGCACCGGTGTGGGGATTTTTCCCGCCTGCTGGGAGGTCTGGCACGGGGTGCACTCAGCCTCGTTAGGTCCCGGAGGGGCTATTTGAGGAGCTACCTGATGAAGAAGCAGCGATCCCAGGTCGTGAAGGCCGCATAACTAGCCGTGAGGGTTCGGGACGCTGATCACGTCCCACCCTCCATTACTGCACCCCACTCATGACGCCCGTAATGGGCAGAGATAGAGGACGCAGCGGCCGGGTGGCAAGCTTTAGTCCCTCATGGGCTGTTGCGCTGCGGGTTGAGTTTAGTTTCATGTTTACAGCACAGTTACAAATACCAAACGTATAAATAACTTGAGCGTCCATTAGTCCATACATTGGTTTCTTTGAACAATTGACTATCGCCTTAGCCTCCTGCATACTTATTGTGGTATTACATAATTGAAGCAAAAGATAAATATTTATTTAGTATAAAAAGTACATTTGATTTCCAATCAAAAACTCTAATTCATTATTGTAGAATAAACAATTCAAATTATTGGTTTAATATCAATCATTATATTACTTTTATTCATAGTAAAGAATCGATTTAATGTTGCACTATCAACTGAAAAACCTCCTCATACTCATTGTACAAATTATGAATATTGATACAAAAATAGCATTTTAGGTTAATCATTTACATCATTGCTATGGATACAGAAAGCTGTGCAATTATTATTCATAATTTTATCTTTTAATAGCTTTAAAAAGTGTAAATGTCAACGCTAGAGAGCAGAAAAGCTGTTGGAAGATCCCATGTAATGAAATTCAGGGTATGAACATAATTTTAGGTTATTTACCTACTTGGGATGGCCTGTATGTAAGAAGGGTGGATACATATGAGTTATGAAATTCCTGTCTGCTACGAAGTTTGCCAGTAAGGTCAATAAATGCCAGTTTTAGTGCGTGCCATATGCCAGTTTTTGGCAGAGAAGGGAGGTTCGTTATGTTTCCACAGTGAAACCGTTACTACAGGCAGGCGGACGGACGGATCCTATTCCACCGCAAGCTGGGGTTCCTTCTTTTGTTTTCCCTTACTCCTCAAACAAGGGGATGAACAACCCTTTCCTCATGTCCACCCATATTGCATCTTGTAGCTAACTCAATCATGACATAATATACCATGTGCAACACACGTGACCCTGAACAACGAGCAACTTCTATTTACTCTAGAGGTCCCTAGATGGCTTCTCCGTCTTTAGCCATCATAACTACGCTCCTTCAATGGAGATATATTACTTTCCGCTCCTAGGAAGCTTATTAAGTGAAAAATTTGGTAACATAACTAAAGAAGTGCAATAAAATAGTCTTGTTAAGTACCTTTATTAAAACTGTAACATAATAAAATGTCTTAATTGCATGGAACTTGCTTGTCAATAACAGTAATAAATGAGTCAGCATGCATACTGGCGTAATGAAATCCCCTTACCAGTATACACACGTGCATAACAGACTGACGTCACGAGCAGAACATTATTGGATGCCTTACCCTGTTAGTAGACTATGGATTTGTGCAGTGTACAACACTCGGCGACATACAACAATTGTACACGGTATTGATAAAAGTGTTTGGGACACTGGCTTTGTGGATAACTTCGGAATATAAGAAATTAGTGTTTATAATAACTTCTTTGCTGTGTCGTTATATATTTGTTTATTTCTGCACAACCGAGCAAGATGGCTCGGCGGTAGCGTATAAGGCTCACATTTGGGAGGCCGTGGATTCGACCTTGCTAACCAATAGGCCTTTCCGGGGTTTTCCCGGGTCATCAGGCAAATGTTGGGAAGGATAATTAAATCCCGGATTTCTTGTCCATTTCCTTTCACCTTCATTTCAATCCGATCTTTCAAGATCGAAACTGTTGGCGATGAGCGAGTAACTGCTATTCTTGGTGGGATGGTTAACACTGTAGTCGCCTGACCGGTGGCTGCTTGGTGAACCCTGCTGTCGAGATGAAGAATCTCCAGCTACTCGCCCGGGATCGAATACGCCCGTAGGGAAATCACCAAATGGTTGATTAGTATACGATAAGAAATAGTGTTCTATCTTCTTTTTAATTATATTTATTCATTATTTTTCAGCACTAAAATACCTATACTTACGAGTGTGATATTACGTAGTTTTCGATGTTATCTACTGAGCCATAAGATTGAACGTAAGAAAAAACAGTATCGACATAGATGGCTCTGCGGTAACGTACCAGGTCCAGGATTCAATTCTGTCGATGACCCACTCTGAACCTTGAATTTTTCCTTCCTTTTTCTGGTCGGTATATACGAATACGAGGGCACTTTCGCTTCTAACTACATTTATTATATTTCAGGTGTGCTACTAGGTTTCGAGGCGTATGGCGGTGCCGGATGCTTGATCAACGGGAACGGTACTTCTGATGGACACTGGAGGGTTGCTTGGTCAACGGGTCATTTCATCGCCCTCTCTAGGCAGTTGCAGCATTGCGACGGGTCCTCAAGCCCAGAGCTGTTAGAGACTTCCGCGCTTCTCTGCGGCCTCTCTGCCTCTGCTCTATGACCTGTAGCCTCTTGTGGTTCCTTCATTTCATCCCTTTGTTCTGGGGGTTGGTAGCAATGCGCAAGGTGTCCCACTGCGTTTATACCCCATATCTAATGCATGACAACAACGAACAACAGAGAAGAAAGCGGACAGGTACGGGACCAGTGTGTGGCTCGCTCGACCAAGGACCGAGTGGGTAGAGGAAGGGAATAATAAGTTTTTGTTTTTTCAGAATCAGATATTTTCGTGATATACCTTCTTATTGGTTTGAATTCTCTAATTCTTCTACATTTCTTCTCATTTGGGAAGTCGCTATTTTCTTTCTGTCACGCCTTTGTATGGAACTTCAAAGTCATTACATATAAAACGGTCTATAAAAATAACAATCGCTTTTCCTTCTGTAAGCTGCAACGAAAAGTGTATATGTGTTGAAAGTGGATTAACAAGTATGGCTGATACAAACTTTAATAGCGGATGGCTTAACACATCCAATCAGAGGCTCGCCACACCTTGCGGTGTTGTATAATTAAACACTCTATGAAATCACACTGTAAATATATAAACATCATTTCCACCCCCAAAATTACAGGAAAAGAATAGTAATGGTCAGGCATCAGCCCCCATTAAATTTTGTGTCTGCTATAATAATTAGAATAATACGATTTTATAAGAATAGTTTTTAGAGGAGTAAGGAAACAAAGTAATGTGAATGCAATACGTTAGACTCTTTTATTCTGTGGATGACTGCGCAGATGTAATAAGTAAGTGAACTTTGCTTTTTCACTGTCAGTTTTCCAGAAATTTTGTCACGTAACAAGATGATGGGTTTCGCTAATTACTTTGTGCTGTTTTAATTTCACGCATTTTGTTTCCCGAGTTTCATAAACACTTGGGCAAACATGACCTCTGAGAAACTCGTCTATTTTTTGGGAATGCTGTCGTTTTAAAGGAAATGATGATGAGTTATATCATCATTAAGAAGCACGTGCGGTTGGTTCAAATAGACATGGGTCAAATAGACATGCGACCCTGGCAGTACTAGTGAGTGACAGCCATCAAAATGTCGTCTCGGTCGCTCGTAAAATCCTTATCAACAACAAAACTTGCTGACTTGAGTCAACGATCTGCCAAATGCATTACACAACAATTTTGTTACATCGGATTTCAACCAACGGTCGTCCACATCTGTGAGCATATTTAACCACTATCTGGTAGGAATACTTACAATACAAATCTCAGGCTTTCTCTACCCATTAGAAATTTAGATTATCTCTTATTGTATTGCAGTATTCTTATGTCAAACATGAAAAGTATTTGCAAGAAATTATTCGAAACTTTGCGTTTTTATGTGGTTGCATGCGCAATACGACATATTTGTTTATTCGTGAACTCATATAGGGGAAAAAAAAAGAAAAAAAGAAAAGAAGCCTTGATGTGCTGCACTCACATGACTTTCTCTACTCTTATACCAACTATTTTTACAAACTCTTATTCCTTTATCTTCTTCATTTTAGTCGAGATAAACACTTGCAGAAATCATCTTATTGCTTATTTCCTGTAGGCGCAGGGGGAATGTGGGAATACAGTAGGCTTTGAGTGATAGTCAAATATTTTAAATCTTTCAAATTCCGTTCTCTTGGCTTGGCTAAGGTATAAAAAATTAATAACGATCTTCCATTTGTAGCAAGCATACGCATTGTAAAACTATCACAAATAGCAAGGAATATCTCCGTAATGGCTCACTCTAGGAAAAAAAAAAAAAAATGGGCATAAATTGTGTGTTTTAGCAAGATCTGCATGTTCTATATAGTAAGATTTGGTCCAGCTCTTACGGTTTACGAATTATGCAAAAGTCATCCAGAGTAAACAGAACTACAGGGGCTATAGCCAGAAAATTCAAATTATACATTTCAATTGCCATAAAAATATCTCAAACATACAGCATTTTAATAAAAATTGTTAGAGCTATCTTCGAAAAATTTTCCACGTAAAGGATAGGTTAGGGTAGAGGAATTTTCAAAATCTTCCTGTCGTATCTTTGAAAAATATTAAACTTCAACACTAACTTTGGTTTTTACCCGACTTTTCATTTTTGAGTTATGCTGTTCCCAGACGCACACATACACGCAGACCTTTTTCTAAACATATATGTTTTTTGATTCAGGGGGCTCAAAACGTACCTATATTTCCGGTGAAATCTCGACATCGAATTTTTGGGTGGAATACAATACTTCCTCTACTTACTATACGTAGAAGAGAAAGTAAAAAAGAAGAAAAAAACTCAAGCGGTATTTAATACCTTGAAACATAATAGAAATTAAAGTACTTTAAGATAAACTATAATACATTTTGAACATCAATAAAATTTATTTTTATTTTTTATTGTTCCGTTTATTTATTTACTTATTTATGTGTTTATTTTAAGAGAGTTTAATTCCAATTTTATTTCACATGTCGATTAAATGATGCACTACCGTAAACTTCCATTTGGGGAATACATATTAACAATTTTGGAAAAGCTGAATGATACCAAAACTTCATTTGAAGCAAAGCGTATATTCACTAGTTTCCATGGGGGATTTAACTCGATCTGAGTTCTCATTCAGGATTGAATATTGCAAGGAAACGCAGATTTAAATCAAACTGAATCCTTGGATCTGATCCTCCTAGAAGAGGGATCGGATCGAAATTTTGTTGCATGAAAACACCTACCGGATTCAAATCGATTTGAAACCGCCAAAGATGCTAACTTCTACTGAACTCGGAATCGCTGCGCGCTTGTCATTTTGTTTTCTTAGCGAAAGAGGTTTAGTAAAACACAACAAAGCTACTTTTATTGTTTCTATAATCTCGGAATGTATGCTTCTAAAGAAATTCCCTAACCTCAAATCTACTTAAAATTCGCAGAAAACGTATAGTTTACAGGTTCGCCAACATAAGACTAGACACAAATAGATTTCAATTCCCCATGCAAACGTAGTGATTGTAATGAGGCATATGTTTCTGCGGTACGTTTTAGTCTTAATGTTTCCAAGTTATACAGGGTGTAAATAATTGCCCGTTTCCTATATTTCTGCCTGTACTTGGGATTCCCTTAAAACCTGTTTCTAGAATAGCTTTTTTACCTGTTGTGTGGAAAATATGCATTAGACAAGCTCTAGAAACGAGGACAGAAAGGAACCTTGAGGTACGGACATTTTAAACGAGTTTATGTCAGCTTCTACTTGTGTTACGCGTACTCAACAATAAATAGAGCAAGTATTTTACTTTACCCTAAATTTTATGTCAAGATTTTAGCGAAAATATATGCTTTGGGGCTCTCTGAATACATAAAATGCTTTGTTAGAGAAATATAATATCTAAGTACGAAACTTGGTATTTAAATCGAGCATTTTTCTTGACCTAACACGATTTTAAAAAATGTCCTTGCCCTAAACTACCTTTTGCATGGAAAATGTTTGAAAATCTCAAAAATGGCTCTAACGATTTTGACTAAAATATCGCATATTAATGCTTATTCACTTGACAAATAACAGATATATCTTGAATTTCTGGGAATAAATTCACAAGGAATTTTACATAAGCTTACATGACTGGTAAACCTAAGTTACATTAAAGTGTACTATACAAAAAGACATAGATCTTTTCAAATAGATAATTTATTCCTAATATCCTTTTCTTTGGTATAAGCCATTTTCGAGATATTCGTTATTAACGACTCAAATTATTCATTGCATTGTCATTCTTATATAACATCTGTCGATATTCAGATGTTTCCAGAGATTACAAGGTAAGTTTAAGGCTAGCATAAGGAGTCCAGTTCTTAAAACATCTTGCCTATTGTTATTCCTTTGTATATAACGAAATGCATAACGCAGCTATTTCTGAAAACGTTTATCTCAATTAAAATGTAGAAGATATAAACTTAATCGATAGAGGGCAGAAAAAGTCATGCGTACGTAACTGTTTCTCTCTGTGTTTATATTAATTATGTGTGGTTTCATAAACTACTTGTACAATAGCCAACAGTTCCTTTTATATATTGCTTGAGTTTACCAAAGTGTTTTAACTGTTACTGAGCGAAACGGTTGACGTCATGCTCAAATGGACCCGGGATACTAGAGTTTAGGTTGATCTAAGGGGAAACCCCGGATAAAACCTTATCCAGGTAAATCATCCTAATCGAGATTCAAACCCAGGACCTCCCCCACATGTAGTAGAGGTGGGCAAGATTACATTTTATTGGACCTACAAGCTGCAAAACAACGAAACGTCACTATAGGAAATTCCGAATGATTCATGAACTTCAGCAATAATTAAATGACTAAAGTTCACTGCAATACGGGGTATATTTGTATTAACCCTCATTATAAACTTTATCATGGTGACATTGAGAATGATATGAACCAATTCAAGGACATGAAAGTGATGTAATTTCTCAGATATTCGATTTAATGGCACGCTGTAAATTTTCATTATTATCTGTAACAGCTGAGTTATGCAAGAAATTAATATTGTCTGAAGACAGAACACTTTAACTTTCAGAATCCTGAAACAAGGAGTTTAGAACAAGCTGAGAGTAAATCGCTGTATCAAAAACGGCCAGGCTCGGTTATCCCTTTTAAAGAAAATACGATGTTTTAAAATTATTGCATCTTAAAGTTGCAGTATATCTAAATCTGTTTCTTGTACACCAAAAATGAAAACTGTGTCACGCTTTTGATGTCGTGCCAGCTCCCCCCCCCCCCCCCCCAAAAAAAAAAAAAAAAAAAAAAAGAGAAACCCTTTTCAAGAACATTAAATTAAATAGAATGTAAAACAGTCAGTAAGTTATTACAGGCCTGTTGAGGATCGCAAACATTAGACTCGAATATTGAGCCTTTTATGATGTTTGAAATCTCACAAACCTAAATATTATTTGAAGATTCATAATCTGCTACCGAAATTGGTTAGTGAAAAAGGCAGGCGAAAAATATTTAAAAGGAATTGTAAACTTTTCTATAATGATAATTTCAAATGCGTTTATTATGTGTTAGGAGTAAGGTGCTAAATTCATTACTGCCTGGGAAGAGACTGTTAATATAAATACACTCATATGACATTTCTACACGGTGCATACTACTTTTGGTGAGTGGGTTAATGTGTAGTATGGATGGATAAAGCAATAGATGCTTGTTTGCAGCAAATTTAAGAAACGCAGAGTAAAGTTAACTCGCTCACCTGAAGTATGTAACCGCGTGCATAATCCTCGTGCGTCCAGCCGAAGCCGTGGAGCACTTGAAGAACTTCCTCGCGCTGCAGCACGGAGAAGAGGCGATCCAAGAGGATCTTGAGCCGGATGGGAAGTGCTTGACAACCGTACAGCACCAGGCTTGCGATATCGAAGGCGACATTCGGCTGTACGGGCTCCACAGGACTTTGCCCGAACAGATGGCGGAATCCCAGCTTATCCAGAGCTGCAACACAAAAGCACACCGTTACACTTCAAGAACGCTACAAACACTATGCATTCTTTGCCTATTTTGCATTAAGTCTAGACGGTCATATCTTTCCAAGGCTACAAGAATCGTTAAAAACATTGGAGATAAGGGGTTACAAATCTGTATGTAGACGTAGCTATTTATGTAATTAGTGACTGATTGTGACACGAGTATATATTTTTACGAGTGTCACAATAAAATGATTATGCACGTGTCTATAGTAGATGCCTTAATCTGATTAGTTAGAACAAACTAAAAGCCTAACGAAATAACTACGAAATTCTCAATCGGTTTACCTGATCATCCAATGTTTAATGAATCTAATTTCAACCTCTTGTAACAGAAATAACTTTTAAAACTTCTGAAAGACAAATTAAAGAAACGAATATTCTCACTTTTAACATCACAACAAAAAGGCATGTTTTGGTGCTTTTCAATATTTTTATTGTGTGAGATTATTAGCTTAGTGAAATTGTACCCACTCGTCAATTATTTTATGCAAGATAAACTAAAAATTAACCTTCACCCATTTCGCACAATATATATTTTATGCAATTCGCGAAAAGCTTACAAAAATACAACATAACCGATGGAGAAATAAATGTGTGCAGTTGTAAAAATCTTAATAAAATATAAACATTTCCACAATAGTTTGATTGCTACAAAAATAAAATATGTCCTATTAAGCAGTGCAAGTTAATTTTGAAAATACCGCCGACGAAAGAGTTTAAATGTGCAATTTTCCTAAAATTATCAAATCTATAACATACAAAATATTGTAAATATCCAGTTGGATTTAGAATTAGATGGCAATAAAAAGCTTTTGTGCAATGATTTAAAAACGTGAATTACTCCAGAGAGATTCGGTATGAACCAAATACGATTGCATAAGTTGTATTTATTATTCTGAAATACCTATCTTTTTTGTAGTGTTAAACGCCCACTTTTACTACTAGGGAACCGCAAGCGGTGACACTGATGATACATGGAGCATTGGTGGAATGAGATGGCGGGGGAAACCGGAGAACCCGGAGGATACCCGCCCCAACGCTGCTTCGTCCACCACGAATCTCACATGCGGTTGCCTGGGATCGAACCAGGGCCGCTTTGGTGGGAGGCCAAAGGTCTAACCACTCGGCTACGCGCGGTCCAATATTTGTCGTTCGATAATTACTAAGCAGATAGTGGGCAAAATAGCTCTTTGAATTTTGAAGCAAGGATCTTTCAGCTTCCACATAAGATATAGCAAGTAATTTAATTCTATGTTCTTAGCAATACAACACAAAATGAAATAAATAAGGAAGCATGAGCTCGCTTATAGTTTAACCACGCATAGTTTTGGGTTCCATATTTGTAATTTTAATAACAAAATGTAGTTTCAAAATAAAACGAGAACGTTATATATTTAGATTTTATAACCTATGATAGCTATTAATGGCGTTTGAAAAATTAAAGGCATAGAAATTAACCGAAAGCTGATTGTGTAAAATCACACCACAATAAATTAAAACAAACCAATCAAAAGGAGAGAATCAGAAATGCTTCAATTACCAGATTACACTACATAGTAACAAAAGTAAAATTAGCGATTATTTTGATTGTTTATTGGATTACTCACCGGCACTGTGAGACGTTCAAAAGCAGCAAGGACAGTGCATCACCGGACTAAATACCAGTATAGGTCCCGTTGTAAACCCCCTGAGAGTGTCGGCGGACGTTTTTGGACACAAGAAGAAAGGAACAAAAGTCACTGACAACTTTTATTGGAAGGGTTGTCATAAATACCTATGTTCGGCATGTGCGCGGACACAGCAGGTAGACACACAAACTGAACCACCCCCATGGCAGGTTCGTCAACCTGACATTCTGTCTCTCCACTTGGTTCTTTCATGACTAGGATCAGTTTCCTCACAAATAAAGGAGGAAAACAGAACCTTCTTCTTCCATGGACGTTTTCGGCCAAGGGCCTGTTATGGGCTCAAAGCTGGATTTTCGAACCATCGTTTCCTTGGGTGACCCAGACAAGTTTTGCTCTAGAGTGGTGATAAGTATAGCTTTTTAAGAATCCCTCTAGAGTGTATTCGCTATACATGCTTCTTTCAGTTGTTCTGATGTTGTTAGATATATTGAATTACAGGAACAACTTGTAACTCCTTTAGCACATCTTCGTTGCGTTTGTGGTCCATCGTGTGCAGTCAGCTGTTGATCGCATGTATCTCATTTCATTTGTTGATATCCTGGTTTTGTCTTTTCGTCTCAATGTTCATGCCAACACAAGGCTGGTCTTGCTCAAGCTTTGTAGATCCAAAGTCTATACTTCTGAGGGTTTCATTATGTTATTTATTATCGCCATGGCTCTGGTCTCTTAAGAATTTTATCTGCTATATTTACTTCATCCATAAGAATTTTGTTTGATATGTAGATTTGACTATGGATTGTCTCATTATTACGTTATAACCAATCAGAATTGAACTCAATGGATAATTTTATAGCATTGTACTCAAAAACTAATAACTGACAGATTTTACCACCTACATTCATTTGCATTCCTTTAATCTCAGCTTTGATCCGACTCGGACGTCTATCTTCAGGTATTCTTCTGTTTACCATTGGCGGTTGGTACAAAGTTGCGAAACACGGTGAAAGAAATGGTGCAGATTTTGCACCGCATTCAGCGATTTTACTCGATTGTACTAAAAGTTAGAACAAATGACATGCTCCTGGCATTGTAATTATCTTATCGAATCCTTCTTGCTTATAATTTTACTTAGGTGAGCTTCCAAACTCATGGTTGTTATCATTAGATAACTATTTCGACAGATTATGGCACTAGAAGAGTTGGAAGTTTTCTTCCACAGTGGCTTAACGACATGAAAGCAAAGCCTCGCTTCAGACGGTGCTTATCTTTGAGTGTCCAGAAAATGGTCACTAAAGAGACTTGAACCCAGGCAGAGACACAACGATTTGTTACTTGGGAGTATCTACATTTACTAAATTTCATTTCTAGCGCATGATGTAAAACTTCAAGTTGATTGAACAAATATCAAGTCTCTTCTTTGAAGAAGCAGTGAAAGGTTTATTACAAGGTTTGCCGCCTGTGTTAGAGGGGTTAACTGCCCTCGCGGTCCTTTTTACTTTTAGGAAGTTGCCGTTCACTAGCTGGGTTGGAATGACAACCTAGCCTTTACCTGAGTCAGATAGTCGCTGCAAGGTTGTTGATCTTTTCTAAACCTGCCGGAAGCATGCGCACTCGTTCCTTATGAGATTCATGAACACACGTGTGCCTTTTATGTTTTACTTTCCCTTGTTTCGTGTATGTTTACATATTATGCAAGTATAGCACTTAGACTTATACCACGCGTTATTTCTTAACTTCTAAATTCAATCAAATTACACACCCATATGAGCAAGATAGTGTTCAGGGCATGCAAAATAAGGGCAGGTGAACTGGTTTGAAGGACGGAGAGAGTCCAGTTTTAATTGTAGTCCATAGCATCTACTCTTCGAAATTGCTTTAATGCTATGAATATAATCAAAGGTTAAGCGTGCCATTTTGTTGCCTAAGGTATCAAGAAGCAGTTCTGGGATTTTCTTGTTCTTTTATGCTACATTAAACTTATTTCCCAACAGATGGCATTGCAAACGGTGTACTGCTTAACGCACCAGTAAAAGTATGCATTTATAGGTGCTGTTGATTTCTTAAAATAAATGCTGCTATACTGTCTAACGAAACATCAGGCAGACACACAGAATGGTTCTCTGAGACGTTTGCCAACACGGTGGTGAAATTATGGATCCATGAATGGAAGATCCTCGGTTTAAATCCCAGAGTGGTATCCTTAGCTCAGGTTTGGAATGCTTCCTTATCTTATGTCCTTTCCTAATTACCTTGTAAATTTTCCTGCATTCTGCAACATTTATGCTTTTGGCTATTCTATTACGCGTTATGGGTTTTATAGCTGTTCTAGAGTCAGATTATATTACAACTCGCTTAAATTTGTTTTTTGATGTAGAAGATTTTTAAGCTGAGGAGGATTGCAGATATTTTAGCATAAAAATTTGTAGAATTAAATTAATCTCCTGTGAAAAGAAAATACTGTACATAGAACACCAGCTGGATTATTTGGTAAGCTGGGTCCATCATTGTAGATATACAACCATTCAGTAGCAATATTTAAATGTGTTATTTCCAGTAACATTCATTTCAAAACAGTTTCAGATTTTTTAAATTCTTCAATAATAGTGTGTTCAATATCAAATATATGACTTTTGCTTGTCAGTTTTCTTTTAAGTATGGGAGTTTTAATAGTTGTTTGATTTCTTGGACTTTACGTAAGCTTTATTGAGTAAATAGGTCAAATATTTTTTTATGCAAAGCAAATTTACTATGACGCCGACAGTGGCATTACGTCAGAGACCCTCAAGGTCTCTTACACTTGTGAATACGTGGCCAACGACAATGAGCGCGGTAGAACAAAACCTTTCCATACTGTCTGCGAACTTTCTACTGCAGGCTTGTTTGTGAGAGGTTCGAGAAAAGGTAGATTTCGAGAAAAATGCGTGCCACATCATTCCCGTCTGTATAATCGAAAGAAGGGAGTTGCTTTTTATGATGTAGTCGTGAGTGTTGAGCGAGACAGCTGTGTGTGTGTTTGTGTGTACAGAAAAATGCGAGTGTGGTTCGTCAGAGATAATTTAGGGATATTGAATCGTCTCGTTGGAGTTGTGTGAAGCAGTTCTAGTGAGTGCGCACTGAACACAGAAAAGTGTGTTTGTCAAGGTTACGAGAGGACAGAATAGCTGTGACATTCAAGGCCACGGACAACTGTAGAGTGTGTTAACGATAAAACAGAACCATGTTTTGTGCTTCAGTTTTAGAAGAGAAGTAAAGTGACAGAAACACCAATTGGACTGTGTCATTTGTCACATTATGTTATTTGCTAATATCTTCTCGCACCTCAGGTTGAGAACCCCTGCTGTAGGTGCTAGCAACGTCACATCATCTTCGAGCAATATATAATATAGTATAAGTTCTCATAATTTGTGCATAGAATTAACTGGAATGGCCCTTGTATATTGATATGGTTGTGCACCTCGCAACCGGACTCTGGTTGTCAAATTAAATTCAATTATTCGTTACAGTTCTGTCTGACGCGCTGTTTCCTGAGTAACGCGAACCCTTGTTACATCGGACACCCTTCCTCGTTGTCTTTTTCCTTTGGCATTTAACTAGTTTAACTGAAAAGCTGAAAACAATTACCGAGGGAAAATTCCGGAAAGATATGGGGCATATCACTTGACTGACACCGCAATTCCCTTCCCTTCGCGGCGTACCAACATGAAAATGACAATAATTAGAGGTAATAGTAGGCAAGACAAGACAGGTCTGGTGCACGTACTGACCCACCGAGAAGAGGGCTCCGTTTTGATTATTTAGTTACAGGGTTGTTAGCTGACAAGAGTGTGTCCGGGGATTGTAATGGTAAAGTGGACATTAAAGGGGATGGCTGGCTCACCCTCCCTTCTGTTTCAACTTATTATCATGATAGAGGAGCGTAGCCGGAGCAACCTAACATAATGACGTTTGGAAGCGGGTTCAGAAACTGCAGGATCTGTTTTTTCTCTCTCCCCTTTCTGTCTCTGTGGCATGATGCACGCATATCAGTTTAAAGTGTCAGTCAGAAATCAGCCAAGCGAGGCAACTAACTCGCTGTGCGATCTAGTTATCACCTACACACTGTTTTCTCACAACTTTTCTAGGGAATACTGACTGAGCTAAAGAAATTCTTAACCCTTACCAGTCCAATTTATTTTCTGCTCAAACTGGGTGTTAAAACAGAATGTACCTGGTGGATACTGATGAAGATCACCGGCCAGATTTTGGATTTCTTACTATAGGGGCATCAAGTCTATGGTAAAGGATGGGATGGATCCACGAAAATAAACGGAGATAGACAATGTAAACAGTTCTCGAAAGTTAACCCTTCCCATCAAATTTTCTAACCAACTTTCATCAACAAATATGCTTAATGATGACATATGGCAGCATTGAACTGGAAAGGCTTTAAAAAAAGCATTGGGTATATGTGTGGTTGTGAACAGAATAACTCAAATCGTAAAGTCGGCTAAAAGCCAAAGTTGCTATTTAAGCTTAATAACTTTCAAGGATACGACACAAAGATTCCTTTACGTGGAAACTTTTTCGAAAATTTAATTCACAAATTCTGACGTACAACAGAGCAGGTGGTTCCATCAGTCGCAATCTGTTTTTAGGTTTTACAACCTTCAGTTTAGAAAATTCCTCACACATATGTTGAGCCAAACATAGCACTAATATATACAGCAAATGAATGGACAGGCGGGAATTTTGCCATACCAAATAAATCTAACCAGCTTTATTTTGTAATTATGATTTTACACAATGACCTTTAAGGTTTTAGGGTTATTAAAATTAACCCACTTTTTCACTAGATTACAAAGCTTTACCGAGTATTTAAATGTTATGATTACATTTACGGACATATGCTTGTTTTGTATTATTTTTTTAAAATACCTTAGTATTTCCTGTGACTTGCTCGTGATCTTTGTGACGTTCGTAATGTCATTTAATGTTTGACTTGTATACATAAATCAAAACTTTCGAATCAACAGGCATTTCACATTCTTGCCCATAGTGCAGGAAAAATATTGCTGTTTCAAATTCTATTGCTTTTTCGTGGTTTTGAAAGAACCATGTCATGAGGTGGACACCACTGCTTGTTTACGTTTGAACGCATGTTGATCGAAGGTGGGAGGACTGCGTATTGCTTTGCCCCTGACAGTGATATTACGTCATATCATTATCCGGTACAGTTTTGCCGACCCCTGTGTCAAAATATCGAAACTTATAGCCTCGGTATGGTTTGATGAAAGGTTCCAAAGAGCTAGCTAACAATATTGGTGACATTCAGGGAATAAAGAGGGTGAGACGTGATAACTGGCTTTATCCCACTGCACAGTAACCAGTTTTCTTCACGATGAGCTATAAGCGTGTTTGCAAAAAAATGACACGTACATACCAGCAACCGGTTCACAACTTGCACAGCCAATGTTGCATCAGAACATTTCTGGATATCTGCTTATATTCTCGGGTATGTTTGTGGTTTTATTCTGTGCAAATAATTTGAGTTACAGAGGGCAAGAGCCTATTGGATGACGATACTTAGACTCTTATTCTTAACTCCAAGGAGTATTCAGTGTGTTTCTATGTCTCAAACATTCATTCTACTATCCCCTCAAGGTCACAACTTTATTACCTTTTCTTTTTCTTTCCTACTTTGTCTACTACATATAGAAATACGTAGACCCAAATTCCACCCAAAAATTCGATGTCAAGATTTCACCGGAATATATTTTAGGTCGTCTGAATGCAAAAAAAGTATGTGTGTCGATACAAAAATGTTAAAGAAAATCCATCTACCCTAAACTACCCTTTGCATGCAAAATTTTTTCGAAAATGCTGATTTTCTTAAAAATGGCTTAAACATTTTTGATTAGAATGACATATGTTTAAGATATTTTTATGACAAATGAAGTGTATATTTTGAATATTTTTGTCTATAGCCCATGTAGGCCTGTGCACTTCTGATGACTTTTGCGTAATTGGTGAACCGTAAGAGATATCCAAATGCACTTTTTGTGGAGTGAACCATTTCGGAGATATTCCTTGTTATTTGTGTGAGTTTTTCAATAATTATCCTTTTACCACTCTTTAACTTTTAGCCGTGCAACGACAACGGTATTTATAGCCTCCATTTAGCGACCAGTTTTAAAACATTTGACTATCACTTAAAAGCCTGTTGTGTTTCTACATTCTCCTTGCACCTACAAGGAAATGAGCAATAAAATAATTTATACAAATGTTTATCTCGAGTAACACGAAGAAGATGTAGGAATAGTTAGCACACGAGTAGAGAAAGTCATGTGAGTGTAACACATCTGATGTTTTCTGTGCAAACAATTTTAGTTAAGACTTGAGAAGTAACACTATATTTCTGAAGCACACAGTTTTATGACCATAAGTTACAGAGAAGTTCCCTTTTACTTTTTTTACAATGGTTTCCTGAGACCATAATTATCTGAAATAATGCTGCATCTATTTTTTAAGATATTACGTTACTCGCACTATCGAAGTATCGAGATTAAATCAACACCTCATCTTCTTGCATATACTCTTATTAAAACTTAATTAATTAACACCAAAGTACACACCACAGAAAAAAGAGTATTTCGAAAATTAAAATGCGTTTAAAGATTAGATGCTTATTAATGAAAATCTCATTTTCTGTGGCAGAATGTCGTATCGGATGAAGCGAGGGGTCCAAACTCGCCTGGCGGTCACGATGGGTTTTTGATGATGGACCTTCTTCTTCTTGTTGTTCTCCCTTAAGCGGGCGGCTTCTCGTTAGGAGGAGAATTAAATTCTGTCGATACCCATTATCATATAATTGCTTTCTCAGAAGGGAACAATTATTGGTGGGACCCGTTAATGGAATCAGAGAATGTTATGGTATACCACATGTAAAGCACAAGATCATCATCGATACATTCGCAACGTTCTTTTTTTCTCCTTAGTCTATTTGTCACATTACATTTCCCTCTTCCTTGCATGATAGTTAAGGCATAAGATACGATATATAAATATCCTATACAGGGCGTTACAGAATTCAATCCACAAACTCGCAGGTTACAGACAAGAGTAGATGACATGGTCTTAACCCTTTCCAACCCAAATTGTATTGCTACTTGTTCCGGTCTTCCTCTAATTCATGTTGCATAAGGGACGACAAGGCAAATAGGCTGGCCAACCTGTCTTGAAAACTACAGGTCGTGGGTTCGGGACACAGCAACCGTAGTCAAATGTGTCTGCGGTAAAGGATGTGGAGGGCCCACGTAAAATAACCGACGTAATAGCACGCGTGAATGATGGACAGCGATCATTTAACTGCGGTTGTATGGATTTAGCTTCTTTCTATTTAAAAGACTAGAATAAAAATCGTAATATTTTACACTTACAAGCACCTCAGATGCTTATGTTTTACGGTTAAAGCAATATATAACAGAGTAAATATAACAGAAGAAATTAAAATAACTTGAAAGCTTCGAAATATATGAATGACTTCATATGGAATCATTAGGCCCGAAAGGGTTAGGTTCGTAATAGATGAAAATCAATAACAAGCCAGGACGCCACTGATAAAACGCCCCCTCAGTTTCTGTACTTGCAAGTAATCGTGGTCATGTTAAGTGCAAACATTCCATGTAATGTACACTTAAACTTTGGCAGAAAAAAATTACCCGTTTTTATGGGATTTTAACTCAACACCACCACCAAATTGACAGCCAAGCACTCCATGTGAAAGTGGAGGAACCAGTGGAAGAACCTTGTTTACGCAGCAAAGTCGCAGTGTAAATACGTTCAATATTGACTTGATGGTCGACTTATATATACACACTCACAAGTGATATAAGAAGATTGACCTAACCTGAGGTCACGCCTTCAAATGACATTTATCTGGACTGTTTCATAAATACAATATGAATTTAAATACTATATCGCAAAGATTTGTCAAAAAAATGTTAAATTCTATAAAAAAAATATCATAAAAATATATTCATTTCGATTAGTGTAGCTCGACTTACTCAGTGCTACCAACTGAGGAAAATAAAATCCAGAAATTACACGTATTTCGATTTTCTCTTGTTACAATAGAAAATCACTTGATAATTTCAAATAAATCTCACTTTATCTGTAAGATAAATAACATTTCCTGTGGGAAAATATAGATATTGCTTATTAATTGAAATGGAATGATGATTCCATGGAATGATGTTTACCAAAATGGACATCGAGTTTGAAAATGTACATGTGAAAGTAGAGTTTCGTACTTTATTTACCAGCTCCGTATAATGTTGTTCGTGTGCGGTTCGAACACTTGTACGAAGTGACACTTCTACGGAGAGACATTTGTACGGAGCCTTTTCCTCTACCTGACATATCGAAAGTGAAAAGTTGACACTTGTGTTACTTGTGTAGTATGATCACTAACGACTGTTAATAACCAGGAATGAAAATTTGCAGGTCAAATATGTTTATGTATAGCCTAGTTTAAACCAAAAACTGTTTATAATTGCAGTTGCAGAAGGCTCACCTAGGAATATACTTTCAGTAAAAATAGCGATGCAATTTTTGGGTACAACTGTAACTCTCTAAATGTTTCATGCTTCAATTTCCAGGATTTTTTTGGGCTCCGTTAAATGTCAACAAATTTCTCGTACAAGTGTCACTCCGTCGAACTGTCACAACCTCGTTTATATCTCTGTTTATTACAGAAATCATTCGTTCTATTTTTTATTGCATTACTTGAATTATTGTTTCAATTTTATCATTTGATGCATCGCTAAACCGTGTTGAAATGCCCTCCATTTTGAGTATTGATTGTTAATAAATTGTAATGTGTAATTTATGGGTATACAGTTGGCGACACTGACTACGCAAAAGAATTACCTAGTGATAAATAATGCAAAACGAATTGATGGCCAGGTAGTAAAACGTTTATGATAAGGTCTCTATGTATGAAATAGCATAAATGCAATAAATGGTAATTACAGAGATAAAAGCAGAATAATGGCGTAAAATCGAAAAGAATGCCCAAAACAGAAAAGAACATAAAATTATGAAATCCACCTAATAAATATAAATTTTCGTAATCGGAGAGTCATGTTCAGGATTTATGTATACGCTAATAATGCCAATTACACATAATTAAATGATGACATTTCATGGGCCCTAATAATGATAATTAACTTTTAAACGCTGAACCCTACTCTGTTTTATATTATTTTAATAATGTGTTTGTTTAAAAACTGATACAGGAACAATTTATTTATTATCAATTTGCAACCTGACAAGGGTTAAAAATGAGCTGAATTTGCTCGGACTCTATCGCAACCGCCACTAATGCAGTATGGTATAAACCGCTACTAGAGCGCTGTGTACCCGGGTGAGCCAGCGAGTCCGGTCAACAGCGTAGCTTATTGGTTCAGCTCTCGGACACGGTGGTGCTGAAGTAGCAGTCTTAATGAACAGAAGCATCAGGCAGCGCGGGGCGATCCTTAGAGCAATTAAAAACGGGGTAATGGCAGGAAATACACGATGCACACGGCTATTAAAATAACAATGTTTCTGCGGAAGCGCAGGATTCATATACACTGCAATTTGCTGGGCGGTATTATTACTCACGTTTTAAATGTAAATGCATCTTGATACGCGCATTTTAACTTAAATGCTCTTTGTCTATTCGCCTTTATCTTCCGTGTCAATCACCTTGCAAACATTTTGTCTTTCAACATCTCAGTTCCTTACTTATGCGATATTATGTGTTGCTGTTCCTCTCTCTTAAAAAAAGTCTTCAATTCTTTTAGTTACATACAAGAACTTAAAAATTAATTTTCAAAATTACAACACAATTTTAAAAACTTTAAATTCAAATTTAAAGCATTCTGGTAAAAGGGGGGGGGGGGGAGATAGGCCCTAAAGTTCTTTTTTTCTGGCACATAACAGCAATTTTACAAATTACCTGTTTAATATTTACACAATGGACTTATAGTAGACACTATTCGTACTATTATTAGTGCTCTAGTAAAATAAATAAATACCCTTTCATTTTTAAACAGCTTCCTTAAATTCCCCCCACCCCCGCCAACTGAATGTTCATTCTTTAAAACTGGGGACCCAAATGACCCCATTGTCTACGTGCACGACTCGCTCACATATTCACTCCCCCCCCCCTCTCTCTCTCTCTTTTTGTAAACTGGCTCTCTTTATTGGACAACATTAACATTATATTTCCTGCTTAGTTATATAGAACTTTCTTGTGTAGAAATGTATCGTAATTACTTCAAATCTTCGCAACATCCAAAGAATACGTCATATTTTATGAACTTACCTGCTAATTGCTCATGGCGGAGCTTTTTAGGGGAGTGAGGGTTTATTTCTATTGCCCTTTTCAAGTCTTATGATAATATCTGAGGCTTTTGTTGAAATATATGGTGCTGTTCTTCCTTTTTGAACTTTCACTTAAGTTTTCGATGTTTTTTACATTATTTTCACACGCACATTGACTCTCACATCCAAATTTGTAGATTATATGCAGCCTATGGAATAATCCAAATTAAATAAGAATCCCCACTTTCGACCGTGAATCCAACCCTTTCTATATCATTGTTTGTAAAACACTGCTATAGCATTTTCCTCCCTGTCTGTGTGTATGTGTGACGTAATGCAACACTTACCAGTGAAAGTGAAGTTTTAATAAAATACTTCCTTTACTTTATTGTACACAGAGTAGAAAAAGTAAAAATCTGATGTGTTGCACTCACATGACTTTCTCTACTCTTGTACTAACCATTCTTACAAACTCTTGTTCCTATATCTTCTTTCTTGTTAGCTGAGACACATTTGTACAAATTATCTTATTGCTTATTTCCTTGTTGGTGCAAAGGGAATGTCAGAATACAGTAGGCTTTGTGCGACAGTCAAATGTTTGAGATTCTGTTGACATATAAAAAAATGAACAGTGATCCATTTCACGAAAGCTCTAAGTTTTCCGAAACTCACACACATAACAAGGAATATCTTCGAAATGCTTCACCCTACAAGAAAATGTATTGAGACATAAATTGTGTATTTTAGCATGATCTACATTTTTGTATATAATAATTTGGTCTATCTCTAAAGTTTTACCAGTTATGCAAAAGTCGTCCAGAGTAAATACGACTACAGGGGCTATAGCCAGAAAATTCAAGATATACATTTCATTTGTCATCAAAATATCTCAAACATATGACATTTTGATCAAAATCGTTAGAGCCATTTTCAAGAAAATCAAAATTTTCGAAAAATTTTCTATGTAAAGGGTAGTTTAGCGTGGGGCTATTTTCTTCAGAATCATCGTGTCGCATCATTGAAAGACATGAAACTTAAATACCAACTTTGGTTTTTAACCGACTTTTCGTTTTTGAGTTATGTTGTCGACAGACTGATAGACTGACACACAGACACACACACACGGACCTTTTTCTAAAAATGCTTTTTTTGGATTCAGGGGGCCTCAAAATATATGAGTCCGGTGAAATCTCGACATCGAATTTTTGGGTGGAAGACAATTATTCCCCTACTTACCAGTAGAGAAAGTAAAAAAGGTATTTTAGGACTGCAAAGCACCATCTAGACATAAAAATAATTATACTGGTAGATCCGATAGTCAAGTTTGGAAAAGTGTGTGTTATTTGGGCACTTTACCTTATATTTCACCCAACATTTTTGTCCAAAATAAAGAGAACAAAATGTAGTGTCTGGAGTCCTTGTTTGCAAGGTGAACAATTCAATTAGGAAAGCGTAATTTCTCGTGTAGCGCGATAGTCATCTGTTGAAACAAAGAAAGGTTCAGACACTCTCCACAGGTAGGTAAAAGGAAGATATCCAGGTTCTTTATGACCCCGAGTCTCTACTTGAACTACCTTAGTAGCAGACGACAGAGACCACACCAGTCGTCAACGTAAATTAACCCGCGTCCACTAGGCTCGCCCCCCGAGAAATGATTCAGGCTTTCAACGAGGAATTAGAAGGATATAAATGCAATTATCTCCTAGGGGCACCCGCAGCTGGCCTCTTCATGAAGATGAACTGTAACAATTTAACTGTCAAGCGGTTCAGAAATGTTTGTCTGCCGGCATCCTTCTACTTAATAGCGTGGGCGATCCAATTTTATTAAAGTTTCACTTTCACTGGGGTAGGTGATCCTAGTTGTATTACGTCACACATACACACAGAGAGGGAGAGAAATGCTATAGCAAACGATAATATAGGACAGATATCACGATAAGAAAAATCTGACGTGTTGCACTCATATGACTTTCTCCACTCTTGTACTAACCATTCTTACAAACTCATTCTTCGTGTTAGTTG
Organism: Tenodera sinensis; assembly: GCA_030765045.1. Classification (NCBI taxonomy): domain Eukaryota; kingdom Metazoa; phylum Arthropoda; class Insecta; order Mantodea; family Mantidae; genus Tenodera; species Tenodera sinensis. The sequence continues at coordinate 177,952,454 of CM060961.1, read as the reverse complement.
AGATAAACATTTGCAGAAATTATCTTATTGCTTATTTCCTTGTAGATGCAAGGAGAATATGGGAATGCAGTAACCTTTGAGTGATAGATCTTTTAAAGCCATTGTCTTTGCATGGCTAACATATAAAAATGAAGTTCCACTTGAAGAAAGTTAAGTTTTCCAAAACTCGCACAAATAACAAGGAATATCTCCGAAATGGTTCACTCTACAAAAAAAATTAATTAGACATAACAAGAAGAAGATAGAACAGTACGTCTATGTAACAATAATTTGTAGAAAGAGTGGATAGTCAAAGTCACATAATGTAACATTTTCCCATATAAACCCCTAAGTTACGAAAAAAAATCTAATGCGTTGCACTCACATGACTTTCTCTATTCTTGTACTATCCTTACAAACTCCTATTTGTCTTCTTCATGTTAGTCGAGATAAATATTTGCAGAAATTGGTTTTACTGCTGATTTTCTTGTAGTTACAAGGGGAATATGAAATTCCGTTCTATTTGCACGGCCAAGAAATAAAATAGTGAATAACGGCTTAATCTATAAAAAGTTAAAGCATTGCAAAACTCACAAAAATAATAAGGAATAGTTATCTCCGAAATAGTCCACAAAAATGCATTTGGACATAAATTGTGTCTTTTAACGAGAACTATAACTTTTGTATAGTAAGATTCGGTCTATCTCTTACGGTTGACTAGTTAGACGAAACTCATCAGGAGTAAACAGGACTACATAGGTTACTGTCAGAAAATTCAAAATATCCATTTTATCTGCAATGAAAATATTTTTAAAATATGGAATTTTAATTAAAATCGTTAGAGCAATTTTTGAGAGAATCAAAATTTTCAAGAAAATTTCTGTGTAAAGAACATGTTGCATTCTTGAAAGATATTAAACTTATTACTAACTTTAGTTTTTAAGTGACTTCTGGTCTTTGAGTTATAGTGTCCAGAGACAGACAGACAGATACACACAGAGACGAACCTTTTTCCAAAAAAGTTTTTTTTTTTTTTTTTTTTTTTTTTTTTTGTATTCGGGGACCTCAAAACGTATCTCCGTGAAACCTCGAAATTTTGGGTCGAATATAGTGCACTTTCTTTTTCCCATATTCTGAACTAGCTTGACTAAAATCAATGCAGTCGGTCACACCTCAGACTTACAGGTGTTTGGGGAAATTCCTGTAGAGGGAGTTTTTCGAAGACGCAATATGAAATAAGGATAGGTAGCTATATAGAGAAGGAAGGCATTTGTTATAATTAACACTGGGAAATACTTTATATGAACTGTAACTACCAACAAGCAGGGAACAAAAATTAACGAGATGTCGGTAATCTTAACCTTGTTAACAAGTACTTAGATAATATTTTATGCCACACTAATTAGAATATCCAGACGAGTTTCACACAGTAACACAAAAGACCTAAGGCAGCAGTTTTAAAAGTCAAGGTCGTTCTTAAGAACTTTGTATTCGGCGTGGACCATAAAGCTTTAATTAAGGGCAAGGTCATGGTTCATCGTCCGCAAATAAGGTGACGGGCCAAAGGTCAGGGCGGCCATCTGGACACGATGCACAAAATGACATACGGAAACACCTTCAATTTGCTGTCCCAAGCGGCGACTTTCATTCCGAGATAATGGGCCATGGCTAAGACATCAAAGAACCCGCCGAGGGGCCCTACCTGAAGGATGTCCTCGGAACGCGGGTCGCTGTGGAGTGACAAACGGCATGTGGTCGGTCGAGGAGGCGGGACTCCAGCTGTCCATCACAAAACTCGCCTGGCGCCTGCCTGCCTCATCCCTTCTTATTATTACTTTTATTGCTTTTTTCTGGAATAGCCTTCGCAACAATAGACCAATATGGTGGTACAGTCACGTTCAATGGCTACCGAATACAAACAACACGATGTCAACTGTGTCATAAATTCTCTAGCACTTGTTTGTTGCTCGGTTTTCAGATCGAATTAATCTTTAACACTCACTGTGGCATTTAACTTGAAGAAATTGGTTTTATCTATAAGACTGGGCATATTTTAATATGAAATATTTATAAAACACGAATTTCTTAATGTAGGCATTTGAGAGTTTCGAAATTGAAAAGGCTAATTTCCAAAGATCTGATTGCAGTTATTTCAATATAATTACTCCAAAAACTTGAATATCACTGTTCCATGTGCTTAACTCTCTAAAAAAAAACCAACGAAAAAGATCTAATATGAAATGTTCCATGTGGTGAAAATTTGGAGAGTTTAAACCTTTAAACTTCTAAAATGTAATTTTTAAAACAAGATTAAACTTTAGGTAGTATAATTTCCTGAAAAAATCTAATCTTTTGCACTCCCATGACTTTCTCGAGTTTTGTAGGAATTACTGGATAATTGAAGTCCTAGAAAATTCTAACAAATAACGAGGAATATCTCAAAATTGGCTCACTTCACAAACAAATGTGTTTGACATGTATTGTGTGCTTTAACGAGACACGTATAAGTACGTTTTCGTGTTTGTGATGACGTTTTTATTCAAGCTTGAGGTTTGATACCGACTCTCAGAGCTAGCTTAGAAACAAATATTGGCATTATGTCTAGGCTTTTGCTTGTGAGTTAACAGAATTGAGGCTTTTCAGCCAGTTCATACAAATTCCTCTTACTGGTGTTAGTAGGAATATCTCTTAGGGTTTAAAGTTATGCAAAACCCATTTAGAGTGAAGAGAAGGTCTTCTTTTGACTGAAAATATCCTAAACATACGGCATTTTAATCAAAATCGTTACGTCATTTTTGAGAAAATCAAAACTTTCGAAAAATATTCTATGTAAAGGGTAGCTTGGGGTGGAGGAATTTTCTTGAATATCCCCTTAAAGATAATTGACTTTAATACCAAATATGTATTATAACCGACTTTTCGTTACCTATGATGTTCTCACAAACACACAGACATGCGCACACACAACGTTTTCTAAAAATGTCTACAAAACATTCATTTTTGGTGAAAGCAGTATCAAATTTTTGGGTGGAATGTGATATGTTTCCTACTTACTCTAAGTACCTTTGCAGTGGGTTAGACTCTGGCCTGTTGAGGCCTGTAGCCTCTTATGGTTGCTTCACTTGATCCCTTCTTCCTGGAGGGGGGTGGGGGGTGGGGGATGTTACTCACAATCTCTAGATGTATATAGGTCACAGAGTGCGAGGTGTTGTTTAACCTGTGTCAGATCAAGAGTTTTCAAAAAGCATGGCAGGCACAAACTTTAATGGCGACTGATAGCTGGCCATTACTATTCTCTTGTGCAAATAGGTACATTTTGTGGGCATAAATTGTATTTATATCACCGGCTTAACTGTTATTTCACAGTGTGTTTAACTATACAACACAGTAAGACGTGGGTAGACTCTGATTGGATGTTGTGTTGAGGCACCCACCATTAAATTTTGTGTCAGCCATGATCAGAATGTAACAATAACTAGAGTAAGCAAATGGCGTCAAGTCACCAAAGTCCCCAGTGCCCAGAATAGTTAATTGCAGTTCTACATTGAAGCCAGAATTAATAATGTGCTGTTTCTTCGGGTGAATGAGTGAATGAATAAATAAAGAAGGAAAGAATGAAAGAAAGGAAGAAAAGGAAGAAAAAAGTTAACACAAACCGTAAGCATTGTACTTCCTGAATGAGTGAGTGAGAGGAGAAAAGAACCTCTTAATGTATTAATTCCAGCCGATCTGCGGGGTCTACTACACTCTTTCCGAAATAAGAAACACACTTGAGGTAAACAAATGCGAGAGATAGCCCCAAGGACGTGGCCGCGGCGAAGGGTCTCATTGGCCCCTGACTGCAGCATTCAGTATAAGAGTAGAAAATAAATCCCACCATTCCTTTATCTTATTACTTTTAAAACGCGTTAATGGGTATTATGCGGAGTAATACAAAAGTGTGTATCTCAAAGCGAATATAGTATAGTGTAAATCTGAAAGGACATACACCCCATTGAAGGTCATTTAGCTTTATTAATTGATTTGCAGGATCATAGTTTAATGGTTGCAGGAACGGAGCACGTTTAATGAAATTACCGGTAATCAGCAGAAATAAGTAGCATAGTAAATACGTAAAAACATACCAATTGGCTAATTACTTATGTTTAAATACTCCTCTTGCCTGACCAGGAGCAGTGATTAAGCGCGGCTAAGATTCGAACTTGGCCGCATGCCCTAGGAGGCAAGAACTATAGCCTTGCAGTGCAACAACACCTAAATTGGTTTTAAAGCACCTTTATTGCTCCCGTAAACGTAGCAATCGCTGTAAGGTTAGAATTATTATCTGCGATAGAGGTCACATTGCCCTAATAACACCTGTTAGTAAATTGATATGATTTTGCACATCTTAGCACACGCAATTATGTATCTTTAAAATTACATTAGCCAAAAGTAACAAACAAGTTCATACTGGATTCCCTTAAGCTAAAAATGTGCCAGATTATTTGCTTGTATTCGGCTGTGAATGACTTTATATTATGAATGCTTCATTAGTTCTTCCGATATGTTCTCGACGTGAGGATTCTTCCGGAATGGACACGAAGCGTGAACTGCCTGGTTCATACGTCAACCCTTGGCAATATATGTCACCAACTACATTACGCTGGACAACTCCAGATAGGATTTTATACACATAGGTGCAGTTATAGTCACTTAACCAGCGTGATAAAATACGCTTGCTGGCAAACAGTCTTTGCATAGAATACGAAGTTCACGATGCAAGGAAGTGTCTGGAGCATCGACATCTTCTACATCAAAAGAAAGGAGAGACACTTTAATTTTCCAGGATGTAAACTCTGAGAAGAAATTATCTATGCTTGTCAAAAGTTACCATTACTAGTCTCTCGTTTACAATATGAGGTCTAAGGCCTACCGATGACCCCTACAAGCTCTGCCCAGGTTTACGCAGGCCATTGTGAGCCGGCAATAGCACTTATTGAAGTTGTTCAGAAAATCAGTACTATCGCTCCAGGTTTGACTTCCTGGAACCTCGCGGTGTTGAGGACGCTATCGAAGCTGCAACAAAAGTTAGCAGATTCCTTCCACGATAAAATAAATACAAACCAAAAAATCTGATGTGTTGCACTCACGTGACTTCCTCTAATATTGCACTAACCATTCTTACAAACTGTTTTTCCCTCACGTTTTTCGTGTTAGTTGAGATCAATACTGCAGAAATCACCTTATTGTTTATCTTCTTGTACGTGAAAGGAGAATGTGGGAATACAGTAGGCTTTGAGGGACAGTCAAATCTTTTAAAGCTTTCAAATTCCATTCTCTTTGCACGGTTAACACACAAAAAGATGAATAGCGATGTTCCATTTGACAGAAGTGTAGGTTCTTCAAAATTCACTTAAATAACAAAGCATATATCCGAAATCGTTCACTCTAAAAATTGGACATAAATTGTATATTTTAGCTAGATCTACGTTTTTGTATAGTAAGATTTGGTCTATCTCTTACGGTTTACCAGTTAGGCAAAATTCATCCAGAGTAAATCGGACTACCGAGGCTTTAGCCATAAAACTCAAGATATACTTTTCATTTGTATAAAAATATCTCAAACATACGGCATTTTAATCAAAATCGTTAGTCATTTTCAAGAAAATCAAAATTATAGAAAAAGTTTCCATGTAAAGGGTAATTTCTTCAATATCTTCATGTCGCATCCGTGAAAGTTATTAAACTTAAATACCAACTTTGGTTTTTAACCGACTTATCGTTTTTCAGCTATGTTATCCACAGACTGACAGACACACACACACACACACACACACACACACACACACACACACACACACACACACACACACACACACACACACACGCACAAAGACCATTTTCTATGCTTTTTTGGATTCAGGGGCCCCAAAACATATATTTCCGGTGAAATCTCGACATCAAATGTGTGGGTAGAATACAATACTTCCTCTGCTATACCTGGTAGAGAAATTAAAAACTCTACTGGGAAGTAAAATTGTAATCAAAAGTCTAAAATATAAAGATAGCCTTTCAAAAAATCACCCTCAGGGATGACTTAATTTCATTATAGATTTGTTCTTGAAGCAATTCTCCTCCCAAAACCCTAACGAAACCATGTTTATAATTGCTCATAAACACAAAATGCTACTTTTCTCCACTTGAGAAGTCCAGAAAGGATTACAAAATCCTACATTAAAGTCCACCTGTTTTTTCAAGTACCTCTACTGCAACCTGCTGGACATTTTTTAAAACATAGTAAGGCAAACTGTACAGCGACAAAATGTGAGTCAATTAGATACTTGTTCTTGGTTTATTTATTTAAGGACAGCCACCCCGACGGTCCATGGTCAGGGGAACAGACGACGAGGATGACAGAGACAGCGGCGTTAACCGTCATGTAATTTGCCCAGGAATGTCGGGGTCCCTTGCCTCCTCGCATCCTAACATAATTTCACCAGGTAGTCATTAGTCAAACCCATTATTACCCGTGTCACACAGACCCCCCTTAAAAGAAAACAAGGACCATACTAAAACTTTTCGAGTCCCAAGCAAAAGCAATCAAAACGCGTAAAAATTAAAAGAAAGGGAGAAGATTAAAAAAAAAAAAAAAAAAAAAAAAAAGGAATTGGGTTGATAATAAATTACATTTTTATGCTAAAATTGTGTTCTCTCATGAGCATAAAGGGTTGAAATCTCTGCTTCAACAAGAGAATTTTAATTGGTGTACTGCGGGCACATCCTGTGCATCAGGAGCAAATGGTTTTGCACTTCACTATTTCTCTAGTTCTAGCACCTGTTTAATACTGTTTGTGAATATATTTATCTTTATCATTATCATCAACAACAACAGCAACACTGGCTTGGAAATGTTTCAGTGTATATAATGTCCTTTTTTCAACAGGTTCCTTTCTTTAGACGCCTCTGGTCATATTGACGATTTTGACTTTGACACATTAACTTGATAATAGCTCGTTTCTTCATATTTCATTTCAAGGCACACTCCAATCCCTTTCTCGTCCAGACGTTCAGAGATGTTCAGCGAAGGATTTACAGTAAAGAAAAACCTCTATCGTCTCATCCTGGAATTGAACAAGGATCTCTGGCCTAAGAAATCAGCAGGGCGGGCAGTGGAGCTTATAAATGAATGTTTTTCTTAATATTTAGGTTTTATTTAACAGCATTAATAAGAGATGAGTCAGGGTTCCCCTTTTAAAATTAAAATATGGGAAAACCTTGAAAACAACACAGCTCCCACTACCGAGATTGCAATTCAGGGCTTCTGCATGTGAAGCAGACGTACTATCCCTTCAAACGCAAGAGGAAATACATAATTTTGTTAGTCTGAATTCATTAATTTGTAGAAATGTACCTATGCCATTTAATGGTTAGTGTTCTAACCTCTAAATTCATAACTCAGAGTTTCGACGTCTACAGAAAATCGTTCCCTTCTCTAAGAATGGAATGTGCGACTGTGCGTGCATGTACGCAAGAGGGAGTGAGGGGAGAAAAAAGAGGAAAGAGAAAGATTATTGGAATTTAATAAAAATACAAGGAAGGTAGCTTCGTAACGGGCGGTGGATAGTTATTTTCAAAATCAAACTATTAAAGGAGCCACATTAATGAAATATATATAAACTTGGCCGACAGTCAGAATATGACAGGTTTTAAAACAGTTTTACTAACTAAATCGCAGCTAAGTTTAGTCTGGTTATGTCATTTGAAGTTGGTTGCTATAATTGAAAATTCATTAAAGAGATGAAGACTTTTTACACAAAAATACTTAAATAAAAAATAAAAACAGAAAAGAAAAGCGCTTATATAGTGTTAAAACTTCAACCGACAAACTTTCCGGGCTTTGTCAAACCTTGCTTTACTAATAGTTATTGCATAAATACTACTACATTTTGTAAGATGCAACTATATGTATTATTTAGATTGTACCTATTATAATATTAAGTTATGAATTGTAATAAATTTAATTTATGGTTGTTAGGGAAGCACTTAGATATAGGACCCCTATGGTATTTGAGTTCATTGTTGTTTCCAATAAATTTGAATCTAGCATCAGCAGATTGGAAGCCAAGCACACTAATGACTGCCCTGTTACTACTGCTGTTGTTTAGCTCTGATATTTAAGAGTTCTCTGTGTGAAAACGGAAGTATAATTGTTGTACTGGCCCTTGCTGATGGAGGATTGTGTCAGCAAGATCAAAGCTCAGAACTTAGAAAATACCACAATGATAGCCATTTTCGTCCTTGTGGAAGAGAAATACCTTCAGAAATAACTTCAAACTTACGTAATATATATCAAGATAATCCTAAAGCATTCCTCTGAAATACCTGAAAATGTATTCTTAACACCCTACATAATCATTACCTAACTGCACTTTCATTACTGAACTGAATATACGATAGGATTATTCTATTCCATTTTGTGGCAGGAAATCTACCTTGAGTAGATTGCTATAGTGACAATGGCATGGTTACCAATGATTTTAGTATGCTAATACACTTTTAGGCCATATCCATTATCATTGTTATTAAAAATCTGATAGAGGTGACCCCAATTAGAGATCAATTCTAACTTAGGCTTGTCATTTTTATGGCGGTTTAATAGCCTGACATGTGATGAGAATAGATAGCGCTGGGCTTATGGGTCACTAATTTTATGGCTTACGTCACAGTAATTATCATATTTTAATAGAGAGCTCATTCGTTATTATTAGTTGAATGATACATCCGAATGGAACATCTGAAAGAGAGATTTAGAGAGAGTGTGATAAGAAAACAAAAAAAAAAGTGTACTTATTAGCGGAGGAACATGCATAAAGTGCCTTATTTTGTGGATTACATCAGATGTTATTACAACTGCCCTATTGTGTGTGGTGAGATGGAACTTTCCGAATGAAATGATAGTTCATTCTCATGTGAACGTACGAGAGTGCGAATTCTAAAAGCAATACACAAACTTTCATTGAATACTGAGGAAAGAACAAGCCACCGTAACATGCATAACGTAAATAACAACACATCATTTCTCCATTTAAGAATCAAGAACAAGACATTTCTGTTTAATCGATTAAACCAATGTTCACGAGATTTTGTTAGTATTTTTTGGGTTACGCTTGTAATGAGACAGGATTTAAATCAAGTACAACCGAAAGTACTCTTTTGTATTTTCATGTTTTCATTTTTGCGGATACATCAACGATACCTTAGAATGTTTGCAAAATTTTGAGAAGCAGCCAGTTCTGAAGTGCTTAGTGTTCCTTTAACATTCCATGGAAAGAATCTAGCACGAGTCAAAACATAGTAAACAATCTTTGGGAGAAGATTAATGGATTTTAATTATTTACGAGTTTCCTTGGGCAATGACAGAACAAGCAGAAGGTTAAATCTGTTTCAACATATTTGTGGTACAATTACAACACTGGCAAAGAAAGCCCGCAGAGAAACCCTCTCTAAATTTTATAAAGTTTTAACCATATCTGTTTTGTTGTACGGCTGTGAATATTGCGCACCCTCTAAACATTCATGAAGATGATTGGCAGCGGTGGAAATGAAATATCTATGATATACAGTGTAATATAAGTAAAAAAAGAAAAATAAACAAATAAAATAAAAAAAATGAAAATATCTGCAGAGAGTTAAAATACTGTAGTAATTAAAATGAAGAACATAGAAGAAGATGGCTTGATTATATTATTATTAATAAAATGAACGCATGAAGGAATTGACATTGCGTCATATTATTCTACAATTCGCAAGGACGACTAACTAAAAAATGGGGACAGAAAGATAAAAGGAGACGGGACAGATCAGAAATAGTCTATGACAGCACTTTATCAACGTTTTTCTACTAACAAATTATGTTCAACGAGCATATTAGATGTATCAACAACACTATTTTATACATAGTGGCCTTCAATTACGATATACAAATTATCACCTGGTCATTCATTTGTTTTGAACAAACAATCACTAGGTCATTATCTTTTTTTAGTCAGTGTCGCCAACTGTTTCCCATAAATCGCTGAAAAACAGTCAAAATAGCACTCCATTTCAATTTGACAACTGTGTTTTTAACAATTATTCTTTTAATAATTAATGTATTTTTTCCATTAGAGAGGTTATTTGTTTATGTTAAAATAAAGTTAGCTTCATTTGAGATTATAAATGGTTTTCTGCTGTAACAACAAGAGAAAATCGAAGTACATGTAATTCTCGCTCCGCTTGAGATTTAAACAGTAGGTCAGACATCTTTACTTGTGAAAGTTCTAGGAGGAAAAAGCGTGACTTTTACAGAGCTAGAAATAAACAGTTATCTACATTTATAGCAATAGGTACTGATGTTTTGTTATCTTCTTGAATATAGTATTTAGAATTTAGTGTTACAGAAAACACGTTCTACCTATTCCTTGGAATGTCTGTGACACGTTTTAAAATAAAATTTGGTACGTTTAAAATATACCTAGTGAATAAATACATAAACAGACTTCAACAAACATATATTCCTGATACTGGTAGTCTATTATTTATAATAAAGGCAATTACTTTACAAATGTAACTAATTTTTCACTGACGTTTTTGTTGCAGTGTGTATGTTTACATACCACACGGCAGTAAGGTACATACTATAGGTCGAGAACCCCTGATCTACCCCATTATAGTGTTGGCGGAGAAGTGCTAAACGTCCCTTTAGCAACTCGGGTCGGCAGATATCGTGAATGCATTGGATGGACTGATGCTCAAACGAGACCAGGTTCCGTTCATCAGAGAGTTGCCTAAAATTTTCCTGGTGGGATAAGGCAAGATCTTCACCTAAGTAGGCGGCGCAGTTGTTTTGGGCCGAAACAACCCAAATGTATGGCGTTTGAGACAATTTGTTCATTGCGTTTGGGCCTGCCACAGACAACTTTTTATATACCGTGTGGGCATCTTACAGCAACATTTTCCCTCTCATTTCGTGCAGACCTGAGATTGCCAGGAGAAAGAATAATTCTGGTATGGTTAAATGCTTTTTCTTAATAGTGCAATTGGCACAGTTTTCCATCTCTATATGCTTTATACTTTTCTGTTAGTTGAGCTTATGTTTGTCATTATTACGTGGTAGCTACGGAAAATTACTCTTAATTGAATTTTGTTTCAGTTGCACTGATAGAATGATATTTACCACAGTGCGTGGGTGGATGCGGGCTATAAATTGCTCATTGAAGTGTTTGTAGAACGACTATGGACCATTGGTATTATGCGGATTTTCACAAGGTTTGCTTGCCCACATGTCTAGTGGAAATGAATTTTCGGCTATCTAGTTTTCAAATACGTAATCTAAAAATGGTGAATGTTTGAGGCGACTGATACCAACATGGCAAAAGTATCACGAACTTCACTGGCGTGTAACAATGTCAGTCTAAACACACAATGAAGCCGTTTGGCTCTTTCTAAATCGGAATTAAAATATTGTTTCCTTAAATTAAAGATTGTCGGCAATTTTCGATACCAGTTTTGCAGAAGGTGGTATTTACAACATCGTATTTAGCACTGTAGGAAATGGTACTTCACTGTCACGTGTGCCGATTTTTCATATCAACACAGTGAGGTGTAATTGCAATCCCAGCAGACGTTCGCAGTTATTTTATTTTCTCCCACAATTTTTCATAGTAGCCCAACGATGTGCATTGTCCGAAAGGATATATCAATCTAGCTGTCCCAAACGCACTATTTTTTCGGGTAAAAACAACTAGACCATACTATAGAGAAGGTAACAATAAGATTTAAGACTAGAGGATGCTGAAGCAGTTCTTTAGGAATCACAATGCAAACGTAGCATTTTAATGTAGTCATATATTTATAGGTATATTAACCTGAGAGAGATGTTTTATTCCACCTATATTTTGCGCAGTGGAATACATTTTGAAATGGTTGCATGGCAATGGGTACAGTCACTCGGGCAGCATCCTTGAGAGCAGTTTACCTGTGAAGCTGGATCACAAAAAGGCTGTCACCGTGCAGCACCATCGTTCTCTCCCCGATGCGGAAGGTGTGATATTTTCATTAGCACTTTTCTTAATGTAGCGGCTTGGTTTACCTTTTACAACACATGTCATGGAACCTTTTAAAATGTCGCAACGATAACATCTCCGTGGGGTAATGGCTTGTCTCCATCCGCCGCTCAAAGAGGAGCGATAAAGGTCAGATTCATGAGTTGCTGTCTCGTCAGACACCTTCAAACACGCGCTGAAGGAAATCCAGAGCAACGGCGTGAGCTGCAATTTGGCGAACATAATCATATGAATCATCAAACCCTTCCTTACAGTTTGCTTTCTAAGGATGCTTTGCTGGTTAACTGCTTATGTTGTCATGCACACTCCAAATGCACTCTAAAAACATCTTTGTCACGAGAGATTTGACTGTGAGCTTACTGCTTTTCAAAATACATTATCCTTCAATAGTGACATCACTCCTTTCTTGTATAGTTCCAGTAGCTTCGAGAAATAACCAATGCAAATTAAGTAAAGATTACTGAGCTTTAATCATGTGAGTTTTGTGATAATATTGTCTTACCACTGGTTTGTCATACTTATTACACACATTATTTATATGAATATTATAATTATTGTTAATTGTTTCTGTATATGATGGTTAGTTCTTGTACTCTCTGTAGAAAAACGGTGTCGCTGACACTTTATAAGATAATCTTACAAATCCTCTTAAGTGAATTTTGAAGCAATTCAACAATATTACTAGCAATACAGTTAGGATATTTACAAAACATTGTACCTGCTGCCGTGCAGAGAAAACATTAATTCATTCTTTACAAATTTATAAATTAAGGAACGACACTAGGATAAGAAAGTAATCTAACAATTTTGGAGTAATCGCAATAATTTGATTGCAAGGAATATCAATTTTAACCTCCATTCAAGATGTATCATTTTGGGAATGAATTTATGCACTAAGACCTTATAAAACCTCTTTTTGCATCACTAGAACGCAAGGTTTATATAGCCCAATTTTGTCGTTACGGTGCCCAAGAATTAGACCCGTTTATTCTGAAAGGGACCATAGAATCTGCTGACACAAAGAAAGTTTTTCTCAGCCTTTCCGGGTGGAGTTAAGTTTTCTGAAACTTACGCTTGAAGATTTAGACAACAGAGCTGGAATGGGTTTCTCAACTGATTTGAAGTCCCAGATTATTGTGATGATGGTCGTTTTGCAATTGACTCTTCAGTCATAATGCTATGGCAAATGCCGCTTTTGCGCAAAATTATGACAGTTTGCAACACAGAAAATATTAGAATTGGGTAACCTTGTCAGTTTCTTGATAAGTAATAAACGTACTGAATACTCAGAAATGATCTAATTTTACTACCTTTTAATCAATTACTTATTTCCGTCTCTGTCTCAGTAGGACTATTGTATTCTACGTAAAAATTCGAAGTTGACATTATACCGAAAATGTATCTTCTGAGAACCCAGCTAAACCTAACCAAACCATTTTAGAGGAAGTTTCGTGAATTGGTGAGCTCATAAACTAACAAAGGTATAAAAACCAAAGTTGGTAATTAAGTTCAGCATCTCCCAAAGATGCAACACTCCACCCCAAACCTGGAAGATTTTCCTAAGTGTTTGGTTTTCTCTAAAACGACTAGGTAATGGTTTTGATTAAAATACCATGTCTATTTAAGACATTTCCATGACAAATAAAATTCATATATTAATTTTTCTGGAGGTAGGCTTAAGTAGAAGAATAAGAATAATTTTTTGTAAGAATAGTTTGCAGGTGAGTGAGCACAGATCAACTGAATGCATCACATAAGCTTTTTCATCGTCAACATTAACATGAAATCTAAGAAAACTGTAAGAAGTAATAGATTTGGTTTAAATTTGCTCACTTGTTCAAGAATACTGCTCAAGAATGTACTGACGTGACGTGTTAAAGCACTTATTCAACTTATACGTTCTCTGACCAAAATGTGAACGTTACGTCTAAGAAGGTGTGAATTCCTTAGGAGAGCAGAAGTTTGCCTCAGATGATCAAGTTGCAAAGAGGATACTAAAACACCTGTCCACCCACTCACCCACCCATCTGCAACTTTCCAGGAAACCGTATCCTTCTTTAGACTTGTACCTACCTACCTTCCAGTAAATCCATACTCAAGTTCTGTGCAACCACAACCCTTCCTTCCCTCTACAAGACTCTCCGAAGTTATTATTGCCCATCTCAAGAGTTGAGAGCTTTCAGATAGACTTAACAGTAGTTTTATATGTGTACTTTGTATGTAGTAGGCAGCCGAACCTAAGACGTGGCTGTTCTCCTTCTAGTGCTTGTGGAAACAGCAGTCTATTTGCATTCTTCAAGGAGTAAATATAGAATAAAGTTGAGAATGACCCGTGTTATATAATTCTCTTCAGATCCAGGTCCTAGATTACTTGAGCTTATTTTCAGCTCCTTTCATCCCCTCCCTTGAAACTCTTTCGTTCCGTTTGCACGGACTTTCATCCATTTTTTCTCTCTACTTTCTTTTTTTAGCATCACCGATTTTGAAAGTTGTTCCTTACTCCGGGTACACAAGCGAGGTAAAAACTGCTCTGTTAATAAAACGCACCTCTCAGCTTGAAAAGAAATTGTGAAGTACCCAGGTAAAACGTTTACACACTCCAGTTTTGTACCTCTAACTCCGAAGCCGCAGTATGAGGTGAAGTAGTAGACATCCTTTTTTCCTTCTACGTTGCAGCTGCGTAATTTGGAATTCAGAACTCCGTTGAATCGATTAAACCCATACTCCACACATAGTAGTAAATTACGCTTAAATCTAGGACAAGAACAGACATTACATCTAAAACTATACATGACTTTGCCCGTTTCATCAAACTATACTTGCAAAATCCGTATTCTTCTATCTACTTCATGTTAATCGAGATAGACATTTGTAGAAATATTTTATTTGTATTTTCTTGTAGGTACAATGAAAACAAGGGCACACAGTAGGCTTAAACGATAGTCAAACTCCTTAAGAGCTGGTCACTATGTGATGGTTTTGAAATTCCATTCTTTTGGTATGCATAGGAGAAGAAAAGAATAACGACTCCCTTTTAAGAAAAGTATAAGTATAGGAAAATTGGAATCTATAAAAAGGAATGTCTCGGAAATGGTTAATTCCACAGATAACCTCGACTATGTTCTTCAACGAGACCTACTTTTTGTGAAGTAAGTTTTTATCTGTCTCTTACGGTTTACCAGTTAGGTAAACGTTATCCAGAATGAAGAAGACTGAAGGCTACTCCCAAAAACTCAAGATATAATTTTCAATGTCTTAAACATATATTTTATCAAAAGCGTTAGCCATTTTTGAGAAAATCAAAAACTTAAAAAAAAAAAAGACGTTCTATTTAAAAAAGTAGTTCGAAAGGGGAGGATTCATAAAATCTTAGTGTCGCAGCTATGAAGATTCTAAACTTAAATAACAAGTTTGGTACCTGTTTAACAGACTGTTTGTTTTTTCATAAAAAATTTTTTTTAGCAATTTGGCTACAAGGTGGCGTGTCTATTCACTCGGTCGCATTTTAAATATCTTAAGTCTTTCAGACATCTACAGGACTTGATAAAGTAGATTCTTCTTTGTCTCTATAGGGGTCTCTTAAGCAAGAATACTCATGCAGTCCCACAGCAAAACGTCCAGCAAAGTCATAACTAACTTGTGTCGAATATTGAATTAATATCTACAACGGCAAGCTCAAAGTAAAGATATTACTACAGCTAAACTTAAAAGATTGGCGTGAAAGCTGTTTTGCTTGCAGAACTGGAGGTTACACATCTGATTTAACGTCTGCGGTAATTTTAGAATGCAAATAATTTACTTTCTGACATAGGTGTCTATCCAAACCGCCATACTTATACTCTTTTACCCATAAAATTCCTGTATGATTATAATGGTAATTTACAAACCCCATATACAGTTTCGGATCTTAAAAGGCTTGATTGTGATTAAGTATGTGTGAAATTTGGCTACCATTCCTTTCAGATAAAACGACTTTAGAATAAATAATTTTGAAAACCCTGACTATGTTAGGTTTTAAGGGGATATTACCTGAATCTATAACAGAAAATTCGATGAGCATTTCAAATAAAATAAATAAACAGAACAGAACAGACACAAGAGTAACAGTTGAAAAGAAAAAAATTATCATCCACGACTTTTTTTTTAAATCAGTGCCATTGGACACATTCTTCCTACCAATATATGACAGATTTTACTATGTAATGGAGGTTTTAGTCCTTTGTGGTACGTGAAAGCAGTGAAATACCCTTTTCATTTTGTGAATATGAACATCTGAAACCCTGGTAAGCAATCAATCAAGCAAGGATATATAGAAACCCATATTTGCATAACAACATACAGTTTGAGGACGACGGTTAATATTTTTTGATTTGGCAGGACGTGTACGATCTAATCCAATCTTTCCACGTCCAGCTTCCGTTATGTGCAACTCGACAAAGGAGTGGAGGCTGCAGAACAAACAGATTTAACCCCAAGAGGGGGGACGGGATTTCCCATTCAGTTTGTTGACAAGAGTCCTCTACATCCATGGACATTGGGCGTCGTGACGGGGTTCCAATTCCTCTCAACCAATAGCGTATTTTTTACCGTATAGAACCATCCAATGATGACAGGAAACTTAAATGTCCTTCCTCTATTCATCTCGACTGTAATGAAAAGGGTTGTCGGAATTATTCGAAAACATAATGACGAATATTCTCCGTTGTATGGGACCTCTCCCCTTGCCAGCAGAAGTGATGACGTGGATGTATAATAAAAAGCTATAAACAGCAAAACCTCTTCATCTCCTTTCTTTCTTTCTCTCTCTCTGTCTCATCTTCGTGCTCTGATTCAATATGTCTTTATTCTTTCACATGGGAATGATGTAGTTAGCCTGGGGTCTAGCGATGATTCTAGCAAGGTGAAGTGGGGAGCTCCTCTTCCTTGCTCATCCACTGTCATTTTGCTCATTGAGGCATGTGTGTTGCGCTCACCACTTTGTGCAGGGTTGCCACCCTACCTTTCCTTCCTCCCCCGAACTTGATCAAACAGCTGTAACCCTGGACGACAGCACCCCTCCCTGCTTCAAATCCACTTCACCTTCTCCATTGTGTAATAACTACACGAGAGGGAACCCATTTTTCCCACTCCTCGTCCCAATTTCTCCTTCTTTTATATTCCAGCGCCCCCTCCGCCTTCTTTCGGATCGTATTCAACAGTTCTGTAGCGAAAGACTCGCCCTCCCCAACAAACATGTCTCTTTGTCGAGGGGATGTCGTTGACGATGCAACAACTGAACCAGTTTTATTTCAACAAAAGCATGTCGTGTCATTGGATGTCGCCTGATTCATGCAGCACAATGCTCCAACAGCTCTGGCCAATGGCAGAGACTCTTTAATTAAAAAAAGAGAGCAGTCCAATAAGGTTGACAATACGTAGAGGGTACTAGAGCCTACAGAAGTTCAACTTTTGTTGAACAAGGACTTTTCGAGATTTGCTTTTCTATTGGGTATTGCTCAGTTCAAGAGGAAATGACAGTTGACAGAAATGGCGGCTCCAATACAAGTCAACACGCCTTACAATACATCTACTTTGAAGTGTATTCTCAAAAGCAGAACGAGAAGACTAGAATCTCACGCTTGACTTTTACTGCAATATGAAGACATTTTCCTCAAACATCATTATTTAAAATTATTCTATTCAAATTAATGGTTCATCGTATAGGAACGCATGCACTCACATGAACTAAAAATTATCCATATTCGCCACTGTGGAAATACAAAGGCTATTCATAATCACAGCTTTCATTTTTCATAAAACCAGAAATGTTTACCTCTACATTTCACCTATCTTTGCAAGGTAAATAGCAAATAAAATGTTTATAATATTCAAAAACTTCATATTGGAAGCTACATAACATGCATAACTACAATGCTGTTCTCCAACGTTCTATTTTTCTCTCACCTTTCCTTACGCTTTCCGTATCCTTCCATCATTACGTTTTCCCCTATAGGTGAGCGCGTGACCGTTCGAGAAAAAGATTTCTTATCCATATATTACGCTTCTACAAAACCTCAAGTATATGATTTAGCTGGTCTAACATTATGCAAATTTACTTAGGTTTTGTAGATAAGATTGGAATTTACTCCGGAACAAATATGAAACTATAGTCCCTGCGATGTTTGGAGAGGATTTTTGCTTATGCGAGTATCATTTATAAAGAATCTTTAGAGAGAAAATGTTACAAAGTTTGCTATAAATCTCAGCACCCACTGAGAGAGTAAAATAAGTGGAATAATCTCATGCATTCGAAGGAATATAAATTCTTTATTATTAAATGTAAACATTACAAATGAAACTATAAAATTTTAATTTAGTTTTATTTATTACAATAAATGTTGTCTAAAGTATGATGAATTTACTTATTTAGTTAAATCCCAGGAATTATAAGCATAAAGAGATAAATGTAAAATACAACTAATTCATTTTAGTTTAACGCCAACAATATAGATATTTTTTGGGAAAGAAGTGTTTTCGGTACCCATTTCAGCAAAACAATTGCAGTCCGAAATGAAGCATGAATTTTGATGGTGACATGCTGCCAGATGTCCTAACTTCTGCAAAGAAAAGTACATGTCGTATGCAAAAAGTTCTTGTGTAACTAATAAAGTATTTGAAGGCAGGAAAAACGCCAAAAGCATGTTCAGTAACTCATATTTGCACTGTTCATCCTCTTCATGTAAGTACTTAAATAATTTTGGACGGTATTAATTTGCAAGTAAAATTTGATTTAGAAACAGTCAGGAAATATTGTCAGCACGTCTTTACCTCGGAGTTATGGGTAGCAATATAATACAAATAAAACAATTAAATAAGAAATGTAATAAAAGTTGAAACTATTGGACATTGGATCATCTGAAAAATGAAAATCGATGGCTTTCAAGAGTTTTGATCCAGATCTGTCCAAGATAATATTAAGAGACAAACCAATAAAGCAATGACAAAATTTAACTTTCTAGGCTGCAAAATTACATATATAATGGAAATAGATACAAATAAAAACTAAATAAGTTTAATTATATAACAGGAAAACTAAATAAAACTTTGAAAAATTTACAATAACTTATGGATCCGAAACATGGACTATTGACGGCAGAGCTAGAATACAAGCTACAGAAATAAGAATCGATGAATAATAGCAGTATATCAAAGAACAGAAACAAACATAAGACAGAAATAAGGCAACAATTAAAAGTAATTAGATACAACTAAATACAATAGTGAAATATAGAACAAACTGGAAACAAAACTTAATAAGGATGACTGAAAATAATACCAAAAGTAGCGTACAACTATTCATCACGAAGAAGAAGAAGAAGAACCTTTGGAAGACCTAGGAAAAGATTGAGGCAGCAGCGATTTGGAGCCGGAAGAGACCAATAAAAGGTCTCGACCATTAAGAAGAAGGAAAAGGAGAAGAAGTGATTGGACATGAATTTTTGAAAATAAGATTATTTTATGTGAAATTTCGTTTCTTTATTTCATAGATGGCAGACTATAAACGTATAGACCAAATGCCATAATTTTGCCCTATCCAAGTTATGTGATTATCATTGAGAATGAATAATATACTGCCAATGGATTACATTGCTCATATATTGTTTTCTGTGTCATCTTAGGAATTTCCTTTTATCTCTATCAGGAATTTAAAATTGTTGCCTTTGTCGGAAAACACAAGCAGGCGACAAGAATTAAGTTACGTAAAACTTCCGTCTTCTTTGTTATTTTCATGTTTGGCTCGCTGAGGACTCGATCCGTTCCAAACCGCAAGTAATGATCGTGTCCAGGAAAGTCACACATTACAAATGCAAATTGGTGGCAGGCAGGGATGGAGGAAATCGTGAGAGACCTGCGTCACAGCAGTAGATTGTGTGGGCAAGATATGATGTCGGTAGACTTGCACTTTATTGTGGCGTGAGAAATGGAACCAAGCATTTGGCTGCCACTGTCCCTCATATAGGCACAGGACACACACGCTTTATTGCTATTACACGTACCTAATATATTATGCATTATTCAAGCCTTATAAAAGAAAGAAAAAGGAACGTGTTTTCCGAGGCTATTAAGCTACTCAAAGCGATATTTTTTGACAGCCTTAACTTTTTGTGCTTCTGTGCCGCTATTTTCCAATTTTGTTCAAAGAACAACAAAGTAGAACACTGATTTTGTAGACATTTCCCTACAGATGTTTGTTATTGGGTAGCAAATAGCTAAAGAAGTTGGAAAGAGGTAGAATGAGACTGAACAATTCAATGCCATTTGAACCAGGGATATTCCATTCACTGTCCTGCTGTTCTAATCACTGAGCTACCATGGAAAAGTTACGACACGACATTAAATTCTCCAAGTCACTCGCATTTTCCCCGGTAAATCACAAGAAGATTCCAAATTTATAGAGTTAACATACCTAAGGGCTACTTACTAAGCTGTAAGTACTCAAGTCACGGGTTAACCCAATATAAAGTCAATCAATGAAGCAATGTGCGTGTATTATTTCATATTGATTGAACCTATAGTTGGTTAAACTATGAGTCAGGGTATGTTATGTCATATGAATTTGAGAAAGCCTTTAATTTCCATATGCTTACACAAGCACGATATTTCAATGCTAGCTGCGTATGACGTCACATAAAAGCTAGTGTTGGCGCTTAAAATAGTAATAATATATGCATGGATGACAGACAATAAACATTCGCAGCATTAGAGCTAATATTAACTCATTTATAGCTACCCAAAAGGAAATGGAACCGATCAACTGGTAGATATCTACTACAAGCAAAACTGGAAACTTAAAAAAAGGACAAAGTATTAAACAAGTATAAAATATTTAATCGTTAATGTGAGAAGTTGTGGGTTACAATTAATTTTATGAGGAAAAAAATTACATAATAAAGGATGTTGACATTCTGAAAAAGAAAGAACTTGTGGGCTACTCCACTCATGCCAGAGTGGAGTAGCCTCTGGGTCGTGGTATTATCGCTTTCGTTATATTACCTCCTCGTTTTCTTACGTTTGTGAACATTGAAGTATCCATGTGCATTAAAAACAATTAGCGGGCGATTCAAAAATGGCAGACAAAAGATTTGACAAATATTCTAATGAGAATATTGATATTTTAATTGAAGAGGCGAAGTCAAACAACTGTAATTTTATTAAACATAGCATATGTGCCTTTAATGAATAGCTTATTAACGCAAATTCGTTCATTTATATTCATCATATGTCTAATTTCTCATTTTCATGGATTAAACGCTAAAACTATTATTGCTGTAGTTCTTCTCATAGCCTACTAGGTTAGTTGTAATGTCAACTGTGAAAGTAAACCTTAATTAAAATGAATGTTATTGTAAGTTGTTTACTTTTAAATCATTATTAATATTAAACAGTATTATTTATTTATTGGAATACTCTAAAGAAATACCACTAGACTTTTCATATTTGGGATGTCCTACGAGTAGGTATTTCAAGAAGATAAAAAGAGAAAGAAAACCAATGTGCAGGTCTCCAACCCCTCCTCCCCCCCCCCCAAAAAAAAAAAAAATTACACAGAAATGCAGTCTAAGGATTTCGTCTTCTTCCAAAGTGGAATAAATATATGATACACCCTACTTGTCCTCAAAAGATAGAGGTTGTAAGAAATTCCTGTTCTAAGATGGCGGATGTTTGAGGCAGGAGGGGAAGGGAATAAAATAGAGATTAGAATTAGAAAGGAACTGAGGAGCGAAATGCAACATGCTGAGGGCGGGAGACAGGTGTGGAGAGCTCTTTCACGCTTTACAATAGTCATTCCGCCCTCTTTCTAAACCCTTGAAAAACAGGGGAGTTGTGAGAGCGTGACAGAATGTAGCAATGTTGTTGTTGTATTGCTATTATTTATTTACTACGATACGGATAATGACATCCTGCCTTTGGGCATACGTGTCCACTCGGCTAATTATTTCCTCCTTTCCGGCCGTACTGCACACCCACAGTGTTTCGTGCCCTGGCCGTCCAAGACGTCCGCCATTCCTGATGGCAGAAGGAAGTTATAAAACTGTTTGGTTGTCACTACTGCCCTCGCATTGCATGCGATGAACATCAGATAGCATTCGGGTCATGCTTCCTATCTTAAGGTTTACATGCACTTTCGCACGACAACATCAACAACTACTTCTGCCTTATTATTTATTGCTGATCAAACAACCAACCGTGGAAAGTGCCTAAGATTAGGCTCCCCTCTGAAGATAAATATAATATCAAGAAATTATCCTGCAGATTTCTTAACAGTGTCACATACAACAATGAAAAAATCCACCGTCATGCCATAGTGAACCTATCCGATTTTAAAAACAAAATAAATTAAAATATTTGATCCTTAATTTGTTAGGTGATATTTTGATCACTTCATAGTAATTGGTATTTCATGCTCAGAGAGGATTAGGCCAAAATGTCATGTGTGGTAGGAAAGATAGCGGCGATTCATTTATACCAAAGGCGCACTCATAAATATTAGTTTGTCTATACACACCTGTAGAAACTGAACACATGGCCACCATTTTATGTGATGTTTAAATTTCTGGATAAACTACTGATTCTAAGGTTTAAAATCTGCTACAATGAAGACAAATGTTGATGCTTGATATGTAATTGAGAGAACTCAAGAGAAACGAAGCCAATAAATCGAAATATCACACATAATAGTGATTTTCTAAAAGAAAGCTGATAAATGTAAATTGTAAATGAAGTTTGTCGGTCTGGATGATTCAGTTGGCATACTAGCGACTTCGAAATGATCTAGGAAATTGACAGCGTCGTTAACAAAGAAAATAATTACAAATTTTAATCATGAGGCTACCTACCACAGTACAGGTTTAAGATATAGAAGTAGTTTCGATAATATTAAACACTTACATTTTAGTTTTTAGTAAAGTTTCAAGTAAAGCAGCTTTACCCAAGCTAGAGTGAGAAACCTCACATTTAACCAATACCACGAGTAAATTTATGGATCTGCTGATATGGAATATAAGAGGTATAGTAAGTGAAGTAATCCAAAAGGTGCAGCACTAATATAACAAATATAACTCTTACATCAGTAAGGCAACAAAACAATATTAAAAACAATACATAGAAGCGGTGATATAAATGTCATGTAAACAGAATGCAGTAAATGATAAGAATTACATAGATTAATGACTCAGGCCTGCGAGAGTTTTAGAGCTTTTCCGCTGTGTCCGGAGTAGCTTCTTTCTTTATCCAGCGTTGAACTCTCCCATAAATACACGTTTGACGATGCAACGACCGTTTCGCAAACTACGCTCTCTCTCATTAAGGTTATGCTAATTCTGACTTCCTCCTCTTGAATTAATCGCCGCCGGAAACATTGGTACCGACTACTATGGTCACCAGTCACTTCGATGACATGACTAATTACACACACCAGAAGAAACAATACACACACACTTGGCCGCTTCTTGAGAAACCTTACAAAGGTACCTATGCAAATGATTTCCTATGGTTGCTTTGCATCCTTTAAACAATAGTAATGAAAGGAGCCTGCTGAATCCTGCATGTGGCATTGTGACATACCTACGGTACGTTCTAACCTGAAAGGTCTCTCAAGTTTTAACAATTTGTAATAACGTCCATCAATACATTAACGTAAGTATTCCTTTAATGCAGAAATTATGGTAAGTAGTTCTGTGTCATCATGCACACAAACACACCTTCCTCTCTCTTTCTTTCTCTCTCTCTCTCTCTCTCTCTCTCTCTCTCTCTCTCTATCTCTATCTTTATCTCATCAGTTCATGTAAAGTTTCCCAAATCAGTAGCGAAATCACTTCTGTGATGGTAGAAACCTAATCGCGCTTGTTTACTTCAACTAAACTATGTAGGGAATGGGGAATGGCGTTAAAAGCAGAAAATAATTTTATGTTTACTGTACAGAACATACATAAAACTAACAGTTTGTCTCTAGAAAGAATATATCTCCAGCATTTCCATAAGAAACTGCGATCTTTTCTACGCTGAACGTAAATAATATCTATTAGGTGCAGACAAATAATACAGTAAGTATTTATCCTATAAAAATTTGTAATATTCGAAATTGCCAGGAAAAACAATGTTTATACACTTTGGCTATTTTAACATTTTTCGAAAATCTTTTTCTTTAAGATATTAAAAAAATCAACCTAGTACCAATTTGTCCTTTTTTAGGGAAATTAATTAAGTATTATTTATTATATAACACACAGGTATATATATACGCACACCTGTGTGGTGTGTGTGTGTGTGTGTGTGTGTGTGTGTGTGTGTGTGTGTGTGTGTGTGTGTGTGTGCGCGCGTGTTCTCTAGTTGGACCTAACAAATTGAAAGTATGACGTTAAGGTTTATAAGAATCTGTAGGTTTTAATTTAACCCATAGCAAGTATATTAACAGGTTTTATTATAATTTTGGCTTCTACTCGTAGCTGACTAATTGCAATTCTTATCATTCATAAAAAAAGTCAAAATTGCCAGAATAGTTTTATTATACAGATAGATTTATACAGATTTATTGGCGATACTATTTTCCAAAAAGCACGTGTTGGAGCAAAATGAAAAATGATTACTATAGCAAATTTTTCCAGGCTTACACATTACTTGAGGTCTTTGCATATAAGTGTGTATTTCCTGTAATTGTTTAAAAATATTGTTTTGAAACTTCAAAGTGTG
This sequence comes from Tenodera sinensis, assembly GCA_030765045.1. Taxonomy (NCBI): domain Eukaryota; kingdom Metazoa; phylum Arthropoda; class Insecta; order Mantodea; family Mantidae; genus Tenodera; species Tenodera sinensis. The sequence continues at coordinate 177,927,663 of CM060961.1, read as the reverse complement.
GCAAAAGTTTTCACTTTACTATAACGCAATAAAAGGATAAATTCAACAGAGCTAAAATCAACAGTGGTATCCATCTCTGTTGATTTTAAATTTTACGCAAACGAACCTATAATTTTATTGGTAACATCTGGCAACACAGATGGTATCACAAAGGAAAAGAGGGGAAAGAAGAAAATATCACGCTCTAACGCATAGGGTTATGATTTAGGCAAGCTATTGAACAATTTGCTGCAGATCATTGGATTCTGGTTTCCTAAAGATAGAAAAAAAGAAACATTCCGAAACAATGCAGAACACTTTAAAGTATTTAAAAATGCGTATGAGCAGGCACAGTTATAATCAAAGCAGTGGCTTGTAAGTTAAAACAACCGAAGATTAATATTGAGTTGCTTTTTTCTGTGTCGATATTTATAAGTTAAACGGCGGATGAAAACCGACATGACCCAGAAACATATCTTGACAAATTCTAGTTCATGTTTATAATTGTTTACCAAATTAACACTAAAAGTCGTGTATATGACAACACTGCTTGCTTTGTTTCTGTGGAGTTTGGAGGCAAACTTGTCAATCGGCGCACTAAGACCCGGTGCATCATTAATATGCAGGAAACAATTAGTTTAACCGTTTTTATTATTAAACTAAAGCGCGAAGTATTAATATGCAATTTGTTTTTCAAATAACAAAATACATTCCCGTTCCAAAAGTGTATATCTATATCTACACAGTTCGACTTAAGTGTTTCGCTGACGTTGCTTAATGAAAAGTTCTGGAAAACGTGAGTCTGCCTTACCTACGTTGTGTTCGATTTCAATACCAGGCGCAGTAAGATACTATGCAGGGATCGCAATATTCCAGTTCTTTACCAGAAGAAGAAGAAGAGGACAAGTAGCAATGGCCACCTGAAGCATGTAATAAGGAGATACAAAATTTAGAACTAAATATCTACTGTTTTTCTTTGGTTCGGTTTAAATTATTAATTTCCTTAAACAACAAAGTCAATTTGGAGTATTAAAACCAGTTCAATTCGGTTAAATGAAATAAGTTTAGCAAACTAAAACAATAATGTCCTTTATTTTTTATCTACTGAAGGCAGGTTCTATTAACGAAGAGAGGGGTAGGTATTAGGAAATAAAAATTAAAACAACAATGAATCTATACTTATCACTTGTCTTTTTCAACGCACCCATATCACTTTTGTATCCAGTCAGCAGAAAACTAATGAATATAAACTCGTAATATTAATATATAACGCAGCACGCACCAGTTGACGGTGTAACACTACTAAAATTCCTAAAATACTCTATAGCTTCGGTTAAAGTACACTTGCGTGTAAGGTATATATTTCATTCTACTGAAAATTAAGAGATTTATTGTGAATGACCCGATATTATCTGCTGTGGTTCGTAGTTTACAGCATTTCAACACAAACTTTAAATTGTTATTTCCTTAAATTATTGACAAATCTGAGCAAATATATACACACCTGTTGTTCTCGTCTAAGAATAGAGAATTCGTTTACGAATGTTGTCGTTTGCGAAAGTATCACAGATTCCTTCTCCTAAGAATAGTAGAAAATGGCAGACAATAGCACACTATTACTTCTTCTTTTTCTTTCTTTTTTTTTTTTTTTTTTTTTTTTTTTTTTTTTTTCGTTTTTTCTCTGCATGGCCTAGGTAATCGATGCTACAATGTTTAATATTCAATGATTGACGTGAAACATAAGGCGGAGCATGACAAAAAGTTATATTTTTTGTAATTTAGAATAACTGTGGAAAGAGAAGCATTTTTGTGGTCATTTAATTGAGTAATGAGCTACAATTTCTTAAAAGAATCGCGAAACATCTGCATCATTTCACTTGAGATTTATTCTTTTAGAGAACGCAAATGAACATTTGAACTCAGTGAACATACATTGCTGTTTACTTGCACGATCCCTATAGTTTGCTGTAATCAGCAAGTAGATGTATAGTTATTCCACATGCCTGTATTGGCTCAGGCAAGCTACAAAGGAACAGTGCAAAAGTTATTGGTTGACACTGTTTAAAAGCATTTTTAATTTACAGTTTGCCAGCACTTGTTTCCAAATTCTTGAAAAATAAATTCCTTTCATGAAGGTTTCCGTGTAAAATTTTATGTCTAATATAGAGGTATTGGTATTTGTAGTTTTTGTGCTCTATTGCTTTTGTAAAGGTATTTAATTTCATTATGCAGCTTCCTTCTATTCTTTCAGGGGAATGTACGAGGGCAATTTTGCGTAAATTATCATATTACATTTTAAAATCTTGCATCGTTAAAATTTAGAACCTCTTCTTCCTGGCAAGGTACTAGGAGCAAAGGCAAAAAATTGCTTTTAAAGCTGAAAGTTATATTAAAGCCGTGGCCGTTATTGAAAGATGGTTCATCGTTGGAACCTAATAATAGAGTTTACAGAGGGCTTGGCGTATATATTGCGACTAATGGGCTTAATAGTATGGGATGGGTGATAAGGATAATGGGGGAGGAGTTTAAAGCCGGTGCAATATACCATAACCTGACAAAATATTATTGGTTGCATCGTGGTCCCAATGCCCACGGTACTTAATTGACTTGTTGGTCCCTAGACCACGTGACGTACAGAGCGAGAGAGAAATTCTCCCGTACGTCATACGAGCATCGTCTCCCCTTCGGGCAGGATGGGGACCCGGAGTATTGGCGCCACCCCCAACCCCATTCTCTCCGGAATTTCCGGTTGCCTGGTCTCTCACTCACTCTATCTCCCTGCCAGGTTCAGCTGCTCCGGGAGTTTGACTTTTTTAAAAATTGATTTATTGGGAAGTGCCTCTGGGCCTAAAGGCTTGGGCTTTGACCATTTTTTGTTCACTTGGTAGCTTCTGGGATGTAAATTAGCTTTCGTTCCACCCCTTCCATCCACCTCCTCCTCAACCCCGTTCTGTCGGATATTTCGTCTGCTCTCTGGAGTACGCAAGCCGCCAAACAGTAAAATCAGCTTCAAATATCGGAGGGAGGGTTTGGCAAGAGGAAGACGGTGATGGTATGCGCCCTTCGCCAAAGCCAGTTTTCTCTCGGAACACAACGGGCGGGGACAAAAGCGCGATTTCAATTAGCCCAAATAACCGTACCTCTCTGTTTACTCAAATGATGTATTCAAGGTCAGACAATAGCTTCTCTCACTTGCAAAATGGTATGGTAAATATACTTTGGAGGGAAACAGTGCAGTGCTTTTTATCAATTTCTTTCAGTTTACCTTTGTGCAAACCCAACTTCAAGTACTTTTAAGCAAAGTATAAAACTATATCCGTAAAATACCTCTTTTTTCATGAAACAACTCAGTTTGAGTTATTGTTGGGTTTTAGTTGTGCTATATTTAATTCCTCTGCTTTGTTTTGGGATACAACACGTTATTTGCATAATATTTATAGTACTTTTTTGAGAAGTATAGAGGATTTGGTTTATCTTGTCTCATGTCTATAGAAAGAGAAAAATATACTCACCCCTCTGTCTCTGTTGTTATGGGGAAAGTAGGAGAAGGTTGGCTGCTTATATCCAATCAGGCTGGACTGAAGAGGCAAGTATAATACACTTCCGAGGTTTCTGCCTGCAAAACTTATTTTCTAACCTCTGCCCCTAATTTGCGTGTTGGGAGTGACCTTCCACTTTTATGGTCCTAGAGACAAGTTAAATCACCGCAACTACCTATACCTATTTGTAACACATTTTAATAACATCACCATCATCAACTTCATGGCTTTAGCCTGTCTACCCATTTCTCAGTAGAAATGTATGGCAGATGATCTCTCAGCGCTGTTTAGGTCGTCCAAAACTTCTATGGTCTAAAGGTATATCATTTAACATATTTTTGCAAATCTATCTTAGTTCATTCTTGTTACAAGTTGAAGCCAATTGTATTTATTTCCCTTTATCTTATCATTTAGTCTGAAAATGTTTAATTTGTTATTGATATCGTCACCCTTCTTTTGTTCTCTTAACGTTACTCCTACGAACCTTCTGAGAAGTTTGTGACTTTTGTTATTTTATTTCTTAAATATCTATTTATTGTACCACAGATATTTTTTTCCAATTTATTTTCCATTTCCATAGCACAACATTTAATAACACGGTTCTAAATTTGTATTTTGCTTATGCACATATTCGCTCGGTTGTCCTGCACATCCAGATAAATACGTTGCTTTTAAACTAAGTCAGGTTATAAAGTAAGCTTTAAGATAGCTTACAGCGAGATCAAAGAGATTAACATTCTTAAATGTGCCATACGATATTGTGCTGCAGGAACTAAGTATTCCCACTACGTTTCAGCAATTTCAGTAATTTTATTATTGAGGCACTAAGTTGGAAAGTTGTGCTTGACTTGAACTCAGTTTAGGCCAGAACACGACCGGGGTCTTTGCATCTTCTTGTCGATAATCAATTACGTTCAACTTTTCAGCTTATTACACACGGCTAGTATTAAAGCCTAACTATCGAACATAAATTAACCCTAATAATGCTTAATTAAAAACTGCGGAAACTAAAGGTAGCTGCAACCTTGCAAGTCGAGTAGATTTGAGATCGCCTTGAAGGTTCACCGGTATGCTTGAATCAGATGAGAGGGTTTAGCCCATGAACGGGCATCTCACCATAGTGACTCCAAGACTGAGTTCTAATCGGTAAAAGAAACTTAGGAAAAAGAGTAAGCAATGGAGAGATGATATTGATGGGAACGGAACGGAACGGATCTATGGGTCCAAATAATGAGAGTATTAATAGTATGCTAGTATTAGTAACAATCACCTCTAGCCGTTTTCCACCTTGCCTTACCAACTCTCTCTTTCTGCTCTATTTTATTGTAAAAAGGTAGACTATTAGTAGTATGCTAAAGTATTCAAATTTGGCAGTACATAGTCTATGTAGAGGAATATGTTATGTAATTGGTAGTCCGCTATAAATCTTAACGACTACACTAAATATAATATAATAAAGTAAAAAAGGCCATGAAATTTTTCTGGAAAATTATGTAAAATTATTAAAAGGCTAGTTTAAAATGTTATGGTTCATATAGTATAATAAGGAGAACAAATTTAAGATGTCTTACACAGACAGGTTATCTGTGAATGTCACTGTGGGTAATTTCCTTGCATTATGAGTCAGTTTTCCATGAAGATACATATTTTGGCAATGATACATCGGGATGTTTTAGATGAAAGGATGATAATAAACAGATCTTAAGAAGTGCTCCCAGCTTTTGCCATTTTCATACTCAGTATAGACTATTCGATAGTGTCTTATAATTCTACCAGAATAAGGGTGTCACACATAAGTTGCTCGCAAAGTTTTTTTAAACAGTTGATAGAGACTTTTAGCAGTTCACGACAGTGATAAAAGTACAACATTCTTCCTTTGAGTGCTCAAAACCTGTTAACACTCCGATAGTGCCAACTGTAGTTTCTTACAGAATGTGACCATGGCCTCCTTCAAGTAGGTCACGAATCTCAGTTATACAATGCTTATATCAAATGGCATATCATTTGAATGTGTATATGGACTGTGCTGAACCTATTGAAGTTTTACAAGCAGCGGAGAGACTGAAATTAGAATCTTTATCCAAAAAAATCAAGAAACAAATACGACATTGCATACAACAGATTCTGGACTGGTGCAAGATAAAACACATTTTTTCCACTGCCTTTTTTATGTAGAATGTTGTGGTTTTATAAGTCGTCGTGATGGAAACAACTGAACAACGCAGCCCAATGAATATCATAACCAGGAAAAGGTAAATCAATAATGTATATTTACATATAATATATAACATTCCTATAATTATTCAGCATGGTCTAAAAGATAGTGTATGATGCACGGGCTAAAAGGGTTTTATTTTGTTCGCAGGTTTCCTCAACTCCTCGGCCTGCGGCCTCCTTTCGGAATCACACCTACTCACAAAATAAAACGTTCCTTTTAACCTTGTATCATAAATAACTATTATAACACGTAAAACAATAAAACAGCAGAGTTAACTATTCCAACTACAGGTGTTTAATTCTTTGCTACTCTTTCTTAAACTATACTCTGTTATATGATGGGAGGTTGGGGGGGGGGGGGGGGGGCGAGAGTAAACCATTTGCAGAATACACAAACATTGAGTGAAAGAATCGTTGCTCGACAATCGCGTCACTCGATGGCGCCTTCAGGAGTGCGTTCCAAAATTGGCGATTGAACAAACATGTTGTATTCGATCATTTCCTGTCGCTAGAAGCCAAGGAGAACCTGTTGTCGGCTATGGGATCGCAAATCTCACATGTTTCTCACAGTTAGGCTCGAGCGTGAGCGTGAGCGGCGACACGTCCCTGAGCGTGCTACCGTCTAAGTGCTAACGCGATTTGTAAACATCATCTTACTATCAATGATGCACCTACACTTTAAGAATAGAGTATTATTGGGTCTTGAAATCTGCACTGCGAGCATCTTCTACTCTCACTTTATTGTCGTAATTTCCCCTATTACCAGTTTGTTTAACGTCTGTTCTTAGTACATATAGCACACATGCTGAACGCTGATGAAATGACTCCTGGGAAAACAAATTTTGATTAAGACCTATGTTTAAGGTTCCTCTCAGGCATTTTCCAGTTTTAAATGTATACGTATTGAATTTCTAGAAAAGCTACGATTGTAGTTTGACAATCCCATAATATTAACAAACAGATTGAAAACGAGCATGCAAGCTTATTAAAGATGTTTATACCACCCAAAAATTCCATATTAAGATTTTACCGTAAATATGTACATGTTTTGAAGTCCCTTGACCCCCAAAGAGTCTCGTATGTCGAATGGATAAAAAACATGGTATTTAAGTTTGGCACCTTCTGAAGAAGCAGCACGAAGATTTTGAAGAAAATAACACCCCAAAGCACCCTTTGCTTCGTAGAATTTTTCCATATTTTAGATTTTCTCAAAAATGGTTCCAACATTTTTATTTAAATACCACATGTTTACAATATTAGCTTGATTAACAAAATATATCGCATACGTTGAATTTTGTACAATTAGGTGCTGTAACTGGTAGATCTTAATTGACAAAACAAAAGCATAAACTACAAAAAATGTAGATATATTGAAACATACAACATATAGGTATCTACTATTTTTCCCCTGGAGGTCATACAAAGAGGATGGGATTTCAAAGGTAGAATACCTATAGTGACCCAGATTTTAAGGATTTGATTATCGCCTCAGTCTCCCGTATGCTTCTTGTATCTACAAGTAAATGTGTAATGAAATCATTTCTGCAAAAGTTTTTCTCCAAAAACATAGAGCAGATTGAAAAATAATTTTTATAAAAAGATTTTGCAGATCTCAAAAGGTCGAAATTGCATTCCCTTAATTCCAATACAATATACAATAATAAAGCACTGGAAAATGATTTAGCGTGACTAAGTCAATTATCCCGTTAAGATATTTGCAAATCGTCTTCACCTTGAAATCAACGTAGTACAAGGAAAATATTAAAGGACATGCGCTCTGTAATAAACAGAAATTAGATTTGCATTGTCAATTTCTTCGCGAAAATAAAATTACCTTCCAACAAAGTACTATTTTTTACATTTACTTTGCGTATTTCTAACGTTTAATATTATGTCCCTAGATTATAAAGTTAACATTATTTTATTACTTTTTAGGAACGTATTATCATTAAATCCCTTGATAGAATTTGTAGGTTGGTTTGAGAGCCGCTCACTCAAGGTGACTTCAACATCACATGACTAAGTTGATAGGCATTTGCAAGTTACTCACAGTGTTGGGCATCTGACAACTTCTTAATCTAGCAACATACGACTTCTAGGAAATCGTCCATGTCATCAACTGCATCTGATCTAACAGATATTGGTCTGAGCATCTTGGGCAAACTAGTTGCTCCTTTCATCCGGTTCATACTTTAATATTTGATTTGATATCTTACCGAGTCGGGTGGCACTGCGGTAACGCAAGCGACTAGATTCCGGAGGTCCCAGTGTTAAACCCCCGGGGCCGACCAATCTGACCTCGGTCGCTAGGTGAATGTAGGTTGAATAGTTTGATTCGCCAATTTCTCTATCATCCTTAAATTTCACTTCCTTCTTGTTCACCGCCATTCCAGGCACTGGGCTGATCATTCATCCTGAATATGCTTGCCGCTACTGACACAAGGTTTTGACTTCCAAGTTCTTAGAGGTGTAAATCATACAAGAGGAATATTTGGTATCATATTACTTCATTTTAACTATGATATTTCAAGTTTTAACATTTATTCTTATAGCTACTTCAGTTTTTGGAGCTTTGGAATGTCAAATATCAGCTTAATTGATGCTCTAATGTCCAGGGTTGAATTTTTTGACATCATTTATAAGTTTTCTCTTTAAAGATGTTCATAAGTACTAGATTAATTTCTGTGTGAGGTTTCCTAGACTGAAAACCTGAGAACGCCTGAATGGATATTATTTGTATACAGCCCTTATATGGGAAAGACAAAACTAATTTTTACTTTTTTAATGTTACATATATATGCCGCCATATAATATCGGTCATACTGCCGGCTTTTGACCTCTTGGAGCAATTTTATTGCTCAATAGCAATGGTGATTTCTCGTTTAATGGCGCTTTTGTCGGTGGTGAAGTGAGGTTTTAGGGCGCAAAACCGGGAAGGTCATTAGCGCCTGATTTCATTTTTGGGTTTTTATTAATTTAGATTTATTATATTAAATTCACACACAAATTCGCCTCCCATTCATAGTTCCAGACTCTAGGGAGGATGGGGAATAACCCTAGTAGAAGAAAAATGCCCACCCTCCCAGTTAGAAATTGAAGCGGGACCCCTTGCACAGGAGTCTTCCGACTGAGCTGCGGGACCAACCTAACAAAATTGTCTTATCTATTGTCCTACCGAAATTCGGTGGGATAGTGTTGTTATCTGAAACATCACAATATTATATTTTTCTTTGTGTATGCTATGGCAAAACTGAAACATAATTTTCATTTCTTGCTATTTTTAGTTTGAAAGTAAATACGATTCCACATAGGTAATGTGGAGTAAATGATATCTCGCAATGAATGTCTATCACTCTTACATTTTCCGTAATTTGGAGATCCTTCACGGGTTTAAAAATTAACAATTGTACCATTCCGTTCCTTCAGTTGTGTGTAAACAAAGGGAATGCATTCATTTAAGGAAATTTTCATTTGCTGCTTTCCAAATATTTCTTCTCCGTTCGTTACTTGGCTCAGCATATATAAGTTTATACAACTTTGTCGAAATTATAGAATACTCCGCATCTAAGAAAGTTAAAAGTTGTAATATATAAACATACTTTACGCACTGCAAAAAATAGGTAGCTGTATTTAGTAAGAAAGAGGAAGTATTTTATTCCACAAAAATAGAACAGTTTCACAGTATTACAGCTCTGTAACATCTAAACCTAAAAAAAATTACTAAGTCCGTGTGTGTATCCGTGTTTTTAAGTTTAGGATCTTCTAGAGCAAGCACACAAATATTCAAGAAACTCCTCCAACTCAAATTACCTTCTACTCGAAAATATTTTCTTTATTTTTTATTTTCTGATTAAAATACTACCCGACACCGAAAGATAACAGGTCAAGGTAAACAAAAAGATTAACTTGTGACGTATTTAGAAGACTTATATGATGAATAAAATGTATACCTATATTGTGATTAGCCTTTGCTGTCCACTCTATTTTTAATAAATTATAGGTATATGCTTTTGTGCAGTTTACTTGAAAGATTTCATTTGTATTTCAGGAATCTTCTGAATACTTAGTATCAGAAAGTAAACAAAAATAAAACTATATATAGGTTTATTTCTAAGTTTAGATTTTAATTTACATCTATACTTAGTTGTCGCATGAATTTCTAAATATTAATTTTAATATTATGTATGTTTAAGTTATGGTAAATAAATTCTTCCAAGTTTAAAATCACGTAGCTAATATTTACTTACATTAAATATAAAGTTGAAAAAGTGACTTCCAGTGCTCTTTCTTATACTTCAATTCATGCTGATGAAACTATAAAAAGATCTCGGATTCGATTTCTGTCTGGAATGAGGAATCTTTTATTATTTTCCCTCCTCCATAGAGTTTGGTAACTAAGTTGTTTCCCAAACCAATGCCCCTGACAAAGCTAAAGTGGGCTATATGAATGAAGGAATACACAAATAAATACATAAAACGGAGTTATCGTGTCGTGCTCCCATTATAGAACAAGTTACATAGCTGAGAGCTCTTGAATTGCAAAGTAAACTATAAAAGTTATATAATATTTTGGAAATGTGCTGTATAACAGTAGGTATCATGAACTCTTCTGCAGATTTTTCATTTTCCACACCACCAATGCCATAATTTCTGGATGCCGTTATTTACACTGCGTCGCAGTTTTATTTTGGCAATTAAATGAAAATAAAAACAACCCGGGCGGGTTTAAGAAAACAAACCCGATTGAAATTAACCAAATAGCAAGCTGCATGAGGTAATTTATGAAAAAAGCATGTGACATGGATCGACGCAATGAACTTCATTTGTTGTGCAAACATAATTACTATCGGACCTTTTAAACATGGAGCTACAATGACCACTTAATGATTAATGGCTCTTTTCCGTCATATTTATCATAGCTATTTATAAATGATGAGTGATCGCGCTGCATGCCCAGGCGTATGTTTGTACAGTAATAACAATTGAACAGCGCAGAGGTAGCGACCGCAGCGCTCGTTCACAGCGTTCTGCTGGAGACAAGCTTTATATCCCAACGGTGGGAAATCTCTGCGGATTTCGACATGCTAATATATAATATGCATTTATAAACATAGTTTACAAGGAAAATTATTTAGTATTTTCTTCAGAGCCACATATATTGGATTTCAGTTACGAATCAGTGCTCTGGTGGTTTTTATTTACTTATTTATTTTCTCTACAGCGAAAACCAACACAAATACTGAACTTTTTCTGCTTCGTGTTCTTCTTCTGTCTCAAGCGTAGCTTTGTCGTCTGTTCCGTCTCAGAGACTGTCTTCCCAACGTAGTAGGCATCAATCTTCCTGTTGAACTTTACCTCGTGGAGTGTAAACAAATATCTATTTGTTTTATTAATCTATTTAGATCAATTCTTCCAAAATGTTCATGCCATTTTTGCTTTAAGGAATCAATTTTCTCTTGTAGTGTTATAGATTTGTAATTGTTTCCTTGTGTAAGGTGTGCCGTAATATTCTGCAGAGTGGAATGTACTACTTCGACCACATATTAACCAGGGATTCCACATGATAGGTCTAACAAATATGTACAATACAATTACTGTCAATAAAGAACTTTTTCAAGGAAAAAATTAATTTTTGTTAAATATTTGGAGCCATCTAGCTTCTTGACGTATGGATGCAAAATATGGTTTATTATTTCACTAACTGTCATGGAAACATTGTGTGAACAATGCTTCAATGCATTTCTAGCATAATTTCAATGAATTTAGTCACAATTTAATGTTAAAATGTTATACAAAATTTAATTTCTAAGAGAGATTTGGCAACGTCACGATAACATTAACACGTGACTAAATTCATTCAAACTGAAATAAAAACATTACAGCAACATTTCCAAGTTCTCATTGTCTTGTTCCAATCATAATTCTTGAAAGTTTTCTTCTCTGCACCATATCCAAAGCTTTGATGTAATCAGTGAACAGAATAATAAATTTGCATCAGCTTTGAGTGATATGTTTAAATATAAATACACAATCAGACAAGACGACCGTTTTCCGGGCCATTCTTCTCTTAAACTTTTTGATATTGTATTAAACATTCTTCTTAATATCTCTGCAGATAGTTTAAGCTCAGATGCAAATATCACCATAATTATTACACATTGCACCGTCTCCTTTTAAAAAAAAATTGAATAAACTAAAGCTTCTTATCATATTTCGGGGGTTTGATATGAGACCCAACCTTTTTTTTTAGGATATTCAAGAATCTGAGTTTAATTTTCTACGAAACTTATTTCACTGTTTAAACATTTAATTATATTACCGACTCTTCGACTCTTTATTTTTGCGTAAATTTAATTCTACCCATACTTAGTTCTTCCATTGTTAAAGGATCCCCTGAATTATTAATTACATCTTCGCTCCTAATCTTTATTATGTTCCTTTAGTGTTAAACTTTGCATTTAAATCCAAAGATGTACAAAATTGCCCCGCCCTAAACAACTCTTTACAACCCTTATTCTATAGAAACTGTCTTAATCAACAAGCTATAAATTATAAATAAATTGAGTGCATATATATACTCAATTTTCTGTGAATATTTTAAGGTTTTATTCTGTTTGAATTTTCTGTTGTAACTTTGTATAAATGGGCAACCACGAGACATACAGAAAAGCTTACTGTAAAAACCCATTTAAACTTACAATTTACAAGTAGGTAGTTTCATTTTTAACCATTTTTGAACTATTAGTTGCTTTATGTTTCCGGTTTCTGGACTAAAGCTCATCTTTAAGCCTTTAAAAACATGTGCGATTTTCTTTTTGAGACCATAATAAAAACGTCTGTCGTTTCAACACAGCAAAGTATTAGGTTTTAAAATTTCATATATTATTTACTCCATATGCGCACTGCTATTAAAACGTCGGATTTGGGCATTTAAATAGCCTGAAACGTAAAAACATAATCTGGTCCTTATTCTAAAGTACTCGAGGTTTTTTCATGCCTATACAATTCTTTAGAAGCAAATATTTTTTTAAAAATGTCATTGAAATTTCAGTTTCAGGTAACGTTAAACGTTTGTTTCCCCATTTACTGAAGAGACGTTTAGGCTCTTAAGGGATTCATTGTCTCCCCCTTTGCTTACCATGAGCAAAGACAATTTTGAAGAAGATTAATCCTAATAAATCAACTTGATAACATTTCTCATTAACTACTGTGCTTAGTTTCTGTGATTCTGACTTATAGAAACACATAAAAGAATTTCCTTTAATGGCTATTTTGAATGATATTTCATTTACAAAAATGGCTTTCGCTGCCGAAATGTTGCAAGTCCTTCCATTGGTAGATATATACTACGGTGATAGTATAAGGTGTTTCCATTGTTACTGCTATTTTTACTAGCTGGGTGATACTTTATCGATAATTACTTCACTTTATTTTTAGAGGTTTAGTGCACTTGATAAGTGCAGCTCTGTTAGTTAAAACTTAGAGCCCTTGGTGTTTTGGTTGAAAAAAGTTAAGCTCTGATGTCGAAGATATTTCGGAGAGCAGTGAAACAAACCCAGTTTATTATTTAAATAATTTATGATGAGGAATATATTAGCCTTCTAATATATAATTCAAAAGTAACCTAAACTATAAAATTAATAAAGTATAGGCTGCACAAAAAAACAGGGTGGCTACACATTATAACATACCAACAAGAATTGCCTTTAATATTACATTCCACGCAAAATTTCGACGTCGAGAGTTTACGTTTTCAGGTCCACTGAAACCAATAAAACAACTTTTTGAGAAAGACTCATATTCACCCGCCACCCTGCAAAACCCCACATCTTGTCATGAAAGTAGTTAAACCCTAAAAGGGCAGGTGCACCCATGACACACCTCGGGCTGCTCTCAGCCTGCCAAAGGATTGATGTCGAATTTTCTATAAATGCCTACCTCGTGAAGTTCCCTTCATTTTGACTGCATTTCTATTATTTTGTGTAACCGGTAGGCAAGTCATAATATAGAATATTAATGTAAAAAACATGCAGGGCTCATTGAAATAAATTTTATGACAAATTTCGAAATATCCGTTGGTACATTTTGAGTTTTTTTCCAAAGCAATGGTATATGGCATCTATAAAGCATCTTCCGCATTTCTTTAGAAAGAGTTGCGCTTTACTTTCTAAATTTTTTCATGCAAGCAAGCTATTGTTTAATTTGAGATTATTTCGAGTCAAAAATTGATTATGAATAAGGCAATGTGAGAAATCCTTTTCTTAATGAACATGTCACGTGCTTCGCAGGTCGTTACAATATAAGGGAGACGGAAAGTCATATGAGTACGACACATCAAATTTGCTTTCATTTGTAAATAAAAAAGCATACACAACAGTCCGTTTATATTGATGAAACCGCTTTTAAGATATGCACACCAAATATTTGGCGAGTGAAAATTCATTTAAAGTGATCTGAATTGACAATCGTTCCAATATTGTGGACCAATAAACAGTATTAACATTTCTGCAAGAATGAAATTGAACCTAGTAGTGGAACAATTGTGTTGGGGAAATTTAACGCTCAGCAACAGCCTGGTCTGTTTTCATTTGACTATCTTTCGTGCGGCAGCGATTTTGTTTCCAATTTATTTATCAACACTATTTACCTTCCGTATGCTACCTAAAGTCGACATGTAGGTGTCCCACCCACAATTCACATATCGAGCTCCCCCAAAAATATGTTTCAGGTCACGTAGGCATGTTGAATAAAACTCAACTCAAAAGCGATAAGTTAGCAGCTTCCAAGGATGCAAGATTTTAAAGAAACTCCTCGCACCTCTAACTAATCTAGTTTAGTCAAAACGCTTTCCTTATTTCTCTTTCCTCAAAAGGACTCAAACGATTTTAATTGCTACATCACGTGTTTAAAATATTGATAACAGAAATAAAATGTATATCTTCAGTTCCTGTAAATATCCTGTGTTTTGATTCCATTTTATATAACAAGACCCTTAAAAGATACCAATAAGTTGCTGTAAGACAAATCTATAACTCATTAAAATACACAATTTGTATAAAATGTTCCTTTTAGAAATATTCTATATTGCAAGTTTAAACCTTTCCTAAGAGTCATCGCTTGAAAGTTTAAGATTCCTGCTATTTTTCTCCTTTCTTTTCTTTCCATATCAAAAACTTCTTATAAGTACAAACATTTGAAAATTATTTTCGCATGTTGAAATCTTCTTGCTTAGTTTTAAATAATATCTAAGTAAAACACATCCACTGCAGCACAGACAGAAAAGAAAAATGCTTAACTTTCTATATTACCTAATACCATAATATACCAGAGGTAGGTATATGTGCAGAGAAAATCATATGAATGCAGCACATCACATTTTTATAATTCATGTTCACATACAGAAGAGCACTTGCTCTTAAGCACGTGTTCATCATGTTTGATATAAAACTAAGTTACTATCTTCAAACGAAAAGCTGTTTCAATCGGTTTAAACAATAACGACAAAAACAGTAATACTTAACAACGTCTTAATTGCCATATAAAAGAACAAATGAAGAGAACATCCTCTAAATATCCGCTAGTACAGACCCTTTTGAAATTGTTTCGGCTGCTCCTGAAATATCTACTCCTGTTTTTTTTACATTCTTTAAACAGTGGAAAAATTGCAATCTTTTTAAAAAGTAATACCAAGATTTCGCTGAAAATAAACATTTTCAGGTCCCTGAATAAAATATTTTTAAAACAGTTCAGTTCATGCATGCGTGTGTGGCATATTCAATATATTAAGTTTTTAGATGCAAAGGCGGCACGAAAAATACTCAGATCCATTCAGTACATAATATACCTAAAGTGATAAGTTGATAACCATATCACGTATAATTGTTTTCTTTAGATTTAAAAATCCAGGTGCTTACAGAACTATATTGCCAGCTCGAGAGTACTATGGTAGCCCTAAAACGCCATCTCAAAATACACTAATAGTTTGAGACTTCATCTGTTTCACTATATCGAAATATACTAATTTCCAATATCCATATCGTACAGAAAATTATTTTCAAGATTTTCCACAAGGCAGTATTTACCAAAATACATTAGTACTAGAAGGTATCTAATAATGGACTCCTTCAGATTAAACCAGTATTAAGTCACAAAGTATAAAACGTATTATGTACAACCTCACTTTTAATCATTGCACAAACAAAAAATTTAAAACAGAAAATTTCGCTTCGTTTAATCTAATTGCTAAGGCCCCATTTTACCAAAACACACTAACACTACATGCAGTTGTTTATTGAATTACGAGTAATGAACACTGCATCTAATTAGTTCAAAAATAATTTCAGTACTTAGTAAAATAATTTAACTTCTAATAGGTAAGGGGATAAAAACACAGCTACTTTTATCATCCGAAATTCCAGTCTGGTCTGCGTCCTTCTCACTTGCAAGGAAAAATATAATTTTCCTTAGCATAAATAACTATAGACGGTCTTTTTAAAGTAAACACAACTATGTCAAATAGCAATTAATTTTGTAATGCTAGGTTAGGTAAACAGCATTAAGAAGAAAAGTTTAAAAAACAATTGCAACGTAATTTCTTTCAAAAATATGAACATTTGCATATTGTAACCTTAAATTCATGAAAACAATGTCGATCTGAGCAGGTACTGCCAATATAAATTGATGCTATGACGAATTCAAACGACTAGAATTGTGCACAGAAGTCAATGGTAAATAAGGTATGATAAATATAAAATGATATTGCAGCATCACTGTGTAGTTGGTAACCCTGAGTTTTCCAGGGAATTTGTAAAATGCGCTACCAATTTGTAATAACGTCAAGAAAACACACAATTGCGCAAACAAATAGTTACTATTAGACCACCTATACACATCGTCACTGCATATAGTAACCACATTTAAGTCACAAATAACCTACAGTTGATATTAACATAGTATCAGAGGGTCTGATATAAAAAAAAATTACCGTTTTATCTGTTTTTAAAATACAGAACGGCCCCGAAAGAGGGCTAGTAAATGATGTTTTGTTTCTGTTGCCGCATTCAATTGTCCACACAAATGTTCACTGTTTCCTATAACCTAACACTGAGCTCCAAACAACAACAAACGAATAGCGATATCACTTTCAGTACAACAAGCACCTTACATAAATACCTGTCACGTGAGCGGTTGCCCTACCTTCGTCCTGGAAGGCCATGTTCTTCTGGTGACACGGTGGCTGCTCGTCGCCAGCGTTGTAACACCGGCGCTCCAACATAACCTTTCCGCTGCAGTTTGGAATGACAAGTGATACCGCTTTTCTTAGCAGCAGGCACGGCCGCTCCGGCAGTCTATTGTTTGCTGTGATATCCGCGACGTGATTGGTTAGAAGAGAGAAAGAGAGAGATAGACGAAGGTCGGTCGGTGTGCTCGCCGCCAGGTGGCTGTAGGATGGCCGGTGGCTGCTGATTTATTCTCCCTGAAGCTGCCCCGCCTTCCTTCTCCCGGCCTCGCCGGCTCTTAAGCAGAAGATACAACCTGAGAGATTAGCAGTGTCTGTTTTGGAAACAAAGGTGCACTGCAACGGCTGTGTAAATCTAAACAAGATCAGACATTTGGTGCTTAGCTTATAGGCATGTCTGAAAAAGAAATCAGATCTGCCACCTAGCATCCTCTTGTTTACACACGCACTTTTCTTCGCACAAATATCGACAATTCATGACGTATGTTTGTTTTGATATCTCTCGAAAAAAGTATGCATGTAAGACATTCCTTTGTTAATATAAAAGTTGTCACCTGAATCACAAACATAACCTATTCCACAACGTGTGCCTTATGTAGTAAGGTTGGCGTTAAATACTCAAACCAAAAATATATTCATATCATCTTACATATTTATTCCTTTTCTTCAACCTACGTTATTAAGTTAATTTAAAGGTTTACACACATTGTTTCCCATACTTTTCAAGAAGTTTGATTCTCGTTTGAGAATAAAGCAGATCAAATGAAAGGGTTTCAGAATTTGTACAGTAACAAAACAAAAAGAACAGGTGCCTAACCTTTAAGCTTAGTCAGATACACAAAGAAAAGAAATGGCATTTTGAGGAAACAACCTTAGAAAGAAAGAACAAAAGTTCAGCTACTTAGGTGATGATTTTACTCATGAGAACACAAAGATAATGGTGTAGAACGTTCCAGAAAAAAATTTAAGAAACGAAGTATGACTTTTACAAACTCATGGGTGTCCCCGGTCAATGACATTAACCAAGAAATAAGAAGGAAAATACATGCTACAGTTATGACATTTAAAATGGGTTAAAACGCACACAAAATTAGATTACATCAGAAGAAGAAGACTTCAGAGAAGACTTGCAAATTTGCAACAGAAACGATAACTCAAAGAGTTTAAGTGACGATGGAAGGAAAACATGTCAAATATTACAATAGTACAGAAACACAGTCCGACCGGGAGGAGGTATGTAGGTAGACCCCAAAATAGAGGGATGAAGAATCTTTGAAAACGAAACGCAATTTCTTGCACGTATCCTGAAGATTAACTGAAGAAATAAGTAGACATTTTCTGTGAAGACAGAAGTCCCGATATCGAATCTCGGTTAGGGTAATTATCTGGATAAGGTCTTTTTTCCGGAGGTTTCCCTTATTCTGAGATTGACGGGCCCCGGGCTCATTTATCATTTCACCCATTTCTCTCATTCGTCGTCTAGCATTGCCGTAAGTAGATATCTACCAAACAAAATTGCTTTTGAAAAAGTTTATAAGTTTATCGATTTGTTCTACCAAAATATAAAATAAATCAACAGGGAACTTCATTTTTCCCCACAAAAGGTAATCATAATGGCAATATATTCCAAACTGAAGTCATTAAAACCAAGGAAGTTATGAACGAATCAAATGTTATTGCCATATATTGATTCAGCAAATCACCAACAAAATTTAAAAAAATGCAAAACAAGAAAATACTTAAGGGGAAATTAAAATAATATGCATTGAATAATTCTCTATTCCATGTACGAATTATTCTATATATAATAAACATTAATAAATAATTAATATAAAGTGATTTATACAGTGACACTGTTAGAAAATTATACAGAAGTTATTATTGGCATGATTATCTATTATTATTATTATTATTATTATTATTATTATTATTATTATTATTATTATTATTATTATTATTATTATTATTATTATTATTATTATTATTATTATTATTATTATTATTATTATTATTATTATTATTATTATTATTATTATTATTATTATTATTAAATTCTTATTTCTTAGATAACATACTTTTTTCTTATTTTATCTCAGTAAGTTGACTGAAAAAAAAAACAAACAAACAAACAAACGGGATCTGGAACGCAATGAAACTCGAATACGACAAAAGCATTTAGATGGATTAGCAATTAAGAATACATACTAGATAGCACTTGTGTACGTTAAGAAAAGTCTGTAGATATTAGTGAAAGGTTTAACTATCAGAAAGATCTGGATAAACGTATGATGTGCAAGAATAAATATGACTCGGGAACCTATGCTATATAGGGACTAGCAGAAAATGTAAGTACTATTTCATTTAACTACCAAGAGCACGATATAAGTAAACAATATAATTTGAATGCTGTAAAGCAAAACAAATTAAAATATTGCAATATTTCTTAGTTACATAAATAATAAATACTTTAATTAGACCCAAAACCAAACATACAGGAATATTATTTTTAGCTTAAAGACGCACGTGAGTAGATAATATATATAGATGGTCAATGCTACTTTATCCCACTATGTGTAAGGTTTGTCCATGTTACCACGCGGATCCATTTTTTGGCAACTTCAGCTATTTTGCGGTTGAAGACCACGCAACGTAACTTACCATATCTTGTAGCAGATGCTCGACATATGGGGCCTTTGCTCGCAGGCATGCCTCAGTCCTTTGCTTTTCAGCCCAAAAACAACCCTGAAGAACGGTTTATTCGCTATAGGCAATAGATTTAATAGCAGTAGGGTCTTCTCTAAGGTATCTCATATTACTTAGAATCTGCTCAACCCTGTAACAAATACGTCATGAGTAACATACCTACGTCACACATTTACAAACAAGCAGCTATTCCAAGACAGTTATGTCGCTCCCCGCTGTTGGTAGTGATGGGGAAGAAGTGGCTTGCTTGATGATAGTAAAGAATTGTCAGTGTCGGTCGCATTCCTAACGGAACACCTGTATTTCTATAATACTAAATATAACGACAGGGTTTGTAACATCGATGCTTAGGCCTACGATTTTATTGATGGAGTATTTTTAAAGATATCCCTTACTATCAAGATATTAAGCAAATTGCAGTTATGTTTTGTCGTATATGCGCATAATGCATTTTCGTTTTGATTAAGCACATTTAATAGGTAGAGTAAGTCATCAGAATTTTCACTCTTTCAAGAAATAAGAACTTTTCTCGTGAACTTTCTTCTGTGTTCATTTGAGTTGTTAGCTGAAGGAGAAAGAGGTTTTTTGAAGCACAAAACTTTTTTTGGCTGACAATAGAAAAAAAAATATTTAAAAACTGCACAAAGTACTGATTCACTCACACACTCTCTCACTCACTCGCAAACTCACTCGACGTTTTCAAAACAAGTTTTCTTTTTAAGATTAGTTTGGGGTTAGGGTTTTTCTTGAAAACGTTTGTCATATCTTTCGTTTTCCGCTGTTTTTTTTTCTCTCCCGCTCTCATGCACATATACCACAATCCTTGTTCAAAAATGCTTTTATGGGACCTCAAAACGACCTATATTCCTGTGAAATCATGACATAAAATATTTGGTGGAATAGATACTTCTTCAACTTGCTATACCTACATAATAGGAAAAGGACTAAATAAATAAGCTAACCATTTGCTTTAATTAGTGATCTAATAACTATCTGCAATTTTAAAAGACTAGAGGACTATTTCACACTTTTCATATCTACGAATGCAGGTTCTTTTCCTATTTATTTCCGTTTTTTAAAGCAAGCGTGAGATATCTTTGGCGTGCCATTAAGAGCTATCTTTCAAATTCTTGTCTTGAATTCCGAAGCAAGTTTTACTGGGGTTTCTTGTTCTTCTAGATCGAAGACGCTAAATAATGAGCGCATTAAAAATGAAAAAGAGGAGACAGAAAAGAAAAAAAGGGAGTAGAAATCAGAAACAAGGAGACTGTGCTGTGGAGGCTGAAGAGAACTTAGGACAGATGGCTAGTGATCACGCAAACAAGCTATGCAGGGGACAGAAAAATTGAGATACACATGTGCAGACGTGACTTCGATGAAAACGGCACCCTGTGGGTAGCGACACCACATCGGATTCCTATGTCCTTACGTCTGAAGCAGCAACTCCTCATCAAACTGTATTCCACAACCTCTTTCACAATCCTACTTAATTTACCAATTTAAAACACCGATAAAGTAATCAAATAAATAACGGAGAAAGATCTTGACTCCTACTTCAATTGATTTGACAAATAAATAATTTAAAATTATAAATTATTGTGGTTTATATTCCAAGAATAAGGTGCAATTATTGTCAGAATTATATAATATTATTTATGCCATAATGTCGCGCTTATGCACCAGTGTAGTGGACCTCATTATATTCACTTCTTCATAAAGATATTGCTAACCATCAATCAAAAGATCCGCATGTAGCAATCAATACTTCGCCGTTTGCGCACATTGCCACACAGCTGAAAGCGAAACTATCGAGTTCTGTATTTGAAATAAAACTATTCTATTTAATAGTTATTATTAGCATTGTAAATAACATTCTACTAAATTCAACTTGTCTTCTCGTTTTTAAAACTATGGTTTTTTCAAAGGTTATAGCATATAACTATATATATATATATATAACTATATATATATAGCATATATATCATTCAATATACGCTCTCACTGATACCTTAATCAGCAATCGCAATCCAATTTAATCTATAGATTTAAAGCATGGTGCTCAAAAGCTAATTCCAGTAAATTCATTCATTATTTCTATAATCTCTGCTTTGATTTGACTAGGGATTTAAGAATCCTACACTCGTGCAGTTTTATGTTCAATGTTGGCATTAGTACAAAATATAAAAACGGCAAGATTTGATGATATGCGAATTTAAAATATAAAAGAAGCGATAGGTACAAAATCTAATATAAACAGAAGCAAAAGGTAATGTGGAATAAATATTCAGAGTTTTGCACCAAACGAAATTACCTTCAGTGATTATACTAAAAGTATAAAAAATGAGTTCTTTTTGCATTGTAATTATCTTACTGAATCCCCTCTTGCTTATAATTTTTCTTATGTAATTTAATTGCGCTTTCAGACTCATGCTTCTTGTCATTAGATAGCTAATTATTTCTCGACCTTCGTCCCGAAGTTATGATCATAACAAGCATTGTTAACCTCAATTAAATTACCGAAAAGTTTTCAGCTCTGAAGATAATTACCTTGTCGCAGGCTTTAAATGTAATGTTTGGGAATTTAAAACGAAGTAACTGTTAGAACCACAACTTACAATTTATAATATTATATCGCAAAAAGGTTTTTGTCATCACCGGAGATTGATTTGAATCCGTTTTTTTACTTTCTCTACTACTTATAGTAAGTAGGGGAAGTATTGTATTGGACCCAAAATTTCCACGTCGAGATTTCACCGGAAATATATGTTTTGAGACCGTCTGAATAAAAAAAATCTGATGTGTTGCACTGACATGACTTTCTCTACTCTTGTACTAACCATTCTTACAAACTCTTATTCCTATATCTTCTTCGTGTTAGTTAAGATAAACATTTGTACAAATTATCTTATTGCTTATTTCCTTGTAGATGCAAGGGGAATATTGGAATACAGTAGGCTTTGTGCGATAGTCAAATCTTTTAAAGCTTTGAGATTCCGTTCTCTTTGTACACGTAACATATAAAAAAATGAACAACGATGACCCATTTCATGAAAGTTCCAAGTTTTCCGAAACTCACACACATAACAAGGTATATCTCCGAAATGGTTCACCCTACAAGAAAATTTATTGAGACATAAATTGTGTATTTTAGCAAGATCTACATTTTTTGTATAGTATAATTTGGTCTATCTCTAACGGTTTACCAGTTATGCAAAAGTCGTCCAGAGTAAATACGACTACAGGGGCTATAGCCAGAAAATTCAAGATATACATTTCATTTGTCATAAAAATATCTCAAACATATGACATTTTAATCAAAATCGTTAGAGCCATTTTCAAGAAAATCAAAATTTTCGAAAAATTTTCCATGTAAAGGGTAGTTTAGGGTGGGACTATTTTCTTCAAAATCTTCGTGTCACATCCTTGAACGACATTAAACTTAAATACCAACTTTGGTTTTTAACCGACTTTTCGTTTTTGAGCTATGCTCTCCACAGACTGACAGACTGACAGTCACACAGACACACACACGGACCTTTTTCTAAAAATGCTTTTTTTGGATTCAGGGGGCCTCAAAACATGTATTTCCGGTGAAATCTCGACTTCGAATTTTTGGGTGGAATACAATACTTCCCCTACTTACCAGTAGAGAAAGTAAAAAAAGCATTCTTTAGAAAAAGGTCAACGCGCACGTGTGTGTGTGTGTGTATGTGTGTGTGTGTGTGTGTGTGTGTGTGTGTGTGTGTGTGTGTGTGTGTGTGTGTGTGTGTGTGAGAACAGCATAACTCAAAAGAGAAGAGTTGAATTGCTATTTAAGCTTAATATATTTCTAGGACACCAAGACTGTGAAGAAAATTCCTCCTCTCTAAACTACCCTCTGCAACAAAAGTTTTCGACAGTTTTTATTTTCTCGCAAATGGCTCCAACGATTTTTTACCTATGTTAAAGACATTTTTGTGACGAATTAAATGTATATTTGAATTTTCAGACCACAGCCCATGTAGTCCTGTTTACTCTTGATGGCTTTGTTATTACTGGCAAACCTTAAGAAGTAGAACAAATCTTACTACACAAAAATGTAGATCTCGCTATAATTATGTTATGTCCAAACGCATTTTTTGTAGAGTGAACCATTTCGGAGATATTCCTTGCTATTTGTGTGAGTTTTACAACGCTTATACTTTTCTCATTATCTCTTGCACGTGCAAAGAGAACGGAATTTCAAATCTTATATATAGTGACCAGCTTTAAAATATTTGACTATCGAAAGTCATAGGAGTGCAACACATCATATTTTCATGTATAAGGGAGCCAAAAAATAATAAGTTTTGTATTATAAACTGTGACCTGTTCAACGATTTTCGTTAAAATTTAAATACAAGTTGTGGACCCTCTTACCTCTAATACTTTGACTACCTCGTTCGCTCTCGGATCTGTTTATTACAATACGCTTTCTTTTCGCCTACATTCTTAAACATAAATAAACCACACTGAAGAACAACAGTAAAATTAGAGTGAGCCTGCGCTTTGCATGCGTGTGCAGGCAGTAACACTTATAACGGCAGAATATTTCTTGCAATACGGAGTAGGGATAAGGAATACCAAAAACCCCTTAATGGAATTCAGAGTTTGAGGTAGTAATGTTCAAGCGCAAATTTATAAGCTCGTATGTTTTTTGCGGGCCATAATGACCTAATTGTCGACGGGCTCTTAAGCCCCACTCACTCACCCACCCGCCAGCCTCTGTGGTGTGGTGCACGTGTATCTGCCTCACATCTAAGAGGTCCCGATTTCGAATTTTGGTGAAGGTCAGTTATCCCGGATAAGGCTTTTTTTTTTCGAGGTTTTCCCTGAGAAGAAACTTTAAGCTCTATGAACCTCTGTCTCATTTAAGCACCATTTCACCAATTTCTTTGACTAATCGTCTGATATGAAATTATGTTAGAGGACGTTAATATGAAAAAACAAGAAAAAGAAAACTCAACCTTCATTCACTCATACACTCACTCGTAATTTTTGCTCATTCTTTTTACTTCCCCTCGCCTTCCGTCTTGTCGATTAAAGAGGATTTCAGCTCAACATTGCAGTTTGTAGAACAGTGGGATATACATATAATATCATACTTTTAATAAAATGTTGATAATTTGTTCCAGATACGAAGGAATACGTGTATGACCAGGAAAGAGGACTGACTCCCAAAGGCTTGGCGAGATAGGTAGAAGTCCCAGGAGGGCTTGGAGTGACGTGACTATAAACTATTTGGAGCCATGTACCATCCTGACATGTACCTACTTGAACAATGTACCTACTGTTGTTGGATGTATTCTCTTGAGGTCACATCACAGTGATCTTGCTTCAGAACGTGAACAAGGTATCGCATCGGCTGGCTAGTGCGGTGGGCGATACTTCGGGGGTAGGAGGGTGAGAGGGTGAAATTACGACACACTGGCTACATTTCCATCTCCCCAGATGAAGTGGCTGAAGCAGTATCGGCTAAATCCAATGGGGACAGAGCGAATCGACGATGAATTCAAATTGGATCCGGCAGGTTCCGCTACATCAGGAAACCAGTTAACTTAACCTTTCCTCCTCCTCCTCCTTCTCTCCCATTCCCATGCAAAATGGACGCATTGAAAAATTAAAATCTCAAAAAAGCCAGCCTTAGTTAGTGAAACTGCCGCAGAAACATTGGTAAGGTTATTTCTTGCACACCGTACACACGCAAATGTAGTTACGGACTGGTATAAAGATTTAGACAATTTAGGTTAAACCCTCAGAAATAGTTTCACGGAGAAAACTAATTTAATATCCGCGTGTACTTCGAACGTTTTATTTTAACAGAAACTGGCAATGTAATGTGGAAACGAAGAAAGCTGCTTTATATGCACTGAAGGGGAGCTAAATTTTGCCATTTTTACCGCCCTATAACGTATTATTGCATTGTATCTACCTACCCAACATTTCCTTACTTAGAGTTTACTAAAAATACATATTTTGAGCTTCCTGAACCTAAAAAGGCCTTTTTAAAAAAATTCCAGAGTGTATTTGTGAACAACACAAATCAAAAACGAAAAGTTAATTAAGTATCGAATTTGGTATTTAAGTTCAGTATATTCCAAAGGATATTAAAAAAAGTCGCACCCCAAGCTACCCTTTACGTGAAAAAATTTTCAAAAATTTTTATTTCCTCAAAATGGCACTAACGATTTTGATTAAAATGCCCTACATTAAAGTTATTCACATCACAAATAAAGTGGGTATCTTAACTCTTGGCATTAGTTTGTGAAGTCCTCAACAATGGCAAGTAAAGTATTTACAATTCTGTGTAATTGGTAAAAGTTTAAGTCACAACACACAAACACAATTGAAACACAATTTATTCCACATAATGTTTTTGAAGATTGTCTCCGTTTTCAACTGGCTCGCGAGCTAGTTCCATACTAAGAGTAAGCTAAAGTAGCTAATGTAAACAGTGCCAAGAGCAAACACACCATCAAATGTTTCAGTTAAAGCCCCCGATATGGCATAACACTTATAAAGGTCTATAGAAATAAACAACAAAACAAATTTTTTGTAGCATGAGCCATTTCCGAGATATGCGTTATTAAAGCTTCAAATTGTTCAATACTTTTGCCATTCTTTTAAAGCCCTGTCGATATTAAGTAATTCTTCGTGCTTAGGTATATGAAAAATGGATGGACTTTTCAGGGAACCATTAAATTGCATTTCTTAAACATCCGCCTATCGCTATTTTCTTGTATCTACATATATTACTTCTGCAAATATTTATCTCGATTAAACTGAAATATGTGGAAAAATAAGTTTTGGAAAGTATAGTTAGTATATCTACTAATAAACGATAATATTCTGTAAATATAATACTTATGTGACGTCAATAGCAATCTTACTCTGACCCAAAACATTCTTGTAAATTTAACGATTTATTGACGAATCACTCAAAAGTATTTTATGTATAGCTTTTTGTCTTCCTCCTCCTCTTCCTTCTTCTTCTTCTTCTTCTTCTTCTTCTTCTTCTTATTCTTTTCCTTCTTCTTCATCCTCATCCTTTCCCGTGTTTTTATTCAAAACTCACAAGCTCACACGAGCCATTTTTTTCTTTGGGTTCATGTTTAAATCTCGCAAGAGAATGTTTTAGTGAAATACAATACTGATAACAATAGAGAAAGTAAAGAGCATCTAACGATAAAAGAAAATAAAGATCTACTCAAACCTTTAAAATAATTCTAGAAGCCAAACTAAGTCGTCTTTCATGGTCTGGAGTAACTGATAGCCTCTGACTCCCGAAGTCGTGGGTTCACGTCCGCGTGGCGGGCGATGGATTTTTTCAGGCGTAAGAATTGTTAGCATGATTTCTTTCGGAAAGGAAGGTGCCGCGTCACGTAAAAGAATCTCAAGCCTGATAAAGAGGCCTCTGAGCAAAATTAAGCGATCTTTCAATGTAGAATGAGACGCTAAGAAGCATAGCAGTTCCCATAAATGAAATCTCAATTTCAAAATTTATTTTTCTATGAGTGAGATAGAACCCTGGAAAATGCCGTGGCCGGGAACTAGAGCTGCCACGCTCTAGCCTACTGCACCGGCAGTTACATATACCCCATAACACTGAGATGTAGCTTTAAGCAAATATTGAGGCGGCGCCGTGGCCGAGCGGTTAGCGCGCTCGCCTACCACCTAGGCGGCCCGGGTTCGATCCCAGGGACCCGCATGTGGTATTCGTGGGGGACGAAGCGGCGTCAGGGCGGGTTTTCTCCAGGTGCTCCGGTTTCCCCTGCCATCTCATTCCACCGGTGCTCCATCTTCATTCCATGTATCATCAGAGTCACCGCCTGCGGTGCCGTAGTAGTAAAAGCGGGCGTTAAACACTACAACAGCAACAGCAGCAAATATTGAATTATTATAATTAACATTTATTTTCTCCCAAAATAAAATGATAATTAAAATACATCTGTACAATTTGTTTATGTACTTATTATTAAAAAGCTTAACTAAGAAACTAATTTTTTCAACAGGTAATAATTGCATTAGCTGTGGCAATTTTTCAGAATAGTAAAACATAATAAAATAATTGATTTTTCGTTAATACAGAAATAAACACATGTGGTCTATATATTACATATTAAAACCTCATTGGGTTCACATAAATCGATTTGAAATTATGAATTTTTTATATTTCACAGAAGGTATCCTTAACAATTTATTGTATGAGGTACGTAATTCAGTGGACTCCAGCACGCATGGAAGCGGTTGTTCCAAAAAGTTTCTTAGTTTTCTTTGTTTTGGTAAGAAGGGTCTGTAAGCCTGAAGCCAATGTTTGAGATGGGGCAATCTGGTGCACAGCACTGGAGTTGTCCATTTCCTGCAAAACGACGCATTCAAGCATTTAAGGAAAGGATTTAAGTTGTGGTACAAGTTACAGAACGTGGATATTAAAAGGGGACGAGGGGGCAGGGAAAGGAGAAGGGTGCCGTTATATGATGGAGAACAGTAAGGTCCATCTATAGCTGACCGAGCTGGGTCTGAGATTAAAATCACTCATCCTGTAGTCATCATCCCCCTGTTCCTCCCTGCAAATGAGTCATATTAACCCCTCCTTCTCACCCTTTTACCCCCGCATCCACCCTGCCTCTGTAAGCAGCAAGCTTCAATATACAACACGGGATCGCGAAGAGCGATGGAGATTCTTGGAGGGAGAGAAAAAAAAAGTCCTCATTTATGAGCAGATCCACGTTACGATGTAGGATGAAACCTGAGCAAGTTGGAGGCTGAGGAATTTTTATTTATTTTTCAGAGGTGTACTCTGTTCCACGCGGCCACTACGGGGGTAGTTTCAGCATAATGAAAGGATCAATCAAGACAAACAACATGACCTCAGTATCTAATTAACATCACTTCCTCAACATGGATTGTATGTTCACGATTGCAAAAACGTATGACGACTTCGATCTATGAGTACTTTTAATTCTGCAGGCGCTATTCAATTGTAGACAATATTGCAATAAAAATGCGGGAAGCCCAGCATTGGGTATGACATCTTCAAGGAACAACCAAACTATTTGAATTTATCAACACTTACACAACGCTTTTCTTTTCTTGATTACCCTTCACTTATGTGGGACTTACAAGCCAGTGCCTAGAGCCAGACGCCTGTCGGGGAGCACAGGAATTTATGGACCGGACAGAGTGAAGACCTAGAAGCGGGTGGTCAGCCCAGCACCAGGTATGAGAGTGAGGGAGAGGATAATGTGAAATGCAGGCGAAATGTTGATTGAAAAGGTGATAATGGAGCAATTGGTGGAATGAGTGACCGGGGCAAACTGGAGAACCTGCACTGACGCCGCTTCGTCCACCACAAATAGCACATGCGAGTCCCTGGGATCAAACCCGGGCCACCTAGGTGGTAGGCAAACGCTACAAGAGGTGCTAAATATGCATTCTGACCATCACTTCCTAGCCTGAAAAACTTCTTATGGCTTAAGATTATCATCAAATGTAGTTCTTTTTCCCGTTCCTTAGTTTTATGCACTGCTGCGAAGTTTGTGTCTTGAAGAATATGACAAACAGCTCATACGTATTCATCAATAACTTTGGGAACCAACATTTTGGAGCATTAAAACACAGCTATAAAAAAATTCCCTAACACTTGAAACAGCTTGTTTCCAATCCCTCATAATAAAATCCAAAACAGAGCGACTGAGAAGTCGTTCTTCACATGTATAGGAGCAGCAACGATAAATCAAGACAAAAATGTAAACATTCTGATACGTAATTTATATTAATTTTTAATAATTTAATATTTAATTTATTATTAATATATTAATATGTAATTGTGAAAGATTTTAGAATGGACTCCACCTGGAAGAAGAAGAGGAGGAGGAGGAGGAAGAAGAAGAAGAAGAAGAAGAAGAAGAAGAAGAAGAAGAAGAAGAAGAAGAAGAAGAAGAAAAAGAAGAAGAAGAAAAGGTAGACCTCGAAATAGAACCTGGAATGTGAGGAAGGGGATGGAATAAAAGGATAGATAGGGATGAATAGAGAAAAAATTCTTTAGGCAAAGAAAGATGCCTAAAGATTGAAACTCCGTATATAAATAAAATAAATTGTGAAACGCCACCAAAAGGTAATAAAGCTTGTTAATAGTAATTCAAAGAGACAAATTCACTACAGATCTCACATCGATCCGTTGCCACCACCCTTTGAAGGCAAAATAGTCTCATAGTGGCTCATTTAACCATTTCAGAAAATCGCTGCGGGATCATACAAGAAGAAAGGGAAGAAAGGTAATATTTCACTCATAAATAAAATCAATATATTTAAACCCGCTATAACAGTGCCGTGGAACCATTTACAAAGCACAATTTCATATACTAAATGATCCGTGCCCTTCCTTGAAATGTCAAGAGATGGCGTTGTGGTCATTTATCCAGCTTTTATTCTTAGCATATGCATTTTAATACAAAACTTATATCTTGAAACGTTGGCTTCTGCAAATAGTAATTTTAAAGTGCAGTTGCGATTATGGTGAATGGAATAGAATGAACTGTTTCCTTTATAGGTGACCAAAGCATTGTGTCATTCTCAGAAAACCATTACAAAACGCCACCTATAAATTGTCCTGCAGCCGTCAAGCAGAGCAAATTTTGCTACTCTGCATTCCGGCAATTGTGTTCAAGCTGTCAAAGAAGTGGTCAAGTCCTGGCAAGATTAGGTACACTTTCATACACTGCATAGCGACATTGGATCGGGTTAGAACCTTTAAATTATGAAATTAAGAGTTATAATTTAAATCTATCAATTAGAAAACAAAACCCATTACTTTCACTAGAAATAGATTAATAGGTGTACTATAGGACAAATTACTTCTTTCAGTTATTTGTGATATACTGTATAACGTATGAAAAATGTAAACATGGAGGAAAATCTAGGAAAGCTTCGAAGAATGTTCCGTATAATTTGAATACATTTTAAAAATAAAAAGCTACGAAAAAAAGTCAAATAATCTTGATCTACAGCATATATTGGGTCTTATGGACCTACATCTTCAACAAAAACTGATCCGATAATTTTTTCTTGATCTTTTAAGTTTCAACACTTCCGGGAGTAACGCCCCTGCCTTTATGAGCTGCAGGTTGCCCTGGCCCCGAAAGATATTCCCTGGTAAACAGCCTCTTTAAAAGTGTCATGTGAGGTGTAAACAGGACTTAGTGAAGGTATAGGGGAAGGAAACCCCAAAATCAAATCCAAGGGATGTTAAAACTTCAAAGCTTGACAAAGGTCTAAGGGAAGGGCACCCCAAAATTAAGGTATTAAACCAACTGGCCACGCATATCACTTGAGACTTTCGAAATGACTACAAATCTTCAACAGAGGACACTGAAATAAATTTCTATGACACTAGGTGTTCCATATATAACTGATTTGGAGTCATGGCCAATAACTAAGCATGGATCATCGACATATATATTTGTAATCTGAAAGACTACACCGAAATATATAAAAATACATTTTAGGAACATATTCAAACAACGAGCCAAAATCTGCTATTAATTTTTCTTCCACACAATAGCCGATAATTAATCGCATTGATTGACCTTGCAGTTGGTGTAACTAGAAGTCCGGGACATAAGTACTTGAAATACGTTAAGTCACCATTAGAGTGTGTTATCTTACATGAGTTTGAGATCTTGTGTGGTTTACCTGGGAAAATGCGAGTGAGTTGGAGAATTTAATGTCGTGTCGGCACGTAGACCATGGTAGCTCAAGGGTTAGAGCAATCGGACGGAGACTGCAAGATCCGTGGTTCAAATCTCGGCTATGGTATTACATTTTTCATCCTATCGTTTCCGAGTCAAAACCTATCCAAAACTGTATAACATTTAGTCCTCAGGGGCGAAGATATATAGGAAGACCATGATGACGTCAGGAGGACAATGTGCTACACAGTGCGTAGGTACAACGGGTAACAATAGCCCGATGCCGTAAAGATGATGATGTATTTAGTATGCATTTATGGAAGCGGCAACTATAGGAAATAATAGTTCATAAACTTCTACAACAGTACCGCATAACAATCAAGAATTCATTACTCGTTTTCGTTGCTAATCAATTTTTAGCTCGAGTTAATATCACTTCAGAATGACAGATGCTTTTGAACATCTGTGTCAATATAACGTTGGCGTGCAAATTTGCCCCCAGTATTTGTTTGAATAGTTGTTTTAACAAATAAAATAGAGGATTATGCCTGAGAACAGAAAATTTAATCCTCAGCTGAAAATAGTGGCAAATAAAATAATCGTAGATACATGTGAAAAATCCAAAGAAATGTAAATAGCATTTGACTTAAATCATTAGCTATACTAAAACAAAAATACTTTATTTGGTGTGTAATTATAAAGGAAGGAGTATGTTCTCCCACTTTTTCTACTTCACGGCAATAAAACATACCAACACTTATCCATAAGGAAGGACCATACAAATATTAAAAAAGGAAAAGGAGAGTTTAGACTCCGGAAAAACGAAGACATATATCAAAGTAAATAATGTGAAAAAATTTCAGATACTTTCTTTCTTTACCTGATTACTCCTGCCTTATGTAAGACTCACACCTCATAGGACTTACAAGCCTGTGCCTAGGGTCAGACGCCTGTCAGGGAGCAGAGGAACCTCTGGACCAGACAGAGTGAAGACCTGGAAGAGTGGTCAGCCAAGCCCAGGTATGATAGTGAGGAAGAAGATGATATTAAATGCAGACCAAATGGATGATTGGAAAGGTGTTAATGGAGCAATTGGGGAAATGAATGGTGGGGAAATCCGAGAACCCGGAGAAAACCCGCCCAGGTGCCGTTTCGTCCACCACGAATAGCACATACGGGTCCTTGGGATCGACCCAGGCCGCCTAGGTGGTAGGCGAACGCTGACCATTAAACTCAAGAGGAATTATTTTGATGATCTTGTAAGTATTGTGACGTCGGGCTCGGCACTCGGCGGGGACGAACGGGGCCGGGCTACTTCACGCCCTATGCCGGGCCAGCTACCGGCAAATATGTTTAGGGCCGGGTGTACGTACGTGACTGCAACAATCGAAGCGGCAGAAACTAAAGGGGTTTCGGGAATGTTCTCGAGACTTCTAGCTGAGTCATTTCCGGTGTGTGTGTAGAAGTCGAGAAAGATCCATGTAACGTCATCCTCAGTATATAAAGAAGCCTGAGAAGAACAGTTGGTAGTGTGTTTTAGAATTGAGTTTCGGACATGAGTCGGTGAGCGTGTCAGTGAGTGCAAGACAGCTGTGCATGTGTGTCTTGTGTTAGTACATCTTAAGAAGACTCAAAGAGTGTCACGAGTGATAGTAACTCGTAATTAGAATATGAGAGAGTAAAAATGAAGAAAGGCACTGAAAGGACTGAGCAAGGTTTTAAGAAGTAAAAGTTGTGAGTTGAAATAGCCCGAAAGACTGTAGACTGTGTTGACGACGAGAATTTGTGGTAACATTTTAGGCGACAATAAAGTGATAGAAAAGCAACCAGACTGGTTTTGGTCGTCTTTGTTACAGTCTAATGAGAATAAAAAAAAGCAATCTAGAACCATCTTAGTGTCATTCTTAAACATTTCTTAATTTTGAGTCCCCTATTTAAGATCTTTACTACTGGAATGCTTCAGAAGAAAAGACAATTGTGATGTTGTACTTGAGGCAGAAGGTAGGTAAGTTAGTTTTGACATGTTTGCTTCCGTGACGTTGTTACAGGCTTCTTGGGATGGAGCTAAAGGTATACCTCACGTCCACAGGATGATCACTACTCTGGTGCTGCAATACGTGACATCGCACAGCAACATTACGCTAATTTCCTTTCCGTTGGTAGGATCGCTTCCAAATAACCAGTAAGGGTACACAGTGGACATTATTAAGGGTCATTATTGTCATATTGTAACCATCCAGTTCGACCTTCCGTTCAAGAGAGGAGAGGGTTGTGGTTTTCGTAGGGAGTACATCATTATAACAGATGCTGGGAATATAATCGTCTCACAAATGGGGGGGGGGGGGGGGAGCGGGGGCCGGGGACAGCTCCTACACGTCTCGAAGAGGGTGTGTGTATGTGTATGTGTGGACGTGATGGGTAGCCCATTACACAACCCTGTCCTATCACATATCCTATAGTTCAGCAAGGGCAGAAACATTTTTTTCTTCTCTTGTTTTGGCTCCTCCACCTGTTTTTGGAATTTCCCTTGCACATTCTCTTATTATTCAGTATAAAATTGTGTATAAGCAGATATAATCACAATGTTAATCCCAGCTCGGTGGTGTAGAAGTAGCGCATCTGTATTACCAATCAGAGGGCTTGGTTTGATCCTCGGTTTGAGTATGTTGTCCGGTTGAGGTTCTTCTTCTTGTGCTGAGAAGATAGATGTCAGCTCTGAGCACCTTTAACATACATTGTTTACTCAACCGATATCTATGTCTACTTTAGGAATGACGAAAACTTTTCTGCTACTGTATCACCTGAAATCAAGTTTATTACTTTTAGCAGTTCCGAGTGTCATGTGCTACCTTTTTACAAATCATCGCCCGAAAGATGACTTAGAATTCCAACTTTCAGTACGCAATTTCCTAAAATTGCATTTTTAAGCACAAAATGCCTCAGTACTGCTATGCCCCACTTATCTCGAAAAGGGCAACTGCACATTATATGGGACATTTCAATTTTAATTACCGGAAGTATGCAATCATAAGAAAATATAAATGTATTCCAACGTATCTCTGATATGAATTTTCAACAGATACTCGTTCCCAGAGAGCACATAAATGTGGATGGATGATCAGGCATTACAATACTCGAAATGTGTCCTTAGTTAAGCAACAGGTCATTCAAAACAAAATGTCCGTCACTTCAAACACTGAATATATATTTATTTTGCTAATAGGAGTAAATATTTAGCAAGGGTACCAAGACCGCCCTCTAACAAATTAATATCTCTTATAAAAAGACCTAACATTTATAAAAAATTCAATGACTTAGTAGCATATTGCCTACAAAGAATTGTAAGTGATACTTATCAGGTCGAGAATGCATTTCGGGAATAGGAGTCCCGCAGGGTCCAGTTGTCCCAAGCATTTGAGATCTGATAAGTAATTTATAGTTCGTGGTAAGTCAAATTCTTCTTGCAATACTTGAAAAACCCGTAAAAACAAATCATAGCTACTTTTACATATTTTATTTAACATTAAGAGAAAATGAATTCTCTATATGAACAAGTGAAAAGCTACATCTGAATTACCTATATGGACAAAGCCTTCTTGTTCACCCTTTTGTTCATGAATTTCGCAATAGATTCTTTACTTGAAGTAGCACATGTCTTGGTTTCTGGATTATTTGTTTATGTAGTCGAATTGAATATTTCAACTTTTGATAGTCATTCATTTATAAAAATGAGCGACATTGCTATTGAAGAAGCTGCTGATCTAGTTTGTGCATCACTTTTACCAGTGAAGTTGAAACAAAGATATATTGAAGCTTACAACGCTTTCCGAAAGTGGTACTTTGATAAAAACGGTAACAGTTATACCAGTGAGACAGTGTTATTGGCATATTTTCATGAGAAATCTAAAAAATATACATCTCCAGCGAGTTTATGGCACGATTATTCTATGTGATGTGACGTCATTTCCTAATGGTACCGTAAGTATTAACAACAAGCTTTAGCCTTGTTACCATGCTAATTGATCAATGAATTGTAAATTTAACTTATGCTACCAAATATGTGCTCGCAATGATTAACTCACGTATAAAATATTTAAAAAAATAATTATAGGTACAGTTAGCAAATTTCCATTAGCATCTCTCTGATAAGGTGATGTTATATTAATGTGACGTATGTTCAAAATGTATCTGTATTATCTCTCATCATGAAAGGGACGTGGGATTAACTACAGCAGACACAAAATTTAACGGCGGGTGGCAGAAGGAGCTGGTCAACAACATCCAATCAAAGGCTTGTCACATCTCCCGATGTTCTATAGTTAAACATGTAATGAAATAATGCTGTAAAACCGGTGATAGATATAAATTTCATTTGCACCCGTAAAGTTTATTTGCACAACAGGAAAGACGATAGTAGTGGCCGGCTATCAGCCGCCATGAAATTTAGTGTCTGCCATCGTTACGCGATAAGTATTAACATATTATAATTCCAAAATTGATAGCTCGATTGCGTTCAAATTAGGCGTACTTCTTTCCGACTGTGAATTGCAAATACTGTTCCATAAATTCTTCACATAACAGACAAGTAACAGTCTAAAGGATGGAACAATTTATAATCCTGTACCTTCACTACATGAATTTAGTTACAAAGTTAAAGTGTATGTGGTAACGTTGGTACAACTACAAGACGAATACTGAAGCAGCAACAGCAGAAAATGTCCTCAACTGTAAATATTGCATATATCTGAAATGTAACAGTGCTTTTTTATGCTTCGTGTAGCACATGGAATGTGTACCACAGTTCTTCCCAAATTCAAACCAACTGTTTTATCAGACTAAAGGTCAAAAAACGTGTTATCGTCTCCGTCATCGTTGTCAAATGTTACTTCCGCTTGTCATCTGCTTCACTGGGAGAGAATAAACCATTGTATGAAAACTCAAGCGGCAGGTAAACGATTCCAAGAAACTGACCATAAAAGCTCTCAGAACTAGTTTACTAAGGATGGTTTCATAGAAAGACAGGTAAAGAAAGGGGTGCTGTATTGTAAGCAGCTTAAACACCAGGTAAAAGGTTCAAAGCCCTTCAGGTTGCTGACCCTGCGAGGACAAGTAGCAAAATTTCATCTTATAGAAAACAACAATAAAAATGAATGTCAAGAAAAATTACCATAAAGAAACCTGAACACTCGAAACGTTAATTTATCAGTGACTTACCAGGAATTGCATACAATTTGTAACGGCTTTATTTCTAATATAAACTTGTTTCATAAGACAAATTTTCATTCCTTTGCTTTATAACGTAGCCTCTTTTTGGTCTTATCGTGAGTCAAACAGATGCTTATTTGCATAGTCACTAGCAAAAGGTACTGGTTGGAGCAATAGTAATAAAAGCTCAACTAATGATAAAGCTGAAGATATTATTTCTAAAATCAACGATTTTTGAATAAGGACTGTCGTTTTCTTACAGTAATGCGATAATATATCTAACTGCTGGAAGCTGCTGAATTACTTAACGCAAAAAGAAAAAGGAAAAAAAAAAAAAAAAAAAAAAAGGAGAGAGAAACAGACTAAGCAGTTGAAAACTTCAAAGGCACCAACTTCACTGTGTGCTTAAATTTGGAAAAACTAAAGGAAATAACAGCAACACATTTCGCCAGAAGATTAAATTTGACAATTTTAACCACATTTAATTTGTTTTAAGTTGCTATCATATATGTATTCTCAGATTCAAGAGAGCATGAGGAATAATCCTAAAAACTAAGCCCCGGCGCGACAGTCCAGGAAAGGCAGAGGCCTACCGTCCAGCCGCTGCGTCCCCCACCTCTGCCCACTACAGGCGTCATTGGTGAGGTTTAGTACTGGAGGATGGGACGTGGTCAGCGCCCCGAGCCCTCCCGGCCAGTTATGTGGTCTTCTCGACCTGGGAGAATAATCCTAGTCAAAGAAAAATTCCCACTATCCAGCCGGGAATCGAACACGGGACCC
The DNA here is from genome assembly GCA_030765045.1 of Tenodera sinensis. NCBI lineage: Eukaryota > Metazoa > Arthropoda > Insecta > Mantodea > Mantidae > Tenodera > Tenodera sinensis. The sequence continues at coordinate 177,890,293 of CM060961.1, read as the reverse complement.
CTTGCACAGCAAGAAAGTGCTCTACCAAATGACCATTTTATTCGTCATTCCAATGTCAAAACTTTCGGCATTTTCATTAAATCATAAAACTCTTCTTGTAACAACATGTAAACAGGTAAATAAATAAACAAACAAATAAATAGATAAATCAATAAACAAACAAATAAGTAAATAAACAAATAAATACATTTTGGCACCAAAAGCAGCTTAGTGTGAGACAGGTTTAGAATTTTTTCCCCATCAAATACATGTAATTTAAGTAAGAAATGTTGTAACTTTCCAAAGTCTCACTTTTAAAATATTCTTGAAATGTCGAAAAGGACCTATTTCAGTACTTCATTTTAGACAAACGGAATAAAAGATAAACACATGAATAGATGTACTTTTCTTATGTAACTATAGTATTTTAAGTTGTAAAGAAACCAAAAGGTTAGACAAGAAAGCACCAAACTAGAAGAATAAAAAAGAGCTTTTTGTTCCTTCAAAGTTTGCCACTTCTGCCCATTTCTCTCACTCCCCCTGCGATGAAATGGAAATGATACCACAAATGTCTCCATGTGCCATATGTAGGGTTGGATAATGGATTTAGGAAGGTTTCTATCTGGTGTACATAGAATGCTAAAAGTGTGTCTTAGACTTCTGTAAACACTTGTCTTGCACCGTATGTAATTGAGATAGATTTCCTGCACAGCACTAATCCATCCCAGACTTCTGATTCAGTAGACATCGAGTACACAGATATACGATACGATTGGACTACTTACTATAGGACATAACGCGTTGTTTGCTCAAATCCTTGGCAAGGTTGAATACACACTGTGAAAATAAACTATTTCTGGAACTTATTTGTCTCCAAGTTTTGAGAGAGCTTCAATCAATCTTTAACGCAATCGATCTTTTAGCTTCACCTGTTCATCTAACTCTAACCTCTTGCTTCCCGGGCGCTTATTTTTAACAGTTATAAGTAATTCAAGGAATCAAATAGGAATGCAACTACATCGCAATCGCTGGATGTGATGACCGCATAACTGTTCATTAAAATACCTAGTACCTAAAAAAGTTCAGTGCGATAGATAATGCTAATAATATTAATAATTAATAATAATAATAATAATAATAATAATAATAATTATTATTATTATTATTAATAATAATAATAATAATAATAATAATAATAATAATAATAATAATAATAATAATAATAATAATAATAATAATAATAATAATAATAATAATAATAATAATAATAATAATAATAATAATAATAATAATAATAATAATAATGATAATAACAGTAATGAGCAAATGTGTTAGGATTTAATAGGTTCCTGCTTGGAGACCGTTCTAAGTGCATGCCTACATTTGCTTTAAATTAGTAAATGCCCAGTAAACGAGCCCCTGAAATTTTAGACATTAAATGAATCCACACTATATGTGGGTATCAGGATGTGACCTTTATGTCCTTTGGCTTACCCTTTCCCTGTTAATACCGACTATGTCAATGCTACCACCCTTCGAAAATTAATTACAAATATGTTGGAATATACCTACCCATATTATTATGGCTGACTAAAGTTGAGGCCTTTTGATCTGTTTAGAATCACTTTTATTTTCTCTACTGCTTAATCACATTAAGTTGAAGAATTACATTCTGCCGAAACATTGGATAGCCGCTCCTGATAGCCGTGGTCGCTGGAGGGTAAGTCTTTGGTGCTCCGCAGCGCAGATGGTCGTGGTTCGAGTCCAGCCTCGGGCATGAGGTAGTATACGTGTAAATGTGTGTGTGTGTGTGTGTGTGTGTGTGTGTGTGTGTGTGTGTGTGTGTGTGTGTGTACAGCATAACTAAAAATCGAACAGTAGCTTAAATACCATACTTGGAAAATCTCCTTACTCTAAGTTACTCTTTACGTGAATCAATGTTCATTTTTTTATTTTCTCAAAACATGAATTCATATGTATTAGAGATATTTATTTTCTTGGAATAGCTTGTGAACTCTTCTTTATTCAGGAGTTTTGAATTCTATTGTATAATCTTTTAGTTTTTCCCACATTTCTTTTTTAGTATATTAAAGACTTGCATAACAAATGTAATGCTAATTAAATAGTAATGCATTCATTCGTTTTGGAACTCTTCGTAAGAGGGAAGGTATTTTTCTTGGAAATCATTCCTGTGACTTATTTATTTTGTTACAACTTGAATACAAATTATTACAAATTGAAAAATTCAATTTCTATTTGAGGAGATGAAGAGGCTATATTGAGAGAAACAAAAGGAACGATCCACAGAAGAATAAATGAGCCATGGTATTCACTATTCTGATGTTTAAAGGCAATATTATACCGTTGTATATGTAGGTTTTGAGATGACATGTACTTGGCAGTGGTAGCAGAAGGGAGGAAGAATATTCACAAATTGTCTCCCATATTCCCTCCTGTGTTTTGTCTCTGACGCAGCGATCGTAATATTGCATGTTTTTCCGCTACAGAGTTTATGGTGTGGAAAACCCTAGCGAGACTCTTTCAAACATTAACTGGCGACGCATCTGCAACCTGCAGAACGTCGTTGGTCGGAAACATCATTCGCAGCAGGCGAAGCCAAACCTTCATCTGCTCTAGGCAGCATATTACATATTATTTGAGAACTTTAAAGGGGACATCCCTATATCTGAATTCGTTGTAGATCTTCTTTAGCATGGTTTCCTTCGGAAGGGAAGTACAGCCAGTGGTCCGTAGCGTAGAACCTCAAGCCTGATAAAGAGGCTCTGAGCAAAATTAAGGGATCTTTCACACTCAATATAGAACGGTACGCTGAGAACAGCGTCCATACAGGCTCCTATATTCGTTCTTTATTACTTTTTCATACATATTTTATTACATATTGTTTTTATACAAGGAGTAATTGATCTAAATTACATTATTCGGTTCTACAATGCTTTTGCTGTTTAAAGTTTCTCTTTTATTCTATATTTAATATTTAGTAATAGACAAAATTGAATCGATACGCAGATGTTTAGAAACCTGGTCCCTATATGTTGGGCTAGAAATGACAATCTTCCATGACATCACCATGGCCTCACGTTAAATGGTACATATCCCGAAAGGGGTCCTTTGAACTTAGTGTTAACCGATATAGTTCTCTCAGAACAAGGACAAAACCCGAAAGTACCTTATCCGGGTAACTCAACCCTTACCGAGGTTCGAACATGGGAAGCTCGGGGGCGGACAAGCAAACCTTTTAGAAACATTTGATTTCTGCGTTGTTTCAAGAAAATGTACATTTATAATTCGTCATAAGCTGCTTACAGGAGTACTTTACAAAAATAACAGAGAACTTTCCTAGATCTTGTGTCTATATTTCTTACATGTGCTTTGTCACAAATATCTACGTATCAAGTACGCAAAGTAAGGCTTGAAGGTACATACTGATTACACTGGTATGCAGCTCTTTAAATTATATTAAATAAATATAATAATTTGTATATTTATTCTATATAGGTACGAGTATATATTGTTCATCTGAAATTGTGCTGGCTGTATGGTTAGAAACCAAGTGCCAGAAAAATAAGTTAGAAACATTATAAAAGGTCAGTTCTTTGTTGACATATTCTCACTGTTGCTGAATTTTACACTATAAACCGTGCCAACTGCTGGGAAGGGTTGTCCATACTATAGAAGATGCGGATGTAGATGGCAGTACTTATTCTGAGCGCTCGTTTCTAAACAATAAGCTTGTGACTAAGAATATGGGTGAAAATACCGAGGAAATTACAATCCAATCGAGAAAAATATCGGAGCAAAATCTCGGCAGTAGTATGAGAAGCAATAGGTTATTTTTAAAGACTGGTGGAAGGTGAGTAGTGTAAATAAAGTGTTGTTTATTACGCCACTAAAGTACTATTTTTCGGTGTATTAACAATGCGACAATCAGCAGTTTTAGAGAACGGGTACTAACCCTACTATAAGAAACCACCATGCATTAGCAGCAAAGAGATACTGCTCACTTTTTCCGCTGCTGTTTTTATAAACAGTGACAAAACGGGGAGTGTTTTTACATTTCCGTTCTCTGGTCCAACACGCACATAAATGCATGTTTCTCTCGTTTGCTGTGAAGAAGGGTGCTGGGGTCGGAGGCACAACAGCAAATTTTGTGGGAAGGGAGTAGATTACAGCATTTCACCCCGTATCCTCCGCGCTGGTAATTTGATTGGATTCTAGTCGAGAGAGACGGCTGTTCAATCAGGCGGATTCACCCCTCTACGTCATACATTAGTGTATATGTTACGCTACCGCAGCCGCAGAGGAAGCTTTAAACATATTTTTCAGTCCGCCTGTGTAAAAAGTGCCTCCAGGCTACAGTCTGTCAATTGTCTCCGTGACGAGGGATCTTCTGACACTGACAGGGGGTGACGCATCACCATATATTCTAGATATCATCCCCCGCGTATTAACATTTCAAATTGGAGAACAGACCCGTTTTTGAAGGGTGCCTGGCGGCACAGTTACAACTTTACGAGGTAGCTTTGGAGACTTGTGGAGATTCAACATTCAAGTGTGATAGATTGGCAAATCGCACCGACTTTATCATCCGATCAACTACTGTAGAACACTGACACATTTAGTACATCCCTAAGTCTTGTTCTGTTAAACCTATACTGTTGCCCACGCCATGGTATAAGATCCATATGATGTATTCACTAATGTTTTAGCCTGGCAAGGGGCGAGTATTTGGAGTGAACACCAAATTCCTTGTTGACAAAATTGCTGCTTGATAAGTATGATCTGTCACGTTCCGTTACGTATAAGCAACCTGAAGCTACCTCCTCTTGCTAAAGTTCAACGAACCTGCACTATTTACCAATTAAAGAAAGTAGTAAATGGCTAATCTAATAGTGACGAAATGAATTCAACTTTCAACGTCATAATACGGAAAGTACTGTATTTCTACACATTGATTTAAATATTTTAACTTACTATTTTTCCAATGCTTCGGTTATTTTCCCATCAACATAGGCACACATACACTTTTTTATTTTTTTACAACCAGAAATAAAGTAGAGAAACCTATAAATTACAAGATATTCAATTGCTTGTGACTACAAATGAATAGCTGCATTTTTTTAAATTGCCTACCAATCGACCAAAATAAAATACGTTAATAGTTTTCAATGCACATCCATAATATATAAAACTTATTCCTTTCAGGTAACAAAGTTAACGTACAATTCGAGAAATCAGATAGGGGTCAAGAGTAAGAAATGAAGTAGTTGTAGTGTTCAAATTATTACGGTAAGTAAATCTAAATAATTAGTCTGCAGCATATAAACTAAAATACTTTATAGGCTAGAAAATAAGGACTTTTTTGAAAGGTTTGGGTGTTACAAGAGGTAAAATGAATGAGAATAACATAGAGAAATTATTGCAAACATCGAATGTTTTCCCAAGACTGCAACCTTATGAAGGATATTTTTGTTGTACTGATTTGATTGTATTCTCATGTTTTTGGTTAAATAATTGTATCAAATTTATTGTATACCGCTGTATTACATAGAATAGTCGCGATATGACTTAATTGTTAGAGCGACTCTAAATAAATTAAAAAAAAAAAAAAAAAAAAAAAAAGACTGCAACCTGCTCTAACAGCCCTTTCAGAGCATAGATTATTAAATATTGTTAGCTATCTCAGGGGGTAAACCGCGTACCCTTCCAGCTGAGGAGCCATGGGCAACAAGAGGGTTGTTTCATAGTACCTATTCACTGCCTTAGAAGCATCCATGTAGAGAGCCGTCTTTTGTTGACATTTTGTTAGAAGTGGATAAAAATGGTAGGTGCATTGTGCATGATTGTCACATTTGGATCTAAAGGTGATTCGGTATTACTTATATTATTGATATTATTATTGTTGTTGTTGTTGATAATGTGTTGGTGCGCATGGGCATTGCATAGTGACCAGGTATGATAGTGAGGAAGAGGATGATATGAAATGCAGGCGAAATGGATGATTGGAAGGGTGATAATTTAAAAATTTATGGAATGAATGGCGGGGGAAACCGGAGAACCCGGAGAAAACCCGCCCAGACGCCGCTTCGTCCACCACGAATACCACATGCGGTTCCCGCCTATGTGGTAGACAAGTGGTCTAACCACTCAGCCACAGCGCCGCCACTATACTTCAAGACTCAGGGAAGGATGAGGAGAAAACTTCCTACCCCCTGCCGGGAATCGAACCCGGGATCCCTTGCACAGCAGGCAGGTGCTGTACCAACTACGCTACGGGGCCAGCCGAGGGAAAGTAATTAAAAGACAATTTAGAAAACTTCAGAAAGTGGGTATAAAGTACCCGAACCCCTTGGTAATGCAAGGGTTAAGCCCTACGGCGTGTTACAGTTGAATTTTCGATCCAACATTTTCTTGAAATACCTAAAGATCTGTTCCTCTTTGGACGATAGTAAAGCATGGATTTGGCATTCTATTTGTGCACATACGAATGCAGATGATTTATCTGTTTGTTCTGGCAATGTTGCGATCAATTACAGCTGTAATTGTGATTGTTGTATTATCTTCTCGTTATGTTTATGACCCCCTTTGGTGCATCCTGCTGTGTGTGCAATAAACTTCATTTCATTAGCAGTTATTCTGCTTTCATCTTCACTGCCGTAAGAAAGCACAAAAATCACCAAGGTCTCCTACACACAATGGATGCTTGCATCTTTGTTCTCATAATGTTATTCATTACTCCTTTTTTATATATTTGCAACTTTTCTCTGAGATGTACAGGAAAACACTCTTAACAATTTAGATAAGCTAAAAAATCTCAGTATTTACACGCAAAATTTCTATCCATAATTGAGATATAACGTCATAAAGCTATATGCCTATATGAGCGGCATCATGTTTGCAGCAACTCCTGTACTGCCCTCTCTTTATGGAGTCTAGCGAGCGATTATTGGATTTTGTTACATATTTCCATTTATCTCGGTCCCCTATGCGTGCGACAGGGGACTGTGGTGTCACAGTCTAATGCCTTAAATCAAATTACGTAATTGTACGTTATCTCCCTAATTCCTTAACGTCATTCGTTTCAAAATGTGTTTTCCCCAACCGTGCTCTCACATTACATGCAAGACATACTGCAGCCCACAAGCACAAAACTAGCTCTGTTGCTTTACTCGATCTTCATTGATAAATATGAGCGGATATTTCACGTTTGAGAGTCCTTTAATTACAATAAATAGTAAACTTTTGCCTATAAGAATTTAGTACTGCATCTATTACCCTACTTTTATGTTATTTAAATCAAACTCTCAATAATTGTAAATACTGAGGAAAAAATCTAACAGTTCGGACAACCTTCCTGACCCAAGGTTTTTTTTTTTTTCCCGGAGTTTTCCCGGGTCACCAGGAAAATGCTGGGAAGCATAACTACATCCTCCACACCTCCCATTCCTCAATTTCATTTCATCTTCATTTCAATCCGGTCTTTCAGATTTGGAGAGTTGGCAATGGGCGAGTATTGCGCTGCTGTGTGGGGACTTAGCGAGCTGTAACTGCTGTTCTGGGCGTATGGATGACGTTGTAGTCACCTTACCGGTGGCTGCTTGGTGAACCCTAGTGTCGAGATGAAGAACCTCTAGCACACGTTAGGGATCCTCATCCTGGCTCGCACTTCTCGTCCCTTCAGCGCTCTCACTTCATCCCTTCCTCCCGGAGCACATGCAAGATGCTCAACAGTTGGCTCAGTGTGGAATCTCCTGCGTAAGTGCCCTATATCTTTCTGGGCAGTACTGGACACAGGACTCAGTAATACAAGGAAAATAAGACATATTACTTGTTAAAAACAACATATCTCTGCTGTTGCAACAAAATATATTTTATGGATTATTTAAAGTTCTCATAAAATTATCATTTAATAAGAACATATGTACATTTTTAACATTATTGTCTTACTGTTCTCTCGTGCTGCATTAAATGCAGACCTGATGGGAACTTCTTTTTTTAAAGATTCAATGTTTTGAAAATGAGTTTATGTTCATGTTTTATTCTACAGCATAATTTAAAGTAAGGTGATTATGTGCAGGCTTGTCTTGAAGGTCAAGTGCCATGATCTCTATAACCTTATAAGGATACTTATCTGAATGAACCATCTTGTGCTTACGTCAGGAGGCTGCAATGTTGACACTTGAATAGGGAGGGGTTTTATCATTACGGAAATAATTTTTTCATGTATCTACTGCATCTCACTCATGATGCCTGTAGCGGGCAAAGGTGGTAGACGCAGCGGCCGGGCGGCAAGCCTTGGCCCTTCATAGGCTGTTGCGCTGGGGGTTTAGTTTTAGTTTTTAACTGTACCTAACACCCAAATAATTCAACATGTTGAGAAAATTTTCAAAATTTAGTTTTGCAGAAATTCGCAATATTTTACGCATGTGATAACTAAGAGAGCAATTTGGTTAAAGGATACCCCAGGTGAAATTTATAAATTGTAGTGTTTAAATGTTTCCTAAATTTTGTTACGATGTTGTACCACAAGTGTATTTTGAGTTTCTTGTAATATCCGTAATAGTTATTGAGAAGAAAAAAATATTATTTGTTATAACTAACTCCGCGGGCGCAACAGCTGCTTGTGTGCCAAGGCCTACCGCCCACCGCTGCGTCACCCAGCTCTACCCACCACAGGATCATGAGTGGGGTGCAGTACTGAAGGGTGAGATGTGGTGGGCACCCCTGTCCCTCCCGGCTGCTATAACGATTTTTGCAACTATGTAGCACTAGTTTTCAATGAAGTAGCTCCAAAAGTTGACCTTCTGGGACATAATGAGTGTTATAGATACCAATTAATCATATATTACACATCATGGAAAAATTGTACATTCTTAAAAATAAGAATACTACCACAATGATGTGCCATATTTTGAACATTTTAAAGGTATAGAAAGAACTATGTGCCAGCGTTATAATGTTAATTTTATTTATAAGTTTGTGCAGAATATTTGAGCAAGTTTCGCATTTTTTGAACTAAAAGGAATCATGTTTGAATATTTTTTTTAAGATTTCGAACTAGTTTCAACTATAAGAATCCTTAAGGGTTTTCAATTGAATTTAGAATAACACGCGACAAATTTTCTAGGACACCCAAGGTCAGCTCTGTCTTCTGCCGGGTTTGAAGACAAGGATTTGCGGTTTCTGGTGCAGGAAGTGTAACTAACGCGACAGGCAATGAAGTCGTTATACTGCAAGCAAGTGACAGCATTTTGCGTCTGTGGTCACGCTCGGTTTGGTCTCGGTGTTTCTTCTTCTTCTTCTTCTTCTTCTTCTTCTTCTTCTTCTTCTTCTTGTTCTTAGGCATGGAATTCGGCGGTGGCTATGGAGTCTTCAGCCTTCAGCAGACTCAAGATATGAGCTGTCTGCAAGAAAAGAAACGACAAGGATATGTTGCGACATGCCGAAACACGTGTTATTATAGCTAGATTTGATGGTCTTCTTTAGAATTTTTCTCGTGGCGATTTTACTAACCATTATTTTTGTGCATTGCTCGAATATAAAAGGGAAGAATACAGAATACATAACTGTATCAATACGAGTGTTGCGCTCTATGAAATTGCGGGACCCGCACGTGGTATTCGTGATGGACGAAGCTGCATCTGGGCGGGTATTGTACTTTTTAGTTCAAAATAACATTACTTCGATCTGAAATGCAGCGCACTTACAGGAGCTACCAAATAGCTTTGAAGACACACATTTTCCGTAGCTTGAGCGCCCTTTTGTATATCCTCTCTCAGTTTCGAGAAAGTTCAAAGTTCAACGCTTCCAATTTCTACAGGGGTCCAGTAATATATGATCAAAAAAGACAAACAACATGATCGATGTGAGGTAACGCCTGATATGTATGCAACAAACCTAACGTACAGGTCATGCGGGCAGGTCCTTAGCTTACCAATTCTACAAGGATAACTATCGTAGTCTACGTTTATTTATAGATTTACAACTCTAGTAAGGCATATCTGAAGTGAAATTACTTTACTTCTCTGCGATAAGGCCATACAATATTAGTGGTTGCGATCATACTCAACATCATACAGTAAATCGCTAATATCTCCTTCTGTTAGGAACATCATATTGCTATTTATCTTCGATGTAAGATTGCCACGGTATAACGACCGTTACTGATCTTCCCAGGACTCGAATCTCCGTCGAGAACAGCCTTTATATATTTACCATGAAACTATTTGTAAGTATACAGAAGAAAAATGTGTGAAATGCAGCTATTGTAAATGAGTTTTGACCCAACAAATGTTGGCAGTAGCTCAAGTACCATCAATGGTATGCGTACCACAGGTTGAGAACAGCTGCAATAGAGGTTTAAAATTAAGTTAAAAGGCTGCAGCATACAAGCAAAGTTCGAGGTGATAGCCCAGCAGGAGGGGAAGCAATGTTCTACACATCGTTTGTTTTGTTCTTCGTTTTGCCTACCCAACAAGGAGTTCTGAATCTATCTGGGTGGCTCAGCTGGTTAGACGATGGCCTACTGATCCCAAGCTCGTGGGATCAAATCCGGCCCAGATCGATGGTTTTTAAGTGTGCTTAAAACTGGCAGCTCCATGTTAGTAGATTTACTGGCATGTAAAAGAACTCCTGCGGGACGAAATTCCGGCACACGGGTGACACTGATGTGATTCTGGCTACTGACAGCGTCGTTAAACAGCGATGGCCCAGCGTTGTTACTTAAAATGTAGATATTTTGTGGGAGAACAGGGTACTGACAAAACGGCAAATATGGTCTGCATCAGGAGTTGTCAACCCATTTTGAACTTGGGTCAGTTAATTAGTAGAATATTGTTGAAGGCCATCTAAGAATTTATACTAACACCTATTTTGAAGTAGAGCAAAGTATCAGTATATGGGCAGACATTAGTAAAGTATTCGGAAAAGTATAACTGTATGCACATGTGTGAAACATACTATCTTTAAAATATTTCGGTTATTCAAATTATTCGCCTTTTTATTTTGAAGGTAGATCAGATACTTTTATTATATATAAGACCACATAACCAGCTGGAGCAACCGGGAAGCTAACGACGCCCCACCTACAGTGCTGCACCCTAATCATGATGCCTCTGGTGGGCAGAGGTGGGGGACGCAGCGGTCGGACGGCAAGCCTTGGCCCGTTTGGGCTGTTGTGCCACGAGTCTTACATATTAATTATCATAAAACATTGAATTATAACATAAATACTCAACACCGTTTATTAAAAATATTCCAATGCATTTTGAAAACCTGTAATGTTATTCTGCCTTTTGAACTTGATTTGTGTTTACCGATTTCTTATGTTAGGTGTAATTCTTTATGTCAATAGAACAAGTTTATTAGCATTCACTCACTCACTCACTCACTCACTCACTCACTCGCTCACTCACTCACTCGCTCACTCACTCACTCGCTCACTCACTCACTCACTCACTCACTCACTCACTCACTCACTCACTCACTCACTCACATTTTATATTTTGTTTCTCTTTGACACTTAGTGCATTTCAAGGAACTGGAACAAATCAGAATGGCGAAGTTACATGCGCAGGCTTCTTAGATATGAACATTTAACAAGGGGCGGCTCATTCACCCTGTATAATACAATTACGAATCAAAACTGTAACGTGCTTACTTAAGCACGTATGTTGTATTAATGAAGCAAAACTGTAATTTATGATCTAAGCCTCATCACTTTAAGAACAATAATAATGCAGAGTAAAAACGAGGTGAATATTATGTTTTGTAAGTGCAGTTTGGTACATCCTTTAGAAATGTTTCCAATGTGATAAAAGCTTAGAACTTAAAAAAGTTTCTGAAGTGATTCCCTTGTCCATGTAAGGTAGTTTTCGAAAATGATAATTGAACCTGCAAATTATGCTTGTGAAAGTGTAATACGAAGCAGTTACTATTATAACAGATCACCACATTGCTAATGAAGGGTTTGCTTGAATACTTGTATGAAGTATATGTATGGCAGATACTGCATTATACAATTATCTGCCCACAAGCAACTCTGTGAAGATTACACTTGACCAAATTCTGGTATATCCTGATATTTGTGCTTGCACTTCTCAGAGAAAATAAGGACGACAGAAATAATAACGAGGTAAGGCAGAAGGGAAATGTCGAGAAAAAAAGGCTGAGTTAATTACGACCCTGCTTCCTTTTTTCATTCAGAGAAAGCGAGGGCACGTCTAATCAACAAAACAAACAAGTAGAATTAAAAAAGTGGCGTTGAAAGCCAAAACCGTGACTGCCTCCACTCGAAAATATTTTCATTTGAGCTAAGGGAAAGGAAGCAAGGGCTCAAGAGGAGGGTAAGCCCATTAAAGTATTTTTACATCTTGGTAGCTAAAATGAGAGAAAAAAAGAACATATGAGAAGAGGCTTTCGAGCGTGCAGCCAAAGGACACAAGAAAGTTTTCTTATCAAGCCAGAAAATATTTGCAGCCGGAATTCTGTTAAGGGGAATAAAAACGGAAATTCATTTCGGTTTTTAACTCTGCATATTGTTTGTATGTTGGTGTAAGTCACTATGCCCAAGATTTTTAAAGTTGACCAACATCATACTTTGAGTTATTTGCATTAATATTTTAAATTGTTGAATTTTTTGACTATCATATTGTTGGATACAACAATAACCGAAAAATTTGGCATTTAAATAACCTAAGAGGTTTTTAAATGGCTGACAATAAATTAAAGGTTAAATAACATTAATTAATCTAACTGTAGGTTTGAAGACTTCACTTCTGCAAAAATTAATAAAAGCTAATCTTGACGGTTTTGGCATAAAATGATTCTTTAAGCAATCGGATTCCCAGCTATGGCTTATAGCGACATTGTTATTAAAATATGAATTGAACCGATAAAGATGTTACTAAACAATGCACTAATAAATACAATATTCTTCAAAGATTTTGGGAATAGTATTAATTAGAGATTCTAATACACTTAGGAAAATAGAAAAAAGTTACTTGCTTTGTTTTTGGCTGTAAGCTATTTATTCAGATTGTTAAAAATACGTTTCTCTTGTAATATAGTTGTAGATATAAGTAAAGTCAGATACAGGTACTGAAGCAAAAGGAAAATATTTAAAAAGGGTTCTGAACAATCGGGCCTAGAAATTTATTTCTTTGCATGAAATCATAAGAAACAAAATAAGTATTGGAATCTTAAATTAACAACATCAAATACTTTGGAAATGTTTATTTCCATAAGCTACATGTTTAACACATATTTTGTGTTTTAGGAATATAACATTTTTAAATAGTCTTACGGTTCAACAATTAAGAATATAAGCAAAATTATCCCCGAATTAAGAGATCTTTAGAGACTCTTCGCATTGAATTAAAAATATACGTTTTATTAATTATGCAAATGCCTTAAGTATACATTATTTTAAGTAGAATTATTACAGAAATTTGTGACATACTGAAAATACCAGGAGTATTTTGAGATAGGGTTTCCCAAAAATCTTCGTGCTGGATTCTTGAAAAATGTTGATTTTTAGTACAATTTTGATATTTACAATTATTTGTAGTTATCTTGTTCATACACATATGGATTTCAAAACACTTTTTCTCAGGAAACCCCGTGAAGCCAATACCTTTTCTTCCTCTAATGTTGCAATCATCCTGTAATGTTGCATATCTTTATTTTCCCTATTACGTAGAGTATTCACCCCAAAAATTTGATGCCAAAATTTTGCCAAAAACATGTTTTCAAGTCCCTTGAACTCACAAAATTTGTTTTTAGAAAAAAGGTTCTCATGTGTGTATATGTGTTTGTTTGTGAACAGCAAACACTTAAAAAGCGAGAATTCAGTTAAATACCAAAGTTTGTATTTAAGTTCAATGTTCCAAGAATGTGACAAGGAGATTTTCAAGAAAATGACCCCGCCCGAAGCTACCGTTTACATGGAAAATGTTTCGAAAATTTTTCTTTCTGTATAAATGCTGATTTATTTCGATGTAAACCACAAGTGATAGAAAAAATCCTACTGTACAAAATAGAGAAATCTGATAAAGATACAAAGTTTGTGTTTTGTGTGTGTGTGTGTGTGTGTGTGTGTGTGTGTGTGTGTGTGTGTGTGTGTGTGTAGTTAACAATTTCTCAGATATTCCTTGCTAATGATTTAAATTTAAAGATTCTCAAATAGGTCATTCACTTTACACATACTATTAAATAGACTCTACTACTACTATTATTACTTTGCCTACCGCCCAAAAAGAGCGTTTCTGCAAGAGAACCGAATTTCAAAGCCATCAAATAGCGACCAGCTCTTAAAAGCCTACTGTGATCCTCTGTTCTCGTTTTGTCTATAGGGAAATATGTAATACAACCATTTAAACAAACAGGTATCTCTATTAATATGACGTATATAGATTAATTAGTTTGTTGAAGCATGGGTAGAACAAGTGATCTAAATGTAACATTAAATTTTGTTCTATAATGACGGTCGATGGATCCTTCCCTTGGAAAGTTTATTTATAAATAGATAATGTAGAAAAATGTAACACAGAAGTAAAGGAAGAGGAATGAATAGGTGCCGCACGAGATGACAAATTTGCAGTGTGAAAAGGCATGTCACTATAGCCCACATACGGATATCAGCCCTCGCCTGCGACGGGTGTCAGAGAGCTGCAAAACGCTTGACGTGGCTATGTATAGGAAATAGACAGTAAATATGTCCCGCATTATTCATGAAACTTAGGACGGCGGAAATATGTTGTCATATAGACGCGAGTGACGGCATGAGGAGGGGAGGGGGAGAGATGTATTTCACGGAGCGATGGGCTTCTTGCTCTCTGCACCAAGCTTTAAAGTGTAGCTGCTGGAATTAAAACAACCCTCAAACTCTACCAACAGTATCTTCTACTTTTCTTTCTATATTTTGCATTGTAATAAAAGGCGAAAAAACGTTTTAAATCACACAACACTATGTTGTCAGTGCACCTTCGCAGAACCATTAAGAAACATGAAAACTGGAAAATAATTCGAAAATTCTGACTGGGTTTTTTATGTGGTTTCCCTCAGTCACCACGGTAGATATCGGATTGGACATTTAATGCCACGAGCCAAAGTTTCATCGTAAGTCTAAAACAATAGTACAAATGAAAAATAGATGGTAATAGTCTATCCACAGATAATGTAAACACATAGACTAGATGAAAACCTAATGGGATCTGACCGTTGCACAGGCGAAGGTACAGTTGCCCTGCACTGCTCCCTCTGCGGACTCGTGATAGAGCAAGATGTTATTGTATAGGGATGAGACCTTGAAGGCTAAATGTACATATAGACTGGATGGCACCCTAATGCCATCTTCCCGTCACACAGGCTTGCACTGGTCATTGACCCTATGGCGAAGCAAGGTGGTATGATGTAGGTTTTTAAAATTATTTTGTTGTTTAACGACGCTGTCAATTGCCAGGATCACATCAGCGTCGCCGGTGTGCCGGAAATTTGTCCCGCAGGAGTTCTTTTACATGCCAGTAAATCTACTTACATGGAGCTGTCGTTTTTAAGCACACTTAAAAACCATCGGTCTGGGCCGGATTTGAACCCGCGACCTTGGGAACAGTAGGCCAGTGTCTAACCAACTGAGCCACCCAGACCGACGGTATGATGTAGGGATGAAACCTTGAAGGCTAATTATCCACCATATACCGCTCTATAAGTATCTCCTAATAGATCCGTCGCGATATGACTACGTAGTTAAAGCAACGCAGAAAAAATAGAAGAAAAAAAAACAACATTTTGTCAGATTATATACTGGGTGGAAGGGAAGTCATTACATTTACTTAAACCAGTGGTAGATCTCGCAATTTGGAACAGATTGTCTTACGTTTTTGTCTCTGACCATTTCCTACGGAGATATGAGTATTTAATTTTTGTCGAAAACAAGCTGGCAACACTGCAGATTGTGTGGGTGTCACTTTTACTAGGTCAGTACATAAACAAACACCGTAGTGGTGCGTCTTGAGAACGTAAGCAAAAGCAAATGACCTGCCGTGTCCTACCATGTTTACTTTGCGAATGTAGGCCAATCAGAAGCGTTAGCTCCCAAAACATTGCAGCAACACTGCAAGCGACCAACCAGTTTACATCCAGAAACCGGTTCAATTATCTGACCACCCTCAACGCAAGGTTGTCGTTACTTCACGCCTGAAGGAGCTGAACGGAGTATTCCTTCAATTCTTTTAAGTGATTATTTCGTAGCCCTGTGTAATGGCCTATAATTGCTACCGAAATTATGTCAGAAATTAGTTACCCTGCGATTTGAATTAAAGCAACATATATTTAAATATCTTAATGGATAATAAAATGAATGTCTAGTATTTTCTACAAATACCCCTGAACTCCTCTTCATTGTGCATGGATTACTTAACTTCCATAATTAATAAACTATAAGAAATGTACTACATAAAAATGTAGAACTTATTAAAAGACGCACTTACACACAATACTTCTTAGCAGCGTTAACCGTTTCCGAAACATATTTTGGTATTCGTTTGAGTTTCTAATGTTCTGTCATACATTTTTTGAACTGCCAAAGTCAAGATCATTTTGTTTCACAGTGGAAATTATATGATCCGCTTGTAAAAACCTGACTATCGCTTCAGCCTCCTGTATATCTCTTGTAAACAAAAACCTGTATATCTGTTGTAAACAAAAAGTATTATAAAGTCGGTCTGAGTGGCTTAGTTAGATGCTAGCCTACTAATCCGAAGGTCGCGAATTCAAATCCAGCCAAAATCGGTGGTTTTTAGTGTGCCTAAAAACGTCAGCTCCATGTCGGTAGACGAAATTCCGGCGCACCGGCGATGCTGATACGATCCTGGCAATTGACGGCTATATAACTTTTAGGTATGTGAATTACATGAATTGCCTGCAAAAAGATAAACACTTATGGTGAAAGTAAGTATAAGTCATTTCGTTTTCTCTACTAAGAGCAATTTACCTTTCACTGTAAGAAAAGTTATCTGCAATAACTTTACGAAGCAACTGATGTACTGATCGACAGTTTTAAGAGTTTCAACATAGTCATATAAACAATATTGGAAGGCTTCTTAAACGACTAGCAGATTAAACATTCTTTACGACGTTCCTCTAACTTACAGAACAATTTTTGGAACGATTTAGTTTTTCATTATGATTTTGACCAAGAGCTTGATGTATTATGAACGGTTGTTTTAAATATATGTAAATAATCTTTAAAGTTTTCTGCTTTCCTTACTGAATTTCATGTAGATATAGTAGTGCCCATCCCTTAACGACCACATTTCAAGAAGTTGTAAATCTGGCCGTTGCCCTTCTTCCGCTGCTAATGACTGAACACGCTAGAGAGGGTCCCCTCAATATACTCTTGGTGAAAGAATCCGCTCTTACCAGTTCTAATCAATAATCATCGCCGTGAAAGCTTGAAATCTTGTTGTTCAGAGTGTAGTTAAACATTTTGCCCTAGCTTTCGTCTGACATGGGAAACCACGGAAAAACATTGCTTCGAGTGCCCATAAACTCGGGACCTCCTAAATGGGAGCCTCACACGCTACCCCAGAGCCATCTCTCTGGGTCATTGAAATTGTAAGGCAATATGAACAGCTTTTCGGGTCAGTTTTTAAAGCAGAGCTATCCTTGTTCAAGTTTATTTGAATCAGTAGCATTAAATATTTAGAGTGAGTGTGTAGTGTTTAAGGGCCCGTCGACAACTTGGTCATTAGGGCCCCAAATGCTTAGAATTCCAGTTTCTCTAGACTCTAAAGAAAGGATTTAGCAGATATGTAACTACTAAATTTTTCTTCTTGTTGGTAGAATCTGAAGGGGAACTTCTGTATTTGGTGTTGATTATGTCAACTTTTTGGTAGCCAGACGATATGGGCATGGTTATAATCGGCGCTGATAGCCGTGATAGTGCTCTGAATGTGGATGACAAAACATCCCGTCGAGGGCAACCAACCAAGAGGCACATTCCCCTCTCATAATTTCCATGACAAAAGACTGCAATGTCATCTCATCGTTCCCAGTGACATTGCGGCAACTGCTACGCGGTGGGTCTTTTTGCCACGCGATGCTGCCGCATTCTTCCCGCTTTGACTCTAGTCCTCCATAAACTAAAGATAAATTAAACGCTAATCACAACAGTAGCTGACAAATATTTTAGTCTCCGCCCTCCCTAACGTTTGGAAGCACAACTAATGTGTGAATTCAATGCTTATAAAGAAAAACTAAACGTAAACAAACCCAAAGATTAGCAGAATAGTAGAAGATTGAACATCACTGTCGATGGGCAATTATTCCAAAAGCAAAGCTGCCGAAGTAACTTAGATGTTAAAGACGGTATAGGTATAATGGGGCATATAGCTGTCTAGTTGCCAGAGTGTAGACTTATCAACTTCAAAGTCCTGTGTTCGATTCGTGGTTGCGGCGGGGATAAATTCCATAACTAAGCACATAAAATATATTTATTTATAAATAAAAAAGAAATACTTATAAACTAGACAATATGATTAAAATAATTAACGACTGCTATATTAGTGAAGAAAAAATGGAAATATCTAACCATTTTGATGTGTAGACCTCGAAAACTATGATAAGGAGCTTCAAATGATGCAGTGGGTTTGACATACAATTACTTATATTATTTAGTTCTTAAGAATGTATGATAACTGAGGATATTTAGGTAAAAAAAATTGTGATTTTTTATGCAAACATTATAAAACGTATTATTAAATTATGCACACAAGGTGATCAATTATTTATAGCTTGTTTCTCTATTGGTAAACCCGGCTTAGTAAGCTATAAACCAAAATGTCATGTATCTTAAATTTGGCAGGGGACTAACAATTGAAGAGCAAATCGGTTTTTCCAGAATCAGAGTTGTTTTTGCAGTCAGTTGCTAAGACGTATTTAACAAGAGCAGTAGAAAAAATATAGAGAGTAAGGATTAAGTTTGCGGTGAAAGAAACAACACCTAGATTGATTTTCATTAAAAGTGGCAGTTAGATGAGTCACCTGAGACAAAAGGACAAAAATCTGATGTGCATGTCACTTTTCTGACAGGTTCTAGCATGGATCGAGATATTTTAGAAGTTAAATATGTCTTTTTTAAAAATGCTATTAATAAATATTTTATACAACACAACGGAGCTAAAGATTCCACTGTCTGCATTGCACTCACGGAATATATCATATATGTCTATGAGCACACAAATTTAAGTCATTAGATATACCAATAAATTTACCTCAATTATTACCAACACCCAAACTCAGAAGTATAACATCATATTGGTGGGTCATAGGTATAGCTGTAGCAACATTTAAAGATATAGGATATTTGGTTTATCTTGTCTCATGCTTAAAGAAAGATAAAGAGATATGTTGAAAAGACAAGCAGATACTCTCTTGTTACGGGGAAGGTAGGAGAAGATTCTGTTCTTTCTATCCAGTCAGTCAAGGGGGACACCTCGTGCTTTAGACCTAGATAGATTCATCGCATTTACTGCAAGAGGAAGGGATGAACCGAAGGCACCACATGAGGCTAGAGGTCGCAGGCAGACGCGTGGAAGTTCTTAACATCTCTAGGCTCGAAGACCCTCCCCATTGCTGGAGATGCCAATAAACAATATATCTTTAGTATCGAAGGGAATAATAAGAAGGTAAGCGTAGTAGACAAGGAAAATTCTAGCATTCCAGGTTTCGCATAGGCTTATGTTATGTGAAATTAAAATTTATGCCACTAATTTTTATTATATATAACGCGAATTTAAAAAAAAAAAAAAAAAAAAAAAAAAAAAAATAATAATAATAATAATAATAATAATAATAATAATAATAATAATAATAATAATAATAATAATAATAATAATAATAATAATAATAATAATAATAATATTTAAAAGAGATTCATTAAAGCTATACGTAAATTAAAACCACTTTTAATGCAACTTTCCATTTATACAGCCAGTACCAACAAATTTTCGTAGCATTAAGAAGACAAATGCTTGTGAAAGAATCAAAAGCATGTCATCAGTTTCAGTACAACACCATAAGGTGTTTAGAATACCCTTTAAATTACACAGTAACCGAGTTTCAATGTTCCCTAAACCCCGTCAGCTTCTTGAGTTATATCTCACAGATGCGGACCGTAATGTTGGTTGCATGCTGCAGGGGTTAAAGGCTGCTACAAGTTTTAATCAGTGCAAGTTGTGGTTCTGTATATATTTGCATATTTAAAGCACAGTACGTATTACAACCATAAATCTCTACAAATTGGAGTGGGACTTGAACTCGCAACCTCTTCGTTAGAAACCCGTCACCTCAACCTCTCGTACACAACGCAGTGCTGCGAAATGTAGGTCACTTAACAAGTAATCTTCAAATGCGTGATTTATGAAAGAGGGTATTATTATTATTATTATTATTATTATTATTATTATTATTATTATTATTATTATTATTATTATTATTATTATTATTATTATTATTATTATTATTATTATTATTATTATTATTATTATTATTATTATTATTATTATTATTATTATTATTATTATTATTATTATTATTATTATTATTATTATTATTATTATTATTATTATTATTATTATTATTATTATTATTATTATTATTATTATTATTATTATTATTATTATTATTATTATTATTATTATTATTATTATTATTATTATTATTATTATTATTATTATTATTATTATTATTATTATTATTATTATTATTATTATTATTATTATTATTATTATTATTATTATTATTATTATTATTATTATTATTATTATTATTATTATTATTATTATTATTATTATTATTATTATTATTATTATTATTATTATTATTATTATTATTATTATTATTATTATTATTATTATTATTATTATTATTATTATTATTATTATTATTATTAATTATTATTATTATTATTATTATTATTATTATTATTATTATTATTATTATTATTATTATTATTATTATTATTATTATTATTATTATTATTATTATTATTATTATTATTATTATTATTATTGTAGTGTAATTATTATGAAATTTTGCCAGATTATCACCTCTTGATCGCGGTATTATCTCTTTTGCTATATCACCTCCTCCTTGCGGTTCCGCCAACTTAAAGACTTGGTGAATATGCTAGAGAGGATATTGCTATTTTAATTGAAGACGTGAAGTCATATGAGACCCTCTCGTGGTATTACTAAAGATAAAACGATAGCGACTTTTTACAACCCTGATGTTGTCATTCGGATTCCTGCACAAACAAGTGAACTGCGATTTGGGTATAAGTTTGTCTAATCAGTAACTCTAGGTCTTCCTCAATTGCTTCACCTGATGTGAAAACTCTTAAAATAGGTATTAAGAAGTCTTTTACGAAATATTAAGTGATAAGTGTTGTGGCACTGTATTTCTTATGCTGGATATCCATCGTATATTTTTCCAAAGAAATTAGTTATGAGCAGTAAGTACCAATAATGTTACTAAGCCATCTGTATACAGAAAATGGGCTTGGTGTGACGCAGTTGTTACCGGTTTATTATGATTGTGCTACGTCAACCGTTCTTTGTTATCATGAACAAACGCGCTATTTATAACATTATAAAAATTATTAGTTAATTACACGAAATGTATTGATGTCCATGCCAGTAATGTATGGTGTTTCATGAAAAACAAAAATATGAACATGTATAGGTTTTTGACATAATACATTTCGATTATCTTTCCGCAGGGCAGTTAGGAATAAAAAGCGATATTTAACGGAAAATATATCGTTAGTTATCGACATATCCTAGTGAAATATTTTAATGATTTCTGTCGTTCACACAGCTCTGGTGTGACGTGATTTGTGCAGGGAAGAGATACGTTCAAAAACCGATTGAGCTCGGGGGTGAATTGTGGTGATTTGATCCGCAGCGTTTTCATGCCAGCAAGTGCCATTTTATATTATCAGTGTTTCCTTAATTTTGTATTGGACAGTAATCTAATTTGATGCTCTATAGCAATCTGGCTAGAGTTTTTGATTCATCTAGAAATTTACCTCCGGTCAATCAGATAAAGAACTAGCATTGCGAGAGGCCAATTGCTAGTTAAGCAATAGTGGTAAAAATATGATGTGTTGCGCTTTCTCTACTTTTGTACTAACTTCCTCTTCTTCATGTTAGTCCAGATAAAGATTTACAGAAAAAGTATTATTGGTAATTTTCTTGCAAGTGAAGGCTTCGAAATTCCGCTCTCTTTACTCGGCCAAGAGATAAAAAAAAATTAACAACGACCTTCCATTTGAGAAAAGTTCAAGTAGATATTGTAAAACTCACACAAATTACATGGAATATCTCCGAAGTGGTTCACTCCACAAAAAAGCATTTGGACATAAATAGCGTGTTTTAACGAGACTTTTTTTTTTTGTGCAGTAAAATTTGGTACGGTTAAGCGAAAGTCATCAAGAGTAACATGACTACAGGGGCTACAGACAGAAATTCAAAATATACATTTAATTTGGCATAAAAATGTGTTAAACATATGACACATTAGTCAAAATCGTTAAGTCATTTTCAAGAAAATCAAAATTTTTTGGAAATTTTTCCATGTAAGGGATAGTTTAGGGTGTAGAAAGTTTCTTCAAAGTCTTCGTGTCACACCCTTCATAGATATTTGACCTAAACGCCAACATTTTACAATTTTTTTGTTTTTGAGTTATGCTGTTCACAGGCATACACGCCCGTGCAAACCAATTTCTAAAAATGCCTTTTTTTTTCTTTCTTTTTTTTTTTTTTTTTTGTTCAGGGGCTTCAAAACATACATTTCCGGTGAAATCCCGACATCATAATTTTCTATACCTAGTAGAGAAAGTAAAAATGGAGAAGAACTATTTGGACTGAAAGAATCGCCAAGACTTTCTGCTTGTAACTGCATATACGAATTCCAACATCCCAAAATTCACTGATTGGCTATTTTGTAATTGTGGTTTATGTAGAAATCTCAGCTCGGTATCGAGTTTATAAATATTTTTGCAAAGTATTTGTATAAGCAGTATTTGTATAAGTAAACCTCGGATTCCAGGATTAAATAAAAGGATATCTGATTATATTAATGGTAAATATTACAACAATTCTGAAAAATAATATGTATGGATGCAAGTGATAAGACCGGATTTCTAAAGTAAGGGTGACTATTTTGATAGGCAGGAAAATTTACTGGTGTCGATTGTGGTAATGACGACGAGATGATCCCTTGATGACCTCGTATGTGTTTTGAGGTCATACACCAGATGGTAGCATCTTGATTCTTTAAAGCACAGAAAAAAAGTGAAATTATAGTCCGAAACAAATTGGGCAGAAAAAGTAATGAATGGAATGAGCTTCTATAGAAAGTAACAGAATCTAAGGAGGGACAGGGAGAGGATCTAGGTGGAGTGAAGGGCAAGCATTCAGCACAGGACTCCAGACTCCCTTCTTCAAGAGCTTTTGATAACTGAAGCGGGGAAGCCATTGCCGTGATTCCGGCTTTTTATTTATGAAGCTCGAGATTACTCAAGAGACATGGTACGAAGAAAGCTTATGATGAGGTACAGAAGAGGTTTCTCTCTCAACCCCCTCCATTTTTTCCTTTCTTTTCCCATTCTATGAGAGTAAATGTATGGCTTAGAACGTTCTATTTCTTACGTTTTTGTTTACACTCTGAATTCTGAAAGAAAGAAGGAAATACTGCGAAATGAAAAGTGAAAAGTACTACGGAAATTTTGCACGACACATGCGTCTACTTTGCCTACTAACTGAAACTGCTGCCCTTACAGAAGAAGCTGAAAAATGTAGTTTACTCTACTGATATGGTGTCCACAGTTATGTAATTTGTGATAGAGTTCTATGAACAATGTGATGTGCCGTAGTATAAAATAAAACTGGCTAATACGAGAGAAAATAATTCTGTGTTACTAAACACAGGAAGTATCACTTGATTATTGAAGAAACAGAAGACAAAATTACTCAATAAAATGCAGGTAATATGCCTGAGATATAAATTCTACAGAGGTAGAAAAATTAAAACTTGGGATAAATTTCCATACCAATCATTCGATAAGTCAAATCATACAGAGCGAAATGTGAATGTCTTAAAATTATAAAATTGAACTCTAAACCTGAAATTACTTCATGTTCTAAATTTTCGTTCACTTTAATGTAATATTACATAAATAAATCTATATATGTTGTACTTAGATAGTATAGAGATGTGTAATAAAACCATCTTTGAAAGTGATTGTCTCATTAAATATACAATAAACTTCGATAAGAATAGTTTGTAAGAGAAATATGGAAATAAGGTCTAAAAACCTTAAATGTTTGATTCAAATGTTTTCTCTAGTCATCTTTCAGCAAATCTTGTTACAAAACGTATTACTTTGTCTACTTCATGTTAATCGAAATACACATTCATACAAGTGGTTTCATCATATATTCCCTTGTAGGTATAAATTAATGCAGTAGACCTATGTGATAGTCAAATCTTTTAAGAGTTGAAAGTATGTAATGGCTTTGACTTGAGAAAAGTGTAGGTGCTGGAAAATTCAAAGCAATAACAAGGATCATCGAATGGTTAACTGTACAAGGAAATGTGTTTTTAATAAATTGTATCTTTAAAGAGCTCTATATGTTTTGGTAGTAAGGTTTCGTCTATTATCTTACGATTTACCTTATGCAAAAGTTATCGAAAAAACTTCGGAGATTATACCCACGAAATTCAAGATATGTTTTCCACTTCCCATAAAATATCTTAAAATGTGGTGTTTTGATAAAAATATTAGAGCAAGTTTTAAGAAAATGGGAATTATTGAAAAGGATGGCTTCTGAAAATCTTCGTGACGCATCTTTGGAAGGTTCTGAACTTAAATACCAAGTTTAGTATTCAACAGATGTTTCATTTCTGTATTATACTCTTTACAGAGCATACACATGGATATTTGCTTTCTTGGGTTTGGGAGATCTCAAAACGTATACCTTACTTCCGGTGAAATCGTGGCATTAAATTTTTGGGTTCAGTACATGCTTGTCCTAATTAAAAGAGAAGGGAAAGTAACCATTATTGCACTTACAGCTGCAACACATTCTATTAAGTATTGGGTATATATTTTAAAACTGTGTTAACATATATGCTAGAAGGTTTGACGCAGTGTAATATACTCAACAGATTAAATGAGATCACCTCGTATGATCATAGGTTTTATTCTGTGACACTTCTTCTACTTCACGGTTTGGGCTTCGAATTGCTGATACCATCGTTTCTTTGGTTTCCCTCGTTTCCTTTTATCTTGTGACTTATATTTTATAGCTGTTATGGGTATACTGTTGTATGGTATTCTGTCGAAGTGTAACTTCCAATTTTCTTTATATGTCTTAATTATATTATTTAATTCATCTACTTTTAATTCTTCTCCAATACTTGCATTGGTGTTTCTGCCCAGTTTTGTATATCCTGCTGTAGGTCGAACTCTGCCTGTAATAAGAACTGGCTCTCGCTGGTTTATTTTGATCTGTGTTCCTTTATACATGATTTGCATTACTCGTATTAAATGTAATGGTGAATATCATAGTGTAAAACAGGGCTTACGTTATACTTGAAAATCAAGGAAGATATCACACTCTATTAGAAAAAGTGCCTTTTGTTGACATTTTCCTCGCTGAATGTGGATAAACGGGCGACACCTATCCATGAAATTGCCGTTCTCACGTTCAAAGGAAACCATGGCGGAAGAAGAGGTCTTTGATAGCACAGAAGAAGAAAAGTTCAGACGACACAATTCAGAGAGGCACGTTGCAGGTGTGACGAATCCTGGTTACACAAGATTAACTTGTTCAGCGCGACAAGAAAACAACAATAATGACAAAAAACTCAACGGCGAAACTTCAAAGGCCAGATACGCTAGCAAAAAGATCGGAAGAGGATAAGAAATGAAAAGCGAAGAAAAGACATGAAATTTACCACCTTGAAGAAATTAAGTTCCTTTAACATACATTTTATCTGCCCACTTGGGACTGCTCTGTTCCCCCAAAATAGCTCTGTACAGATTGTAGGAGTTTTCTAAATATTTCGGTGCCTAAGGATAATGCCGAACGATTGTATATTTTAATGAAACGTTATAAAATCTAATCGCATAGAACTGAAATTAAGGAACAATTTAAAATAAAACCCTAGCGCTACGGCCCAGGAAGGGCCTTGGCTTGCCGCCCAACCGCTGCGACCCCCACCTCTGCCAACTACAGGCGTCATTGGTGAGTAAAATAAAACCATGAAAACAAAAAAATTGTGATGTGTTGCACTCATATTCTTTCTCTACTCATTCTAATACAAATGATTCTTACAAATGTTTATTCTTTTATATACTTCATATAATCCAAGTATACATTTGCAGAAATACCTTTATTGCATATTTCTTTGTAGGTACAACGGGCATAAGGCAATACAGTAGACAGAAGTGATAGTCAAATATTTTAAGAGCTGGCTGCTATGTGATGGCTTTGAAGTTACATTCTCTTTGCACGAATAAGAGATAAAAAAGCAATAACGACTTCATATTTGAGAAAAATAACGGAAAATTCAAAACAATAACAAAAAATGTCTCTGTAATGACTAACTCCAGAAAAAAAATTAAATTAAAAAAAAATAAAGAACAATATTTGACATAAAGTTTGATTTAAGGAGATACGTTTTTGTGCACAGCTTGTTCACCAGCTCCTGGCAGAAATGCAACAAGTCAGTACATCAGTAAATATTTCTAGGTACTCAGCGAGATTTGGAGCTGGTAATCTTTGCTCAATCAGAAGCAGACTGCAGCTTCAGACATTGTTGTGTGCCTAGAATTATTTACTGATGTACTGACTCGTTGCATTTTTGTCAGGGATCATGAACTGGTGAACAAATTGTAGTAAGATGTTTTCTTTCTCTTGCAATTTACCAGTTATGCAAAAATCATTCAGAATGAATAGAACTTCAGAGGATATTCCCACAGGATTAAAAATATACATTTCATTTTGTTATAAAAATATTTGTAACAGATGGCAATTTAATCAAAATCCTTAGAGTCATTTTTGAGAAAATAAAAATTTTTGAAAACTTTTTCCAGTAAGGGGGAGTTTTAGATGGGGATTTTGCATCCTTGGAAGATGCTAAACTTAGTATTTAACCAACCATGCAATATGGTGTTCACAGTAGGTGCGCGCGCATACATACATACATACACACATTCACACATCACAGATATTTTTCTAAAAATGCTGTTTTGCATCCATGTATTTCCGATGAAATCTTGGTATCGAATTTTTGGGTGGAACACAATACTTCCTCTACCTACGTAGTAGAGAAGTTTCGTGAAAACCAGATTCCAGTAGATTACCATCAAATGTTCGTGATAATTACAAAACCGAAAATGCTTTAACAGGAGATTCCACAAAAAATTCTGGAAGTGTTATTGGCTTATTCTCGTCTTTAGAGTGCTTATTTTCGCACATCAGGGATTTATTTGTTTTACAGTTCCAATGTATACATCCGGTATGATCGTACCGAAAAGGTTTATTTCACAGTTTTGCACGTAAAATAAATTCTGCAGAGATTTAAACACAACTATTCTTAGTAGGTAACCAACCACTGGTGCAGATTTGCTTCATTTCTTTCATAAACATCACGAACAAGTATGATACCGTTATGGATATGAAGCTCAGACATCTAATGGTTTAGGGGCCCTAATGACCAAGTTGTCGACGGGCCCTTAAACCCGACACACTCACTCACTCACTCTAATGGTTTATATTTATTGATGTTATTACGTAAAACCGAATCCTACAAGAGAGGTTCATTACAATCTATGCGCATATAAATCTAAGAAGCAGTGATTGTCACAATGATATTGAAGACTGAGCTGTGATTTTTATAGTGATTTCTCTCCAATGAGGCCTCTATTTGCTGGGAACAAGGTATTAATCTTTAAGTTGTAACGATGGATTTAGATGTGCCTTCCGCTCAGTAGCCTGGGTCGGGGTTGCATGTAGCAAAGAGAAAATCTGCCGCAGTTATGCTTCAAATTTTCCAGTGGTGAGTGTCTCCAAGAAACAAAAGGAAAAGGAATTAAGATTTAAAAATTACACAAGTAAAATTCTCTCCTTTAATACCTTTGAACATCTATATATGCAAGGAATTATATGTCATTGGTGTATCACTGTAATTTGTAAATATTTTTTTCTCGTCAAATTTGGCCTGTTAGAGACAAAACCGAGACAAGGGTAATTTTATTTTTGATCTACGAAATCATCTTGTCACATTTAACAACGAAGGATTTATCCATCCTAGAAAGGGTGAAAGCGAACTATATAAAGAAAGCAATAGGAGTATCAAAAATGACACAGTCAAGTCTCCTGGGAAGAAAACCTTACTCGTCTTAAACCTCTGCCCAACACCTGCGCATCGGAAATACTGTTGGCAACACTGACAAGGGAAACATAAGTGCGAGATTTCTATGGTACAGCAACCATGGCAGACAGATCAGGCACAATGGCAAACCTTGAAATTAGACACTTCAATACAAGATTTGCAATCCACGGATTTCATAACCTAATGTGGAAAACACACACACACACACACACACACACACACACACACACACACACACACACACACACACACACACACACACTTCCATGAAGCAAATATAGGGTGTTAATGCTTACTGTGTGAAAAACCGAGCGATCAGTACCATATCGAAAACTGCACATAAAGAACAAAGACAATATGTGAATATGGAAACTTCTAACTCCATGTATGTCTATTTGGCTGCATTTTATTATTTTATTTTTGACCTACCTCCACTAATATTCCAACTCTATATGTAACAGCAGCCCTTTTTAACCACATTCAGAGCAAGAAATATTACCTCTAGCTAAACAGAAGTAGATATGGAATTGAGCGTAAGAGAAATGAGTCCTCTGCGGAAAATACTGCTTGTGTTACCGACATAAACATCGCTGAGGTTACGGCACACCGAGCCAGCGAACGCCTTGTATTTCTAGGTCAGAGCGTGAATGTGTATGAAATACACTATAATGAAGCTGTAATCACCAACAAACAGTGTTGATGAAAATGAGTTAAGTGAAATCACATTGATCATTTCACTAACCTATGCATGTCAGTAACCTGACTCCAAAACCAATCATCCGTGTAGCAAAAAAAGGAAGGAGTTGGCCTTAAATCACCTCCTATCCAGATCTCACTCACAGTTCCAAGAATTGACTCGGCATCGTGACACCAACACTAAATAGGCTTTTCTTTACTTAGAGCCGGGGATTAAAAAAGTAAATCATATAATAACAAAAAATAAGTGAATAGGTATCGACAAAGGACATCCGCCCGTCGCTTCTGATAGAACAAGAAATGCCGTCATGACATAGCGAAACTCTACACGTACAGTCTCGGCTGGAAATCATTAGAAATGTCATTAGTGGTGATGAGGAAGCTCAAAAGTAGCAAACCTGAGCAGAATTCGTCAGTTCAACAGTTTTTCTAATATTGCTGTGAAAACAGCGTCCAAAATAGTACCCCATCAAACGTTAAGTATTTAAAATTTAAATGCTAGACAATTCCAACCTTTATGCAAATTTACGAGTATTTGTGGTTTGCGGCGAGGAAAAGATCATCTGTACGCTAACCTTATACTTCATGTAAAAACTGAAGGCTTTGGCAATAAATAATAATAATGATGACAATTATTATTATTATTATTATTATTATTATTATTATTATTATTATTATTATTATTATTATTATTATTATTATTATTATTATTATTATTATTATTATTATTATTATTATTATTATTCTATATAGAGAAAGAGAGTGAGATCACACTTTAGTCGATTTTCATTCCAGTCTAAGTTTAAAGAAAGGTAAATTAGGTAATACTATATTAATTGCCTTGAGAACTTTAACTTGATCAATACAGGTGTTTAAATAAAAATTTAAATAAAAATATTTTAAAAATTTAAATAAAAATAAAGTGAAATCCCAGTAATACATTTAGAATATTTTCTACGAACTAGGTATATTATTATATATTATTATTAAAAAAATATATTTTATAGTTCTGTCACAAAAACTGCTAACATTAATTTCCGAAAATGTAACTTTTTTGTTTGTTTCTGTACACAGGGTCGAAGAGAAGTCATTATATTCCTTCTAATATGTACTTCATAGAATCATTACAAAAAAAAAAAAAAAAAAAAAAAAAAAAAAAAAAAAAAAAAGTCCAATGGCATTTTGTTATTTGATCAGCTGATTTCGAAAAAATAACTGGGTTTTGTTCCAACTTGGATGCGTAAGTTCACAAGAATATACGAAGATAATAGTTTGTTACTTGTAAGAGCTGAACAATAACTTCCTTCTGAAATACCTTCGGTAGTAATTATGGGACACCACACAGGGTTTCCAAATAATTAATCACTTAAAAGACGTGAAGAAATACTCCGAGCAGTAAGTCCACAACCTTGCGTTGAGGTTGGTCAGGGTATTGAACTGGTTTGTGCATGTAAACAGGTCGGGCACTTTCGCTTTCGCTTAATGTTGTGGGAGCTAACGCTTGTGATTGGCCTATACTCACACATAAACACGGACGGACAAGGCAGGGCATCTGTTTGTGTTCTCAAGAAGCACTGTTACTGTGCTTGTTTATGAACTGAGCTAGGGAAAGCGACACCCAGACAATATGCAGTGTTGCCAGCTTGTTTTCGAGAAAACTAAAATATCTCCGTAGGAAATGGCTAGAGACAAAAACGTAAGATACATAACGTGTTCCAAATACCGAGATCTATCACTGGTTTAAATTAATGTGACGACTTTCCTTTCATCCGGTATTTCATAAATATTATAATTTTTACAGAATTTGTATAATTTTTTCTTAAAACAATTAATTTTTTCTTTTTTATGTTCTTTTGTTTTTATGTTTCAGTTTTCTTTTTTTTTCGCCGAAGGCCTTCAGTTACAAAATTACACAATTACTGGAATATCACAATTCTATCTGGGGTCTCAGAGTCTGTCATTTGAGCTATGTAGTTGCGGGATTGCTTTCCATGGTTTCATTATCTGAAACATTATTCTCATCTAGGCTATTACTTAAGCCCAGATTTCTGAGCAATAATTAGGGTTGCAAAAATTGCAATTGATACATTCAATCAGATGCCACAGAAATATTTCGCTTACAAAATTCTGCGTCAAATTTCTAAAAAGCTTTCTGGCGAAGAAACACACATTTAACAGAAATTCGCCGAAGTACTGTAGTGCTTTTCTCATTCGCCCGTGACGTCATGCGATGTGCAAAGAACATTTTCATTAAACAAATCATTTTTCACTGATAGACGCAGGGGTTTTACACAGGAAAATCCCAGGATGACCTTCGCTGTGTACTGTAAGCGATAAGAGTTCTAATTATCATCATATTTGCGTATATTCGTTTTTAATTTGGTGCTTATTTCACTATTTTATTGTGCTTAGAAATCTGGGCTTTAGCTATTACAATATTGTTAAGCAATAAAAGGAGAGAGCGCGCTATCTACCCTGTTTTGTTTTTGTGTAAAGCACATCGCGGACATAAAGGGATCATTTGCATGTGATTTTCGGTTGAACGATTCAGAGATTACAAGCTCCTGGCGTGTCAAACTGTGTATTAGTGAACTGCGACCAAAAGCAGATTTATTCTCTTTCTCCTACCTTCTGCATTCACATATATAGGGTTCTGATTACAGCAATAGTCAATTACCACCGATGTTACTCGTTTCTTGGTTATGTTTAGTGAGCAATTCAGAAAATCTAAAACAGGGTGACATAGTGTTACAAAAGAAGTAGAAGTAATTAGCAGAAATAAAATCCTTAGTATACCAAAATGAAACTGTCAATGCTCTTAACTAAATCGATTTAAGCATTGCTACTGTTAGGCTCAAACAATTGGGTTCATTATACATGAGGAAATTCCAAAGACATTGTCTCTAATAGCTTAAACTGAACTTTCAAACAATTATTATAATTCAACAAAAACAACAGATGTGTAATGGTTAACTATGTGTAACTATCGACCACTATTGGAAATAGTGCAATTAATATTCTAACATTTGCACCGTACATTCTAGAGGAAGGGAAAAGTGTTATTAAATTATTTCAAACTAATGAATACTATAATGCTTAAAGTAGTTTCTGAAAAAAATGTTCGAGCTAAATATATCAGAAGTAATATATAACACAGAATTTGAAGCATACATTAAGTGAATAAGAATTGGTGAAAACAACATGGATCTAAATTTTTTATAAGCTGTTATCAGTAAAATTGGCACGTAAAATAAGAGTTTGGAATAAATAATTAACACTAGTTTTGCAAATATTCACATTTTAAGCAACTAAAGTAATTAAACGAACAAGTGCACAAGTGGAACACGAAGCAATTGAACTAAATAGTAAGGAATTAGAGCAAAAAATCTGAAAAATACATGTTTGTTTAAAACTTAAATTATAGAGAATTATGTAGATATTAGTAATATTTGAAGTTCTAAAATCCCTGCTATGATTCTTTAAGATGGAAACACAGAAAATATTGTATCTTGAAGAAAGAAGGGGCATATTTTTTAGTTTTATTTCAAGCAAGTTAAAGGTGGGTATTCCCACTGGATAGAGTGAGGTTTTCAAAGGTTTCTTAGGACTGTTAGAACTTCCATTTAATATCGTAAAGCAGACCTGGTTATTTATAGAAACATTATAAGGACAAGAAAAATAACTGTGTTTGTAAATCGATATTCAAGTGGGAAGAGACACTTCTACAATAGATTCAACAAATAGCCACCTCATCATAAACAAATTTACATGTGACATACACAATTTCGCAGCTTAATGGCGGTTCATAGCTGAAAACTACTAATGTCTTTCGTGCCTTACAAATAATTTTTTTCTGCACAAATATGTGAGTGTTTAACGCTAGAACTTAGCAAGGCCCGGCAAACCTCTAATTGGATTTTGTGTTGAGCTTCTCCTGCCACCTGCCATTAACGTTTGTGCCAGCATTGCCCATAACTAGACTGTAATTTTGATATATCAGTGGTACATATACTCAATGCCCATAAAACTTAAAACCTTTTTATATACAGTCACGTGCAGAATGTGTTTCTACCTTTCAAACTATTTTTGATATGAAGAGTTGAAATCAGTTCCCATTTCTTTGAATAATCCTGTATTCTGTTGTTATCCAAGCAATTATAATTGACGAATAAGTATCTAAACATATCGTTTTGGAATATAGTGGTATTAAAAGGGTGCACTCGGAAAGCATCAACAGTTGAAACACTGTTGACGTAATGAAGGAGAGGATTAATATTCGAGGCTGGCTGTACCGGAGATCAGTCTCAGTCCACATGTCAGCCTGGTAGGGTTGGGCGACTCATAATGACGCCTATTCGGGAGGATGATACGGCCAAAACTGCGATGACATTGTGAGCTGTGACTCGACATAACTCTGGTAGCATGTTCTCCCGCCGCGATTTCTTACTCACTATTTTCGTTTCTCAATGATGTCATACACTTCTGTCAATAGGGATATCACCCCTTAGGTGTCTAAAGTGATATTAATTTACTTCCCTTCCGCACTTCTTTTCAAATACAATCCATTCGCCGAAAACTCATCGATCACAATCTCAAACGTGATGATGACAAACACTGCTCGTTTATAGAGTGTTCCAATTCCTAGATTTAATTAGAAATTCTAAGGTGGGTCGCTTTGATATCCATCAATCTTCTGTGAAACATGACATTATGCTCTCTTACTGCAGATGCACTTCTGTTTTATGTTTTGCTGATTAAGTCGGTAAAATACTTAATTCATCGAGTAAATGAACAGATTAAAGGTATTCTGCTCCAACTGTAATACAGAACTATCTGTGATAAATTCTCTGGCAAATTAAAATATATATGTCTGTAATTACACACGCACACTTTGTAATGCTATAAATGTAACATATTGGTTGACTATTAATAGACTATCAGGTTAATTAATGTTTAGTTGTGTCATCAATAAAGCACGTCACTGACGTATCCTGAAAGCCGCGCTGAGGCTCTAAGCTAGCAGCGAGTCAGAGCAAGGCTTGATCGGGCAAACCCTGGTCTAGGGGTAACGTGGTAGCCTCTGGTTCCCGAAGTCGTGCACGATGAATTTTTTCGGGCGTAAACATTCTTAGCTTCGAAAGAGAAGCAAAGCCGATGGTCCCTGTCGTAGATTTACGGCTCGTAAAATAACCTGAAGCCTGATAAAGAGGCCTCCAGTGTAACATAGGACGATGAGAATTTCAATGTTCAATTTCTGAACTAAGCATATGTTTCCTAACTCAGCTACAAAATACTGCAGAAGAAATAAAAATACTTAATGTATTTTTATCTGCTCACTCCTACAGCTATAAGCACTTAAATATTTTCAGAAGTATAACATACCTTTACAACCCACTACAGCGGATAGCATAACTCTGGAACTTACCTATAACAAAGAAACAACAATTATATAATATTTTATATTTTAGCTGTATTATATGCAAGTATTTTAATCCTTTAATTGGCAGCGTTACTTACAAGCAACATATAAATTTGTTAAATTTTGAGATACTTTATTGGTACTTTCTTTTTAATTTGTTGTTATGCTAGCCTAAATAAATAAAATTCAGGTATCTGCAGCTGTCTTGCACAATAAAAATATTAATTTTTTTCAGTTAAACAGCAGTTTTTTTGTTGAGAAAACGAAGCAAAATCTATGCAACTGCATTCATATGTTAACCCGTCAGCTTCCAAATGTGCCATGACTCCGATTACTTTACCTGGGCTCTCCCCTTCCTTTACCATAGGCACAGGTTTTGAGGACCCGTGAATCCATAAAAGAGAATTTTTAGAAAAAGGTCGGTGTGTTATCGTGTGTATGTGTGTGGGCGGGGATGGACATGTGTGGGTGTATGTGTAAACAGCCGGCCGTCGTAGCCGTAGTCGCTGGAGTGTATGTCTCTGACGCTCCCCACTTAGAGGATTGGGGGTTCAACTCCTGCAAGGGGCATGGGTGTCTGTGTGACAAACAGGAAAAATCCGGTAAAATCAACCTGGAAAACAAGGGAAAACAGAAAGAAAGAAAAAACATAAAAAAGCCTCTATAGTTTCAAAACAAACTTTAAAAAAATTAAAAAACAAAAAATAGAAAAATAAAACAAAACAGCATAACTCAAATACGAAAAGTTAAATACCAAATTTGGTATTTCATTCAGCATTTTCCAAGGGTGCGTCACGAAAATTTTCAGCAAAATTCCCGCATCCTAAACTACCCTTTACATCGAAAATTTTGCGAAATATATAATTTTCTCTCAAATGGTTCTAACGATTTTGATTAAAATACCACATATATTTAAAATATTCTCAGGGCAAACAAAACTTATATTTCAGTTATCTAACAATAGCCTCTTAGCTCTGAATGACTGTTACATAACTGGCAAACATAACAGACTGTGTCTTACTTCACAGAGTGTTCACAGAGTGTTCACAGAGTGTTGTATATGTAGCTTACTACTTTTCGACATATTTCTGTTATTGATTCGTATTTTACAATAGTTTATACTCTTCTCAAATGGGAAGTCGTTATTCGCATTTTTCTCCTGGCCATGAAAATAGTGATGGGTCTTAAGCACTTAATTTTACTGTGTTTACATTGCACCTACAACGAAATATGTAATTAAACCATTTCTAAAGATATTTACCTCGATTTAGGCGAAGTAGATAGAACAACAAGAAATATTTATTGAAGAATGGGTAGATAAAGTCATGTGAATGTAATACATCAGAATTGTTTTCTTTGTCATTAAAACAGTCATTATTAGTGAAAGCCAGGTACAAAGAACCGTAAAGTGTGAGCCACTATTTTGAGCATTCCTATAGAATAATGTGATAAACTGCATTTAGATCCCAACTGTGACTATGCAATTATGGAAATGTATTCACAGCTTCTCCGGGGCCTTTGTTTCTTCAGTAATGAAACACTGTTTATTCCAGAGGAATTTAAAGATAATTTGTGGAAAATAACTTAAGCTCACCACTGATCCCTGTAATTTTCTAAATCAAATTGATAACCACACTCCATGTCAATGGCTAGAGAGGACAGGATTCTACCTGAAGCAAATTGAGGGACATTTTAAGGGTTTCACGTAATGATCATCCTCTATAAAATTTCCGGAAACTAATAAGACAACAGCCCCAACAGGCGCCGAGTCCAATTACAATAATTTAATTCTTGTAGCAATATGAAGGTACTCATCAAGTATATACAGGATGACAGCAGAAGTAAAAAACAGGAATTGCTAGAGTCAGTTCCTACGCAAGAAGCGTAATTTAGAATTTAGAATAAATTTATCCCAAGATAAGACTTTCAGATATATGGTACCAAAACTTTTTTCGATAACATTTAAATTTCATTATTATCGCTAAAACGCTACTGTATTTCCATATTCTCCTTGCACCTACAAGAAAATATGCATCAACATCAACAACACTTCATGGATTAGGAGACTTCCGTCTCAAGTCTCTCTCCACCCTCCTTCCCTCCTTCACTTTTTATTTTATCCATTGTGGTACATCATTTATGGCTCTAAGGTAGGTATCTCATTTCTGCTGTATTTATTTTATCTCATTTTTATTACTTTCCCTACTGGTAAGTAGAGGAAGTATTGTATACCACCCAAAAATTCGATGACGAGACTTCACCGGAAATATATGTTTTGAGGACCCCTGAATCCAAAATAACATTTTTAGAAAAAGGTCCGTGTGTGTATGTCTGTGGGCAGCGTAACTCAGAAAGAAAAAGTCGGTTAAATACCAAAGTTGGTATTTAAGTTTAATGTCCTTCAAGGATACGACACGAAGATTTTGAAGAAAATAGCCCCACCTTAAACTATCCTTTATATGGATCATTTTTCGAAAATTTTGATTTTCTTGAAAATGGCTCTAACGATTTTGATTAAAATGCCATATGTTTGAGATATTTTTATGAAAAATGAAATGTATATCTTGAATTTTCTGGCTATAGCCCCTGTGGTCGTATTTACTCTGGACGACTTTTGCATAACTGGTAAACCGTTAGACATAGACCAAATCATAGTCTACAAAAAATATAGATCTTGCTAAAATACACAATTTATGTCTAAATAAATTTTCTCGTAGGTTAAACCAATTCGGAGATATTCCTTGTTATGCGTGTGAGTTTCGGAAAGCTTTCGTGAAATGGAACATCGTTGTTAATTTTTTTTTTATATTTTAAGTGTGCAAAGAGAATGGAATCTCAAAGCTTTAAAATATTTGACTATTGCACAAAGCCTACTGTATTCTAATATTCTTCTTGCACATACAAGGAAATAAGCAATAAGATAATTTGTACGAATGTTTATTTTAACTAACACGAAGAAGATATAGGAATTAGAGTTTGTAAGAATGGTTAGTACAAAAGTAGAGAAAGTCATGTGAGTGCAACACATCAGATTTTTTTCTTTATCGTCTATGTTTCACAACCGTATGTTGACGTTGGAATTGCCACTGTTTTGTAAAAAGTTAAGGTTGTTTCAAGAAAATTGCAATAAGATAATTTCGCAAATGCTCAGGTTGACTAACATGAAGGATATGCAAGAATAAGAGTTTATAAGAACAGTACAACCTTTAATATCCAAGGTCATATCGGTGGTTTTGCATTTGAAGGAATTGTTCTATGGAAGTGATGTTCACTCGTTTAATTATTTTATAACTTTAGGTGCGTTTAAGTTGGGTTTATATAGGTATACTAAATTCAGACGCATGCAAACACATGTCCACACTCTCACTCGCATTTTCAGACCCCAGGTAGAATGAGGAATAATCCTAGGTAAAGACAAATGTGCATGCTCCAACCGGGAATCACACCCGGGACCTTTGTATTTGGAAGTTAGCATGCTAATTACCGTAGTGGCAGTCGACCACTCCATTGTGCTCGTAGTAAGAGCGGCTTCTCTTTGCAGGTCTCAAATCTTGACTGAAGCACCTTTTGCGGTAATTACGTCGCGGAAAGAAAAGCGTTTATTGTGCTACACACGACAGCTAGGGGAAGAAGTGCTAAGAGAGAATAGTTTTTATCCGCCTTTTTGTGACATAGAAGTGTCCCCTCAGGACGGGCACATTTCCCCCTCTCAGAATCGTTCCCTCGGGACACAATCCACCCTCGTTATTTCTTCCTTCCCCTTTCGTTTTTTATATCGTGTTCTTTTTTAGGCTCATCGTGTCATCAGAGAGGGGATGACATTTCCGAAGAAGGGGAAGCGGCCAACACTTGTTGAATGTCAACCCGTATGGCAGTTGTGAACGATGGGTTGCGTCTCACAAGGGGCCATTTCGAATATTATTGCAAAAACAACCTTTTGAGACAGTAAAGCACGCAACAGAAGAGAATACTTTGTTATCTTTCTGTCAATCTCGATGGGTAGAAGTCACTACCTGTGCATATTTATGTAATACATCTGTAAAATTATACAAAATTAAAAACGTAATATTTTCACAATAAAACCAAATGAGTACTAAAGTTTCTCTCCCAGCGTATTTAAAATAGCGAGTAACTAAATGGCGAGACCCATATTTATTAATACGCACGCCTAACTTTAAACCTTGTTTTCTCATAAATCCTTCAACTTTTTCCAATACTCAAAATGCTGCACACAATGCAATATTTTATTATTGTCTGTTAGAATTACATTAAGCAAAATAACTTACATATTTTAAAATAGCGATACTGTTTCGACTTCACAATACCCATTTTTTCTTTGTCTTCCTATATCTCTCTGCTTCCTTTCGGTCTATAGTTTATTACGTGTCTAGTTTTTCTGTTCCCATTCTTCCTACATGTTCCTTCCACCTCATTTTCCCTTCCTCTATTCCTTCATTCATACTATATATGTTTGACTCCTTCCTTATTTCTGAATTCTTTATTTGGTCTCTCAGAGTATATCCTTTTACTTTCCTTGGGAATTTCGTTTCTGCGGACTGTATCCCTCTTTCATCTTTCTTAATTATTGTTCATCTCACTTCTGTATGTAAGCAATTGTGTTGCCATTACTTTATAGAATTTTATCTTTCTATCTTTGGTTTTTTTTTTTTTTTTTTTTTTTTTTTTTTTTTTTTTTTGCTATTTTAAGTTTGGTGTTTGTCAGACTTCTTACTTTTGAGTCGTGCTTACACATACACACACCACACTCCCCCCCCCCCCCCCCCCCCCACACACACACACCACACGCACGCACTCACGTACAACCACACACGTACACTAGAGAGAAAAAAATATTTTGTTGTTTTAGGAAACTGTCAATTCCCAGGGTCACATCAGCGTCGCCGGTGTGCTGGAATTTCGCCCCACGGGAGTTCTTTTGTATGCCAGTAAATCTATTGACATGGAGCTGTCGTTTTCAAGCCACTTAAAAAAAGAGAGTGAGAGAGAGTGAGAGAGAAAGAGACCTACACTTCACTAAAAATGTTTCTTTGTGATTAGAATTTTAGGATGGAGAACAGTATTTCCTTTACTTACTGCACGTAGCTGAGAAAGCAAAAACGAAAACATCATCACTTAATATATAGCAATAATAAGTAACTTAATTCCTTTGGTAGACATAAAATATTTTCCTGATGTTAAAATATTTACCCCCCTAGTATATTTGAGAGAAAGAGACATGTATTAATTTTTTTTAGCTTTAGTTGTTAACTTTTAATTTAGTTAATCCTCCCTATAGAAAAGGATGCTCTTTCATTACCGAGGTACTGTAAGTAAGGGTCCTGAGATTATGTCAGCCACTTAACTGGAAAACTAAGTTGTTACTTCTGGGAAATTCGATACTGAAACTTATGTAGAGTTAATGGATCTCATTTCCGCAGGAACTGACTATCTTGCATCTTAATCTGGAAGATTTTGGCAACGATATTCACAGACAGTGACCATGACATGGTGTTATTTCTGTGTAACAACAGATATGCGTCACTGAATAGCCTTCAGAGCGACAAAGCAAAGGCAATATGTCACTGTCAACAGCGTCTCCAGATTTATGAGATGGCCATAGAGTAAAGTTCACAAAATAAGTGATTTCAGCAAAATTGCGCCTCTAATGTCCCTCTATCGGTTTTATAGATAAAACGCTAATTTGAAAGCAACAAACGAAACAAAATAAGATAAATGCGAAGGATGTAGGTAGATAATAAATTATTGATGCTAATGAACACCTGGGTAGAGCGAAATTAAGACCCCTGATAATTGCAAAGCTGCAATGACAGCTGGTAGCTAATTATTGACCTAGTTAGTTACTTTGACATAAATAATATTAACATTATACCTTCTTTCTTGATCTGTTTATCAAAATGTTTCTCTTCGCTCCATACAGCGCTTATAAATGGAATAATTGTAATGTATTAAAAATATACGAGTTTTGGAACAAAAAGAAACGGCTATTACATGGATTTCAGAACCAAGGTCTTCTTTCCAGCAAGATACTACATACAAAGTACAAACGATTAACCTATCGATTTCGAAAAATGAGTAATTTCGTATATGAAAAACATAAAGAATTAAGGGCTGTTGTATACACTGTACTAATTATTCCTCCAAAGTCTTATTCCTCTGTCTTCTTCATGTTAGTTGAGACAAACATTTGTATAAATTATGTTATTGCATATTTTTTTGTAGGTGCAAGGGGAATATGGGAATATGGGCTTTGAGCGATAGTAAAATATTTTAAAGTTGGTCGCTAAATGAAAGATTTGATATTCCGTTCTATTTGCACGGCCATGAGATAAAGAAGTGAATACTGACCTGCCATTTAAGAAAAGTTTAAGTATTACAAAACCCACGCAAATACCAAGGAATACCTTTACACACCAAACATTTTTTGTATAGTAAGATTTGGGCTATCTCTTACGTTTGCCAGTTTCGCAGTTATGCAAAAGTCGTCAAGAGCAAACAGGACTACATAGGCTAGAGCCAGAAAAATGAAAATATAAATTTCATTTGCAATAAAACTGACAACATATGGCATTTCAATCAAAATCTGTGGACTCATTTTTGAGAAAATGAAAAATTTCGAAAAGTTTTCCATGTAAGGGTAGTTAGGGTGAAGATATTTTCTTCAAAATCTTCATGTTGCATCCTTGAAAGATATTAAACTTAAATACCAACTTTGGTTTTTGAGTTATGCTGTTCACAGACATGAATTTTTTAGGGCATAAGAATCAGTGACATCCTTCGGAAGGGAAGTAAAGTCACGAGGTCGTAGATTTATAGCACCAAAGTACCTCAAATCTAATAAAGAGGATTATGTGCTGTTTCACGTTCAATATAGAAAGTGACACTAAGAACCATAGCAGTTAAAGAACGGGCAGTGATTACAGATTCCACTTTAAAAGAAATCTAGCAGTAAAGTCAAAACTTGAAAAAATTCTGCAGTAGTGCATGAAAGGACAAACCACAACACAAATTTCGTATCTGATTTTTAAAATATTTTATACGCGAGTCTTCATTTTATTCTTTGTCTGCGATTTAGAGGTTTTTATTATAGGTAACCACTGCACAAAAGCAGCAGTTTGCCTAACATGTATAAACTATCATGTTTTGATTTGTGTATAAAAGCGGGTTTAGTTATTTTCGTGAAGATGGAAAGCAGCTGTGATAGTGAAATTATTCCTTGAACCTTAAGAGAGCCATTACTTGCTATATTCTTTAAAAATCTCAAAAAATTAACTCCAAATAATGCATCTAACATTCCAAAGTCAACGATAAGCTGGTTTATGTTGAGCAAATGTTTTTGACAGTGATGCCAATTGACATAATATGATGATCTATCGAAGTCTAGAAGCCACCTGGGTGTGATGCAGCTGCTGTGCTGTTGATTGCACCGAAGCTTCATAAATTACACAGCGTATGGGTGGACACAGGAGTTCAGGATACAATCATGCCCAAACCATCTGCTGCAAATAACACTGAAATGTGCTGAAGCACTATCATGTTGGTCGCACATGTGGAGACATACATATGACGAGCCGAATATTTTGGTGTTGTGTTTTCCGTTGATCCTGGGAGGAAGTACAGAGCATCAATATGACTTGAAAGGTCCATAACAAATATTAAATCTATAGATTGCAAATTAAGGCATTTTTTTTTTTGAAAAATCATATTTATACAAGTACAAAAGAAGCCTCTGCAGCAACCAGCGAGTAGAACCCTTATGTACCGCTCATTAGACCTAATACACCAGGTGTTAGAAAGTGTCTGATTTTGCAACAGAAGCTGGAATTAGCCAAAACAGAATAAATGTTTCTATAAACATATCTCCAGAAACAAATGCCTATTGAGACATAAATCCTTTTTCTTGTGTTGAACACTTACACCAGGCAATGGACTTCATCCAACACCTAGGCGCCCCGGGTTCGATCCCAGGGACCCGCATGTGGTATTCGTGGTGGACGAAGCGGCGTCAGGGCGGGTTTTCTCCGGGTGCTCCGGTTTCCCCCGCCATCTCATTCCACCGGTGCTCCATCTTCATGTGTCACCAGTGTCACCGCCTGTGGTGCCGTAGTAGTAAAAGCGGGCGTTAAACACTACAACAACAACAACTTCATCCAACAAGCAAATTCTGAGTAACACTTTACTGTCACAAATGGTTAACGGAACAGTTGTTAGGTAAACATCCATAAAAACCAAACAGGAGTTGTGATGATTCCTGCGATTCTGT
Source organism: Tenodera sinensis (assembly GCA_030765045.1). Taxonomy (NCBI): domain Eukaryota; kingdom Metazoa; phylum Arthropoda; class Insecta; order Mantodea; family Mantidae; genus Tenodera; species Tenodera sinensis. The sequence continues at coordinate 177,847,436 of CM060961.1, read as the reverse complement.
CCTTTGGTAACATCTGCACGTTATGTTGATACTACTATACCAGATGCTCCGTGTGGTTACCATGCATTCTTACACATGCTTCAACTCCTCTTCATAAAGAACCCAGAGCTCTTTCGATCATACCTGGCTGCTCTTGGATTTGGACACATGCATTGATCACACATTTTTGTAACGTATGCACATTGTCGATGGGTTTGGCCTACACCAATGCTCTTAATTGTCCCCATAGCCATAAACATTCAATGGATCGAGATCTGGAAAATGGGGAGGCCATGCCACTGAGCCTCTTTGACCAATTCATCCGTTGGATAAAACCCATTGTCTGGTGTAAATACTCAACACAATTAAATTGGCTAACAGGTATTCGTTTTCGGCCATGTGTTTGTATGCAGATTTATTCTAGGTTTACCCAATCCTGTTGCAATATCAAACACCTTTTTCTATAACATCCTCTATTTGAGTGTGCTCTTAGTGCTGGTTTACACACTGACTCCCTGGAGGGAATCCTCAATCAGCTTTTGAGAGGCATCTAATGGAACATAACTGCAGAAACATGGTTGCCCAGCTCATTTCTCAAGCAGCCAACGACGTCTTCCCTGAGCGATGGATTGCGATAGGCGACCCCGTATCATAGCCAGCGGAATATTTCTATTTTTGGGATTACTTAAAAAGTATCGTCTATCAGGATCGTTCTTCAACAAGAGATGGCTCGAAGCAGCAAATCTGAGAAGTCTGACCGAGTGTTAGGAGTCACCGATAATGTTCTAATAAGGATACTAGCATGTATTGCACGGAATGGCACATAATTTGAACGTCTGTAGAAATTTATTGCATTTTGTGATCTATTTGTAGCGCCTTTAACATTAATTATATGTGCTTTCATTATAAATACTTTTGTGTAAAAAACTGTCTTTCTGTGTTTCGGAAATAAATGACTTATGGCTGGTATCACTCAGCCTGTACCAAGAGTATACGTTCTCAAATGCAGAATTGACCAGTAAAATCCCGGATGATCGTCACTTCAGACTTTGAATCCGCTCCTGTTCTCGGAACTAGGAATAATTTATTGGTCAGTCTGTATTTTCTGCTACTTTACACTCACTGATTATCTTCGCAGAGCAGGTATGTGGGTAGTGCAGTTATTGACCAGCTCCAGATAAACATCAGGACAAGTGGCGACAAGATCTGATAACTGCGCTCAGGTGTTCTGACTACGTAACTGCTATCTGAGCGATAGGAATTTTACGAGACACAGGTAAGAGTTCTCCTAATAATAGATTTATCATTCTGAATTTACAATGCACAATGAAAGGTTACGTTCAGACGCCTTGTTATTTACAATCGCTTTCTCAAGCTACTGGGCGTAATAGATTACACTAATCAGGGCTCGTAGTTTTAGGTGCTAAAAATTTCAAAAATATGTGCCAAAACAGAATATTGTTTAAAGATCTGAATGGCTAGGGTAATATAATTGTACGTGATGCTTACCAGATATTATTCGTGGAAGGATCACTAAGTACTGAGTTGCAGTATATGACCACATGCTTCCTTAAACTTTCATCCCGAAAGATTCAGATTGTCACAAAGAATTGACATTGAATTTCGAATGTTTGTGACCACTTACATGTTGTGATACTTGTCTGCCTTTATAGCTGACAATACAGGATTTTACCATCACAACTGAAAATACCCTTAAATTCCACAACGTAAATTGCATCACTTTTCACTCTGGGCATGTTCAATTCACTGTGAACTCAAAACTGTCGATATATAACTTCCCAACACAACCAGAAGACTATACAACTTTGCGAATTTGCAAATGACTATACATGTACCAGTGTACTCGTATAGATTAGCGGGCTGTGAAGCGATAAGAAGTGCTTAACCAAGCACATGTCAGTGGAGAAATTCCCCGTCCTTATTTTGCGGAATTATGTAGCTTGAGATAGCAGGATGTTTATATTTTCTTCCAACTGACAATCAGTTCTTCCAATAATAAATAACAAATTGCGACATCATTAGAACATTAAATAAGTTAGATGGTGACTTGTTAAAAATAATTCTACTGCTGATTTTACGTGACTATATAAATATGTGAAAATTATTTTAAAGGGGGTTTCCTTCTTGCTGTTTTCTGTTATTTATGTGATTATTCAAATATATTTATATTAAAAATAAGAAAATGTTTTTATGTGCAATAAAACTTAAAGTATTACCTCTGGTGTGAATATCCAGAATATTAAACTCAGTTTCAAGTTCGTATTAGGGTACAAACAAAACATTTACCTAAATATAAATAATAACATTGCAATTATCGTTCACCTAACATAGTCTAAAATAGTTTAATTCCTATATTATTACTGATTAGTACCTTCTCTCTCCGTTCAAAAACTACAGTGGTGGAATCGTACTTTTAAGTAATATTTACAACGGCAATTGCAGTGTTTCAGAGATGTAAAGGACGGGGAGGGTCCACGTAAAATAATCGGTGTGATGGAACGCGTGGATGATGACGGGGTATCATTTGACTGCGGTTGCATGGATTTTGCTTCTTTTCTTTAAAAAAAAAAACACTACAATATAAATTGTAAAAAAAATAATTTTTTTACAATTCAAACCGTCTCAAATATGTATTTTTAATTGGTGACAGACAATAATAACAAGAATATAGCATAAAACAAAAGTTACAACTAGTACAAATAGGAATGAAAGGCTATGTATCTTACAAGACACACCAGGCATTAAAGGGTTAAGTAACATTTACAACGGCAATTGCAGTGTTTCAGAGATAGGCAGTCACAATCTTGAAGATAATAAAAAAGGTTCGTGATACTTAAAAGATATCGTAAAGAACGCCTAAAGAAGAGATTTAAAAACTGATTACTGAATTCACATAAATTTCTCGTTTAATGGTTGTATTTATTCCACAAATTATTTTTACAAAATATTTATATCAACCGGAGATTAAAAGCTCTATTACATTATGTTAATCTGCTACAATCATTGCCTCAGAAATTATTTTAGATATCACACAACACATCTTGCACTATGTAGCATGTATGCCTTGTGACTTTGTACAATAAGTTTGTTTAAGCAAGATAGAGTTATTTTCTTAATTATAAGATATTTTGGTTAAAATTGATCAGTACTTATTCTTAAAAATAATCAGTAGGTAATGTTATTAACACTATAGGAATAGGAGAGATATGGGAGGGGAGGCACTGAAGCCACTGTACCCATGCTTCCAAGGGAACACCCCCAGGAGGAAGGATTGGGTGAGAGGAGACACCGGGCGTCCAGATCCACACTAACGGCACAGATATTGACAGAGATCGCTAAGGTCTCCCAAGTTTGGCGACACCTTGAAGTCTTTAGGTCTTCTGGGACCAACCCAGGAGGACCTCGGCGCGGGGTTCAACGCCCCTAGATGCCACCCCCCATCCCGAACCCCACGAACAACGAGGGACGGAAAGAGTCCCTGTGAGCTGCCCAGCTGCACCTAACGCTTTAGCTGACAGAACCGCATAAAGAACCTACGGGATGAATGAAGTGAGTCATGAAACGCAATTCGAGGGATGCAATTATCCTTCCGAGCATTTGCTTTGTGACCTGGGAAAACAAGGTCAGGAAGGTTGGTCACGGGAATCGAACCCATGACCTCCTGCTGCTGCAATGATGACTTCGCCTTACTAGTACCAAACCAGGACAAAATTTAATATATTTTCTACCTCGAACTAAAGCTGAGTTACGCACATTGTTGCAAATAGCACATACAATTGCGGTGGCAAGAGATGAGTTCATTAAGGATTGCCCTAAACTTAACAAGCACAATGTGATTTGTAACATCTTAAAGCTGGACTTCCCTAGTATGCAAGTGTTAGTATTAAGAGAAAATAAATATTTAAACGAAGAACTAAAGAGCTTTCTGTTTGTCTGGTTGTTTGATACACGACGTAAAACCAGGCAAAGCCCTGAGGAAATGTGAGTGATGGAAAAAGCGCGTGCTGGACAGGTGCCTGAGGAAAGTTTCCAAATAAGAAAATCCGACCTTGAAAATCAACTGTTGTCCATGCACTCACTGTGTTTGAACATACAGCACTGTGTTGCATAATCAAACGTGTTTACATTCGGTGATTGAAGGAAAACGAAACATACCACTTTCTCTGCTTAAGCAAGTCATAGTTAATTTTAGCAGTTTTAGTTATTTTTAGTAGTGGAAGTATTATTTTGCACCAAAAAGAGGGATTTCACCATAAATACATGCGTGTATGTCTTCTGAATCACAGAAAGGAAAAACATTTTTAGAAAGATGTCCACATCTCTAGCTGTCAATCTATTTATTTATTTAGTAGTATAAAATGTCCGGTCTGCGCACATACGGCACCACAAGCGTTGGACAGCAATGATTAATGAAACTTATTTATTTATACTGGACTGATTAAACACTGGAAAAAACCTCAGTCAGGGATTTCAACTCGTACCTCCAGTTCACAAGTCCAAGCCTTCACGATCTCGACTACCCTGACTATGTATGTGTGAGCACCATAGTTCAAAAAAGAAAACTCGGATAAATACCAAACTCGGTACAGAAGCTTAGCTACTTTCAAGGATGCAACACGAAAACCTTAAAAAAAGTCCCTCATCCCAAACTAACCCTTATATGTAAAATTTGTCATTTTTCCTTTCTTTTCCTGATTACACTCCCCTTATGTAGGACTTATAATCCCTAGCATTTAAAAGCCAGTGCCTAGGGTCAGACGCCTGTCAGGGAGCACAGGGACTTATGGACCGGACAGTGTGAAGACCTGGAAGCGGGTGGTAAGCCAAGCACCAAGAATGAGAGTGAGGAAGACGATGATATGAAATACAGGCGTAATCGATGTTTGGAAAGGAGATGATAGAACAGTTCCTGGAATGAGTGGCGGGGGAAACCGGAGAACCCAGAGAAAACCCTCCCTGACGCCGCTTGTTTCACCTCAAGTACCACATGCGGGTCTCTGGGATCGAACCCGGGCCGCCAGATGGTAGGCGAACTCTCACCCACGGCGCCGCCTATATGTAATAGGGTACAAATCTTAAATCAAAGTATTTTTATTTTTCAAATTTGAATTTTTTAGTATCTTTCTCAACAGCTTGGTTCCTTTAAAATATGTTACTGGTGGACTTTGAATCCATTTCCTCTGAAATGAATTTGTACTTCTAAAACTTAAAACAAACAAAAAATCAAATGAGTTTTTTTATTCAAAAGACTATGTAATTGTAATTGTAATTTTTTAAAGGAGGAAGGAATTTCTAAAAATAAAACCTTAGAAGTTCATAATTTTTACAAGTATTTTCTTTTGAACCACAACTATCGCCGTGCATAGTATTAGAGATGAATAATTAAAATACATTTGTTTTTAACAGTTATGCTTTATAAATTCATTTCTGAAACGCAGAAGCTCAAGATATTGAAATTAGATTTAAAACCTGCTATTTTGAAATAAGACGAACTAACGATTACATTTTCAGCGTAACTGACTGAATTTTTTTTTGAATCCATGTTTGCCGGTATTGACAGCGGCGGTAACTATAACGGTTCTGCACATGTGTATGTGACTGTTAACAATCGAAGCGGTAGAAACAAAAGCGGTCGAAAACGTTCTCGAGACTTCTAGTTAAGTCATTTCTGATGTGTGTGTGTGTGTGCGTGCGCGTGTGTGTGTGTGTGTGTGTATCTGTGTGTGTAGTCCAGAAATGTCCTTGTGACGTCATCCCCAGTACGAGTATATAAGGACACCGGAGAAGAACAGAGCAATTAGTTTTAGAATTGAGTTAGGGGAATGTGTGAGTGAGTGCAAGACAGCTGTGTTTGTGTTTGTGTGTGTGTCTGTGACTGTGGTTTAACGGCCCGTCAACAACTAGGTCATTAGGGCCCGTGTGTGTGTCTGTGTGTGTGTGTGTGTGTGTGTGTGTGTGTGTGTGTGTGTGTGTGTGTGTGTGTGTGTGTGTCGTGAGGCTAGTATGCCTTGTCAAGATTCACCAAGCGTCGCGAGTGATTGTAACGTCGTAATTAGGGTATGAGAGACGGAGGTGAACAGAGACACAGAAAGGACTGAGCAAGGTTATGAGAAGAACAGTTGGGAGTTGTGATAGCCCGAAAGATTCTAGACTATGTTAACAACGAGAACAAATCTGTGTGTGGGGGTGAAGTAACAGAAAACTAACGGCACTGGATTTTGCCGTTTTGTCATGATATTAATCAATCGTTAATGACTATAAAATGGCACTCGTGCAGGTTGTTCAGTTTGGAGAAATAGAATTTTCTTGATCATGTTAATGATAGATATGACATGACATTATAGCACGTTCTTAGCGGCACTATCTACCCGGAACAACACAGTATAAAGCAGAAACCGCAACCTTCAGCACGTCCAAAAGATGCGACAGAGTCCAACCTTGTCATACACTGCGGTTAGCTGTGCACCGCAGAAGTCCATGACTGAAATGTTAGGATCGTTCTCCCAACGCCCCCTGTGGCACGGTTACTGAGCACTCACATCAACACTGCCTTCAAATATTCAAGAAAGAAATGCCACCTAACTGAAACACGCAACAACTTTGGTCACTTCTGAATTGCCTCTTGCATTACCGATTTGGGCAACAGCTGCCTATTTGATATGCAGAGCAATTGTTATCCTGCGAGTATACCTGTCCCCCCGCCGTCATCGGGCGGTCGTCTGCAAGCGTCTGTTCCCGTCATGCCCCACGGGCAATTCAACCAATCACAGCTCAGCGGGAGATGGCTGGCCATCTGTATAAAACTGATGGCCGTGTTAAAAAGTAACATAGCTTGCGATCCCATCTGCCTCCCTCCTTCCTTCCTTCTGCATACAATGACCGCAATCAGAAACGTTGTCGCTGATTGCCCTCTGCCTAATGGAGCACTGGCTCCAAGAAGACACAAAAGAAACAAAAACACCTCTGAAGTCCCCTTCACCGACAGCGTCATGCTGGTAATGGCGCAGTCAGGAATGAAACATTTTAGTCCTACCATATTTCATATTAAATGATAAGACGACGTATAACAAATTCTGTATTGTCAATAGAAATACTTAAAGCAACGCAACTATAAAAATGCAAAAATCCACTGTTTTCTTTTGAGTACTTCGACTTTTTTACCATATAATCGAACGTAAACTATCTATATAAAGTAACAGCAAAAAGTAAACCCCTGCGCAACAGCCCATGAAGGGCCAAGGCTTGCCGCCCAGCCGCTGCGTCCCCCACCTCTGCCCAATACTGGCGTCATTGGTGGGGTGCAGTACTAGAGGGTGGTACGTTATCAGCGTCTCGAGCCCTTCCACCCAAAATCTTAATAAGCCATTTCAAACCATTATTAAAGGGGTAAAGGGTACAGACACACAGGGGACACCTCGCTCACAGATCTATTGTGGCTATCAAATCCCAGGAGGCAGAATATTTTAACTTTTTTTTTTTTCATAATCACTTTTTGATATGGTAAGATAATAAGCTCCCTAGACTCTAAGATTTATCTTATGGGTCACAATTTTTTAATTTAGGCTTAATAAACAAACGCAAAGAAATTAATATGCAGCAATCTCTTAATTTTACTTATCCTAAGAGAAGTAAATTTACTGTACAAATGTTACGGCATTGTTCAAATTTTTAATGCGAGTATTTTTTTCTTTTTTTGGGGGTAGTTTAACGCCCAACATACGGCACCACAGGCGGTGATATTGATGATACATGGAATGAAGATGGAATGAGTTGGCGGGGAAAACCGGAGAACCCGGAGGAAACCCGCCCCAGCGCCGCTTCGTCCTCCACGAATCCCACATGTGGTTGCCTGGGATCGAACCCGGGCCGCTTTGATAATGTGAGTTATGGAAATCTTTCAGTTGAATTATATAATTCTTTTTTTTAACTCATACACAATGACTTTTCTTTCCGTGATTCCCAAAGCTCCCCTGAAAATTCCACGCTAATAAGTTGCAAACCCTGGACAAAGAGGCATTTTGAAAGTGAAAATGCTGAAAGGAAGAAATTGAGATAAATGGGGCTTCAAGTTCAACACTAGATGGTACAGGGTCAATTAAAATAACAATTCGTGGCTTTAAAAATATTTGTTTTAAAATCCCAGTGGCGTAGCTGAAAGTAGTAAGTATAAGTAAGAAAAAGAAACAGAAAGCAAAAGAGAAGAAAACAACCAGAAAATATAAAATTATATTCTTTGTCTCAGCTTGACTTCCCAGTTGATAAGATTGAGGAAATGAGATTGTCTGTAGTAAATGGCAAGGGAAATGTTAGCCTTATTATAAAGCATGATAATCCCTTGTGGTTTTAATTACCTTCTATTGATTTAAAAAGAAAATAAGTGAGTAATTTCTGTAGATTGCCTTAAAAGATACGTGTTATTCATCTTCTAATTATGATGACGTGGTCAAAAAAGCTTCATGGTGTCAACTGTGATATATTGTACTAAATAAAAGAAAAGAAAATTCCCATAATAAAAATTGGAGAAGGTAATTTGAACAATCCATAAAACAGGGTCCGGAATCTGAAGCCAGAACAGGCAAACTGCTTGTTCATGAAGAGGACAATTTAACTTATATGGTTCCTTTATGCAAGTCTGCATAGGAGATGTCCAGTGGTTGGAGACATTGTCTTAGACACTAAAGTGTGTCAGACAGGTATGTGGAATATCTCCTGTACCGTTGTAGGTTCAACATTGAAGGTAGGTATAAGTATAGTCATCAGGAGCAATATACGATTACCTGGCTACGTGTTTTGTGTAGGAAAACACCCCAAAGTTTCATTTCAGCTTCTCTTCACTTAATTCCAGTAGCATCTAGCGCTTTAGAGGTTATTACAACTTCACACGAAATAAACAACATAATTAAATGCATCTATACACGCGAAACTTGGAACTCAGGATGAAAATGTGGTTTGTGGAAAGTCAGAATGGACAAAACAAATATTGGGAAATAGGTAGCTGTATTTTAATTTCAATTGCATCTCTATTTATTTCCCTTTTCTTTTGAACATAAGACTTTTGCTTAATACATATTGGCATATACGACTGAGTGAGTGACTGAGTGAGTGAGTGAGTGAGTGAGTGAGTGAGTGAGTGAGTGACTGAGTGAGTGAGTGAGTGAGTGAGTGAGTGAGTGAGTGAGTGAGTGAGTGAGTGAGTGAGTGACTGAGTGAGTGAGGGGGATGTAACTGCCCGTTGACAAGTAGGCCATTTGGGCCCGTGTCAAATATTTGGAGCCATCCAGCTTGATAAATGGATATTAATGGTTTATTATTTCACTGTCGGGCAAACATTGTGTGAACAATGCTGTAAAGTATTTTTACCTTAATTTGAATTAATTTAGACACAATTTAACGTTAAAGTGTCATGCAAAATATAATTTTTAAGAGAAATTTGGCAAAGTCACGTTGACATTAAATTGTGGCTAAATTCATTCGAATTGAAATAAAACGATTTTACAGCATTGTTTACACAGTGTCTGCGTGACATTGAAATAACAAACCATTTATATGCATTCGTCAAGAAGATAGTTCCAAATATTCAAATAATTTTTTTCGGCGAAACAGCTCTTTATTGACAACAACTGTTATATTTCACATATTTGTTACATTAATCAAGCAGAATCCCTGGTTAATATATGGCCGAAGCAGTAATTTCAATTCCTCCATCTTTATTCTACCTATGTAGAGGAAGTATTGCATTCTATCCAAAAATTCGATATCAAAATTTCACCCTAAGTTCACTTTTTGAAAATCCCGGACTTAAAAAGGGAAGGCCTTTCTAGAAAAATACTTGTGTGTGTGTGTGTGTGTGTGTGTGTGTGTGTGTGTGTGTGTGTGTGTGTGTGTGTGTGTGTGAACACCATAACAGAAACGAAAAATAGGATAAACACCAAAGTTGGTAGTTCAGTTCAATATATTCGTGGATGTGACACAAATATTCTCAAGAAATCCACCACACTAAACTACCCTTAATATGGGATAATTTTCGAAAAATATTACTGTCTCAAAAGTTTACAGTTTATTTTCAGTAAGTTTTTTGTACTGTCAATAGTTTCCGAGATATCTGTTTTCATTTTGACATGTTCAATACTTTGTCATTTTCTGAAGTGCTCTCGCTATTCGGTTGTTTCACGCGATGTCGTGGAAAGAGTGTGGGAATTTAAGGTCAGAATTGAGGGTCCGCCTTTAAATATCTATTTGGCTTGCTCTGTTTCAATTGTATCCTAAAAGGAAATGTTTAACAAAACTATTCCTGCAACTATTTATCTTGGTCAGTATGAAGCAGATAGAAAAATAAGTTTTCGTAAAAAATATTTTGTAGAAGCTATATAACAAATTATAGGGTCATAAACCATCAAACAATATGATGTCGGCATCTTTCTAGAGCAATGAGCGAAACTCAATCGAAATGAACATTCCTTAGCACAAAAATCGCGCAAGACGCCCTAGGCCACTTGGCCACGTTGTAACCCAATGTCCTTTGCATTGATCTTCAACTTCTTAGAAGAGAAACCGCTAGATACATTCTCAATATCCGCTATCCTTACCTACATCATCAAACATAGCTCGGAGCGGAAGAAGTGCATACGAATACCACAAGAACTGATGAGATATAATACAATTTCTTGTTTTATTTTACTCAGATGTAACTACCTATACCAATAACTACAGCTTTGAAATTACATTTCAGCACATTCGACCTTCCCGTAACGGTTACGGTAAACTACCGCAGTAATTGTGCAAAAATTGCAACAAAGTATGTATGTCCGATTCAACTTCTTGGACTTAGGTTTCTTATTCTCTACTACAAATAAATGTTGGCGTCTCTCTGAATCTCTTTGAAATGGAAAAACATACATTGTCTCTTTGGTGGTTGCCACGCTAGTTTCCAAATTTGGAGGTCCTCGGTTCGCTTCCGGCTGGAGGAGGTGAGTTTTTCTTTCACCAGGAATTTCCCCACCATAGAGTCTAGAAATATAAGTAAGAGTGTAAATGTGTGTGTGAATTTAATAGAAATGTGAAATCCTAATGGATAAATGGACCTTGACGACCAAAGGCAAAAAACAAAAAAGGAAAATGAAAAAGATTTTACATGTTGCATTCACATGACTTTATCTAATTGTTTCTTAGTATGTACATACGAATTATTCTCAAAAAAATTATTTTTCTATCCACTTGATTTTAACTGAGATAAATATTTGTAGAAATAGCTTCATTGAATATCTCACAGTTACGAAGGTAATAGCAATAGTCAAATGTTTAACAATTCGAGACTGTATTGGCCATAAGATTCCATTCACTGTATCTGTGGTCCGATGTTTAATTCCCAAATCAAGTGTCCCGGGTTCAATTCTCGGCTGAGGGTCGTGAAGTTTTCTTTAGCTGTCCTTCCTAGAGTCTGTAAGAATGAATGAGTGTAAATGTTTGTGAATTTAGTGTTAATAAAGAACGTTCAGAGTTACACAAACATTAAACGAGCGATAAGGAGTTGCTTCAAAAGAAAAGCTGCCGATATGAGCTTAGTTAATGATAAAGTATTGAATAATTCGAACCGTTTATTACGGATATCTTCCAAATGACATATAGTACAAATGAAGTTTCTGGGAATAAATCGTATTTTTTAAAACATCCGTATTCTTTTATATAGTACATTTTTATCAATCTCTTAATGTTTACCAGTTTTACATGACTGCAAAATTCTTTCCAAATAAGTAGAACTCCAGAACTGTTCCCAGTAAAAGCAAGTACATGTTATTTGTGATGTAAATATATTTACAACTTTTTCCATGCAAAGAGTAGTTTGAATATACAGTTTTTCTTCGAAAGCTTCTAGATGTTTCCTCGTAAGACGCTGGTCTTACATAACAAGTTTGATATCTAACAGATCACTTCGTTCTTGAATCTTCACTGACACAAAAACAGACACACACACCACACACACACAAACACACACGCGCGCGCTACTTTTATTGTTATTCAGAGAACACGAGTTTCTGAAGAAAAAGTCTGATGTATTGCACTCACATGATTTTCTCTACTCTTGTACTAATAATTCTTACAAACTCTTTTTCTTCTATCTTCTCCGTGTAAGTTGAGATAAACATTTGCAGAAATTATCTTATTGCTCGTTTTCTTGCACGTGCAACGGGAATATGGGAATACAGTAGGCTTGGAACGATAGTAAAATCTTTTAAAGCTTTCGAATTTCGTTCTTTTTGAACAGTCAAGTATAAAAATGAATAGCGGTGTTCCATTTGACAGAAGTATAAGTTCTCCAAAACTTACACAAATAACGAGGAATATCTCCGAAACGGTTCGAAACGGTTAAAAATTATTTAGATATAAATTGTGTTTTAGCAAGGTCTACATTTTTTTAGAGTAAGATTTAATCTATCTCTTGCGGTTTACCATCCAGAATAAATAGGACTTCATGAGCTTTGGCCAGAAAATTCAAGACATACATTTTATTTGCCATAAAAATATTTCAAACATATGGCATTTTAATCAAAATCGTTGAGTCATTTTCAAGAGAATAAAAATTTTGAAAAGTTGTCCATGTAAAGGGTAGTTTAGGATGGAGCAATCTTCTTCAAAATCTTCTTGTCGCATTCTTGAAAGACACTAAACTCAAATACCAATTTTGGTTTTTAACCGACTTTTGGTTTTTAAGTTATGCTGTCCACAGACTGATAGACACACAGACATACACACACGTACTTTTTTCTAAAACTGCTTTTTTGGATTCAGGGGGCCTCAAAACATATTTCCAGTGAAATTTCGACATCAAATTTTGGGTAGAATACAATACTTTATTATATGTAGTAGAAAATGTAAGGAAAAAAACTTGTGGGTGAATACAATTATTTTACCTACTTAGAAAGTTTTATGACAGGTTTTTATCGCAGTAGTAATGCTTTACTATTCAGTCAGTAGAAAGCCTTTAATTTCTATTTTAATATTGCATTCTTATATACAAATTTGTTCTTATTTTTCCTAGCTTGTTGTATAAATGTCATTTCTATATGCGTATTTGTAGAGTATAATTACTTTTTTCAGATGGTGCTTTATACAGTTGCAAATTTGTTAACCTTATTTTTATGCTTTAAAATTTCAATAATACATTTATAACCTTTTGTTGTTTCGTTTATACCAACCTCTTATGTGTAGAGGTTGAATTAGTTAATGAATTCTGTTTAAACATTAGAGAAAGTGAAAAGCTAGTTTAACATAAACCCCAGAGGTGTTCATCCCCAGACCTGAAACTAAGTAGTCGATCCACTTTTAGCATCTCTCACGTTGGGTAAAATTATTTACACCAACATTAAAATAACTTTCTTCATATTAATAACTCTTTGTGGACATAAAGTTTGAATGATGAATGCCTTACACCTTTCAGGTGGGAAAGATAGAGGAGTAATATTTCTGTTGGAGGGTTGTCGCCCTTGGCTTCCAAATATGCCGAAAATTTAAAACCAGTTTCAGTAACCAAACTGTGCGACCGCCGCGCTGCGGGCGTAAATTTCAATTGTTCTTTCATATAAAACATATACTTCATGCATAACGCTCCCTAATTTTCGGAATCACCAGTCACGTTAAGGTCTCATCTTTTGACGCGTCATAATTCAACTTTTATTTCCATTAAAAGGTAAAATAGAATGGTACGCTCACGATTAGGGTTATCGCTTAGCTTACGGCACCCAAACAGTGTCTGTTATAGCAGGGGCCCAACCCCATTCAGGCAATTTGAAGGAAAAAGACGACAACACACAAACAGAACATTGTGTGTGCTGCAGTGGCGTATCTCGAGTTTCGTGTGAGAACAGAATTGAAATGAAAATACATTACACACAATGTCTGTTCGACAATTTGTGAAGTAATAAATCATTCATATCCATTCGTCGAGAAGCTAAATGGCTCCAAATATCCCGAACATTTGACACAAACTAATTTTTTCGGCCAAGCGGTACTTTATTGATTATAATTGTACTGGATATTCGGTATGGTCGAAGCAGCACCTTTCACCCGGTAGAATTGTGCGCAATTTCTTAATCCGTCACATGTATTTATTCTCTCAATGGTTGGGTGTATTTTCACTGATGGTTTGCCAGTTGCCCACCTGGTGTCGGTCGCACTGTCTCTGCCTATCGTGGGTTAGGGGTAGCGCCACAGTCGCTGTCTGGGGCCTAATCGAACGCACATTTAGTTGTTCTCCGAAACGTTGACCTGTGCTACGCTACCTTGGTAAGTTCTCCATACCTTTGATACTTGTATGCATAATGTAATTCACTTTGGCCTTTATTTCCGACCATATTCTTTTGTTGCTGCTCGATCCCTTATGTGCTGACTTTCTTCATAGGTTGGTGATTGCTAGCTGTAAATTTTAATGTAATTAATACCTAATATTTTAATTGCAAAGGTGTAACAATGGGTTTCTAAGACGTTTTATGGGCCACTGTATTTTCATATAATTTATATTTCTTTTATCTGTGTTTGGGGTAGAATTGTTATCATTCCTGCAGCAGTCTAATGAACTGAAGATCTGAAATATTCAGCAAGGTGCTTCAGGATTAGAGTCTATAAACTCTATGATTATATTTATTTGAAATGAATTGAGCATGATGAGAAAATACATTTGCTAAATTATATTTTCAGTGTTATTTTCGTGACCCCTCTAGGTGACTAAATTCTCCTCCTTAATTATGAAACTAGGGTAGTGTGGTGGCGACGCGAACCCAAAAACACAATCCTTGCAATGAAGAAGAATACGCCACTGATGTGGCGGTTGACTGAACACGTCCTTTTTACCCCGCTTTGCTTTGATCGCGTTTGAGGAACTGCCATTAGATAAAAACGCCCTTATATGACGCAACTTTAAGGAGGATTTGTTTTTTCTTCAACATTCAGATCTTCTGGGCATGGACGTGTGTCGTATGGTAAGAGCCCTGCGGCCATCTTGAGGTACCAAAGCTGCTTATTATGGTACGAACCTGAAATCACGGTCGAGCCGGCGACAGCGGCGTAGAGAAATCTTCGCTTAAATAAAGAGCGTACCTTTTTTCTTGCCATTACACACCCACTCTCCGCTCCATGTATGGTAGCCTCTGTGAAGGGGACAAGATAAAATCATTCCTGGTATATAATTCGATAATTGTTTTCCTGAATTGCCACATCCTCAGAGACAGGTCTTGCTCGCCTTGAGGCAAATGGACGAGCGCTATGACTCTTACAAGCTTTCAGTTGAGGTGCACCGAAGGCCGTGCTTCAAACTGGTTGTGGAGTGCATGATGCGTTCCTCAAAGTATGTGATTAATTATTTAATATGCTACTTAGAGGCGAAACACAGAGTCTAGGGCACCAACCTTACAGCTAAAATACAATGTCACAGCCAGCCCAAACGGGTTCATGGATTACGCTTACCGTTATTCTTAGATACTTCTAGAGTTTTTTTTTCCGAAGTTCAGCCAATGACATTCCTAAGCAAACTTTCAGGTGTCATGGTCACATAATACTTATATTAAAAGTGTGCAACATACTCAATTAATCAAGAACAACCTACTTTCCCCTTAATACGAAAAGCAAATTAGGTAAAAGTATGACAAGAAAAGTAAAATCTAGACGGTATATTTCGAAAGATCACAGCAGACTGCGGAGTATGCATAGGTCGGACAAAACTACCCCATATAAAATTTGTTGACGATATTATCATATCACAGGTCGCCAAAAGATAGGAGTTCAGTGATAAGCTTGAAAATCCAAAAAAGCCCACAGGTCCCAAAATCCAACTCACCTTCAATTGAAAGAGGTCCTTGCTCAAAATAAGCCCCGGCACTACAGCCCATGAAGAGCCAAGCCTTACCGCCCAGCCGCTGCGTCCCCCACCTCGGCCCACTACAGGTGTCATTGGTGGGGTGCAGTGCTGGAGGGTGGTGCGCGGTCAGCGTCCCGATCCCTCCCGGCCAGTTATGCGGTCTTCACGATCTGGGGCCGCTACTTTTCCACCAAGTAGCTCCTCAATTGAGCTCCTCGAGACTAACGAGGCTGAGTGCACCCCATACTAGACCTCCCAGAGAGGATAAATTCCCTATGCTGGTACCGAGGATCGAACCCGGGTCCACGCCAGAGGCAGGCGCGCTATCAACTGCGCTACGGTGGCGGTCCCTTATACATGTCAGATAATTGTGAATAACAAGAAATAATTCTGGTTGATGACTTCTCACAAGCTGTTTGAGAGAGTAGTAAACAAAACTGGTGCAACCCTTGAAAGTAACAAAATACATTGCTCATTGTACCTAGTTAAATAAGTTAGCCACTTACATTCGTATATACGGGGGACAGAGGAAAAGGTTTGTACCCACCAAACTTTAACACTTTACTAAACCAGCAACTTCATTTCTTCCTTTGTCTTCTACTGCTTCGAACTTGGAATTATATTATATTATCATTGAAGATGAAACAGAGAATGTTTAGTTTCCCCGGCGTAGAGGACAATATACTCATGGTTAGGTATCGATCACTGATATTTAATTTATTTACTCATGCAAAGAGTTGTAGGACTACCTTAGACTACTGTAGACTACCATAAGCAAGTGTAGACTACAGTAGTTTTCCTAGTAGAATAATTGGTCAGTTAAGAATCTATGTGATGCGTTAAGCGTGTTGCATATCTATCGGGCGTTGACTCATATCAATCGTGTTGTTTACGTTTTTTGATCATGTTGTAGTAGATTCTTTTAGAAACTGGAAGCGATGGAACTTGAACTTTTTCGAAACTGAGAGAATATTAGTGTTTCAAAAGTACTTGGACGCTCCTCTAAGCATACCTACTAAAGTTCAATCGAAAACACTGAAGGCGATCACGATTAATGTTATTTTGAAACCAAAAGTACAATTTTATTTTGATCACAGTGACCAAAGCTATAATCATAGTTTTTGATGACCGTTATGCTCGAATTTCTCATTAAATTTCTTAATCGGTTGAATTTTGTGTTATGTTTCTTTCCCTACCAACGCTGCCAATACTACGGCAATTCTACCATTTACTACGTCAGTTATGTATTGTACCAAAAATGCCAAACCACAGTTTTGGTAGAGCTTTAGTCTACTCATGCGCATTCTCTTCCTTTCCCTCCTGCAGTATTCTGGGTCTATATTTGAGATGCCACCCTCCAGACAGCAGCGTTGCAGTGGTTGCTGGTATATCAGGGGATTATCCTTTCCTGCAATTAGCCGAGGATCCTCTTGTGGATCTTCTACTTCGGAAATAGTTTATTTGAGAACCATTATTACTAAACATGCTTGCTAGATATAGTTTCTTAGTATCGATTATTACTTTTTAATCACTCTCTAAAAATTTTCTATAAAACAGCAATAAAATATGTGCATGCAGTAAGTCGCTATCTACTTGTAACGAGCTTAACAGGGTGTGAGATGATAAGATGTTCACTGTAAATAAATAATACTGAAACCACATGGAAAGATTTTTAATATCTTAAACCAGAAATTTCTTAAATGTATGTGCTTAGTGAAGATTTACAAAAATGGAAACACTTTGACATAAGAAAAGGAACATTAATTTTATTTTATTAAGCATTTAAGGCAGATTAGTTTAGCTAAGATGAAATGCTCCAAAACAGCTTCGCAATCTTAGTCAGCAAAAAGCTGAACTCCACTCCGCAAGCAAACACTAGCTCAGAGCGAGCAGGTCACAAGAAATTGATGACATTCTGAACCTCCATAACTGTAAGCTTTCTAAGAAGATGGGATTTGATAGCTTCCTTGAGAAACGTCATCATTATAGTTTTTGTTGCCATCCCTCAAGTGAATGGGATTGTGAAAATGTTCCCAGGAAGACGACTGTTTCGCATATTATCAAGCTAAACAATTATGCATGCATGAACCTCAACTAATAGCGAAAATTAGAAATTATATTCGGTTAAAAATAATGATATGGTATTTCTCATTCCAGCACCATTTTCTTGTGATTATTTATGTAGCACAGCTACTTCTTTATACACTCCATTAAAAGAATAGATAAAATGTTTTCATCCTACATGAATGAAAGGTTGCCCTAGGTGAAAGTCTGACGTGTATTTTAGTGTCATTATAGAGATCCATTTCTTATAGGGAAAACAAAAATAAACGGTTAAGGAACATTAAAATCATAACTAATCATAGTGTAACGTAAAGCACAGGTGTGGATATAAAAGGAAGAAGATAAAAACAAATTGATTCTTATACAGAGTGCTTCGCTGTCTCCAGCCATCTAGTTAAACTTTCACGTAGATATGATCCGTTAATCACGTTGAGAGCTTCTTGCAGAAGGTTTTGGGATGTAAATCTTTACTTATGTGCCTTGGCCGCACTTAATAGAATTGCTTTGATGTCCTATTACAACAAATTTATAAAGCAAAGTATCGGTGATTAAATGTCAATCAATAATTAATTAGTGGTGTTAATACATAGGAAATCAAAGAAAAGAGGTGAAGCTGCTAGCCCGCGTTATATCTTTATCTTATGCAGTTAACCAAGAATAATTGGAATACACCTCCATATGTATTTATTATTAAAACTGTTTTTTATTTCTTTCCATATAGGTTATTATACCTATATGGAAAGGTCACAAGGAAGAACAAGTTTTGGTTTTGGTTTTGGTTTACTGTAGTCAGGATTAGAAGGGAGGATGGGATGAAAAGTTTAGGGCCAAATTTAAGCGGGAAAATATAAAAAAGTAAGTGTGTGGAAAATAAATGGCATGAATAACAAAATGCTAATGGAAAGTGACTCACTGTGATGCAGAGTTTCATCAGCATGTGGCTAGGAAATTTAGGAAAGAAATCAGAGGGGAAGTTAGAGGGAAAAGGGTTAAAGTGAACTGAGTTATTTAAAAATAATAAAGAATTTTAAAGAAAAGTAAAGCGCAAAGAGAGTAGGTAAGAAAGGTAGTGCAAAAGATAACAGTAAAATTGAAGACAATTATAAACATTACCAAAAGTGATAAACAATAGCACACATCAAAGTGTAAACATATGTAAGAAATCTTAGAGGCTGTCCAATGACAAAAGTACCAGGGCCTAAGTTCAAGGGCAGCCCAAGATGCAAATGCTTTAGTACTTAATAAATTCAATTCAATAAAAAATAAAAGCAAACCCTATGATCCTTGTGAGCAAGACACTATAGCACTCTGCTTTTGCCCCAAGGGACATAGTGAGTGGAGTGTAGCAGGCACGCTTGCTCCCGAAAGCTTTGACAAGCTGTCCAAAGCGCTTCCCCTACTTTTGCATCAGGCACCGGGAACACAACTAGGGTCTCTTCATCCCGCATAGGAATGGCTTATTGCTTAGGTATCTAAGATATTTAAATGGCAATCATATTCTGCCAATGTTCCTTGTTGCGTTAGTACGAGTGATCTGTAGCCTTGGTAAAACTACGACATATCTGACTTATTTCGTGAACAAAATCTTATAAACAGTTAACCATTTGGTCCCAGGTTGTCCATGAAGAGTGCACGATTTGTTCTTCGACTTGCTACCTCCAAGCAGCTGCTATTCATTGTGTTGCCGTAAACTCTATCTCTAAAACACGAAATTGGAGGGGAAAAAGGACACCAGTCACAAAATGAATAATTACAACAAAACCACGTTCTAAATAAATTTAAATTATTATTTCTTGTGCATTTACTGGGGTACTGGTGGTCTCAGTCAAATATTTTTACGAAAAATTCTTTCGATTTAACTAATTTATCATATTGGATGAACATTAACAGTTATAAGTGCTCGATATATATGGTAGTGTTTAATTTGATGTAGATAATATTTCATTTCACACTGGTTACATATGTTTACGTGTTTATGATTTAGGTTTTCAGCAACTACCCGAATCCAAAATATAATTTCGACAGTTCTACAGCGACTATCAATTGTGAGGGTTGAAACTAAAGCCACCCTTAATTTTAACTGGTCAATACTTACCAAATAATTGGCATATTAATAGCTGTCTAAAGACACTAGAGATCTTTGCTACTACCACCCAAGACGAAGGAATGAAGTGAAGAACACAGGGGACTTCAGGCACAGGCCACAAAACCTAGAAGTGCAACTAAAATATGAGAAGGAAACAGAATGAAAAGGAAACGATAGAAAGAAAATTGTGGTAGATAAGAAAAAACTAAACATTTGCCAATGACAAGGGAAAACCTTATAAACCCAAGGTCAGATGTTTGAACTCCGGACCTGCCGCGTGCGAGCTTCACACGTTTCAGCAGTCATCTCGCTGTATATTAGAAAACTTAATTCCAACTAAGTGCATTGCAGATAATTAGTACATACACTATGTCATGGAACATGTGTAGAGGGTGTCTTCCAATAGAGATTGTCTTTCCTTGTTATGTGCTTATAAGATCAGTATGTCAATTCTGTTTTTATTTTCTGTCTTCTTAGGAGGGGGCAGCGCTCTCGAATATAACTGAATAAGTGTCGATGAAGTCTTATTGTTTCTTAAGAACTTTGATGACTTCAGGAACACGAAAATCTCCTTGGAGTGTAGTATTGCTAATCGACCAAGTGCATCAGTGATCAGTCTTAGGATATGTTCTGGGATGTTTTTATTTTGTTGATGTTAGAATTTAACACAGAAGCCCATATGCCACAGCAGTAGATACAAATTGATGTAATTACAGATTTATGTAATGTTCCAGTAACTATATGACGCCAGAACGACAGTTAATTACAACCAGATTAATGAACAATACTGTCATTGCCTGTTTGATGCAAGAGATACTCTTGCAGGCAGTTCATGGGGCATTATTGCTTCGGAGTAGCAGCGAGTGTAGCAGAAAGAACTTGCTTTGGATCCACTATTATGATGCAAGATAGACTATTCTAAGCACTTCCTAATTAATTATATATCTAGTTTAGCTAAAGCTTTTTGGATGATTTTTTTATGTTTTCCATAAAGAAAACATATGTTTGAATACACTAACCAAGAGTTAATTGACACAGGCTCATTGCTTCTATCTTTTGAAGGCAGTAGTAAATTAATCAAGGGGACAAGAATCGATAGAGACACAGATGAGTTAAGTAGTTGAAGATAGAGAGAGGAGAGGTAGTAGAGTGACCTCAGAGGTAGCAGTGAGGAGGCGAGACTCGAAGCCTATGATTACCTATCCACGTCCGACATCGTGACTCTCTCCATCGTTAACGCTTCTTGAATTCCTTGTAACCATTTCATCTCGCATCTACCTTGCTCTTATTTCCCTGTATGAAATGGATTGCAAAAACAGGCAACCTCTGTTATTTGGCTCGGACGTGCTGTATCCGGGAGTGCGTGTCTATGTGTTCAATTCTAGTTATGCTTCCTCGTACACGATCCACTTTAAACTCCAATGCAAGTGCACCACAAATTATTCAAATTGCTCTCAAGGTCGGTCAAGCTAAGCAAAAAGTAAAACCTCTGTCAGACTTCCTAGATCCTCTGATGCAAGTCATGTGAATCCAATTCATCACAAACGGGCCTTTTTGTTTCGGAGGACTTGGCGTAATCTTTGTATCATATCATTTAAAACACTTCATTTTCACCTTTGTTGCTATGCTTAACATTACTTCACAAATCGTCAGGTTCATCATCATCGTCGTCTTCGTTATCATATTGGGCTTGTATGAGCTAGTTGTCGAGGGTCCTTAAACCCCATTCAACCCCCCAGCCACCCACTCACTCACTCAATCATCATCATCAACATCACCATCCTCTGCATCATTTCATCCAAAGATTAGGCAGGAGATCTGCTTCCATTTTCACTGGTCAAGCCATCCTGCACGTGGTCTTCCAACATCTCGGTAACTTTTTGGTCTGTAATCAAATATTTGTTTCGCAATCTAGTCGCCTTTATGTTTTTCAGATAATGCGTGCAATTACTGTTATAATCCTTTATTTAATTATTTAGTGAGCTAAGCTGTAAATATAATACAATATTTAAAGGACATCTTTAACTGTTTTATATATTTTATTTGTCCAAAAAAGCTCTGAATCATAAAACTATAATTGTCATTAGTATATAAAATGTTGTTTGTTTCTTTCATGTTTGCTTCTGTAAAACATGCACATTATGTATCACATAATGTTTGCAATTTGTTTAATTTTCCCTCTGTAACGATATATTACACCGTAGTATTGAAATTGTTAAAAATTATTTATATAAGCTTATATTTTATTAACCTTTTAACTCTTAGTTGTAATTTTCTTTTAAATGCTATCACATTAAAAACACATACTAAAAGTACTTAGCTTTCAATTTCATACAAATTGTACACTGATTTCTGATAATTGATTTTTATTTTTTGTGAAAATTAGTTGACCGTCAATATGCAGCAGTACGTATTTACATCAATTAATTAAGATTACTAACCTATTCCCTAACTACTTAGACATGTTCCAGGTACTGCTGTCAAAGCATATATTAAAAATAATATGCTACATCCTTGTGTGATAACTTGGCTTGATCTTATTCCTTCCGAAAATGGTTCTCAAATATTAATTTTATAATTGTTTCTTTGTACTGGGTTCTAAATTGTTTTCAATAACACGTTTCGAACATTCACGTTTTTAGAACATAGTACAGGGTATGTTTCTCCTATCCTTGTAAGATGCCATGTCATTATCCACGAACGCAAGACGTGTTTTCTAAGGGTTTGGTTTGAATGCACATTTACAATTGAGATTAACAAGATCACTGAGTATAAATCTCGATTCCATCATAGCACAGTCAAGCTGATTAGGCTAGCACAGATCTTCTGAAGGCTAAAACATCTTATTGTCATAAGGTATCGGTGGATTTGAACTCACGGATCCAGAGAAGCAAGTTCAGACAGGCACGACGTGAAGGCGCAGAGAGGAGTGTATGAACTTGTGTCAAATTCGTTTAAGTTTCTTTCCCTGAAAATCTAATACTTTACAAATGGCAACTTCTGCACGTGTTATCCACATATTGTGGATGATCTGCAAATGTTTCCGTCCGTCTGCTTTCCGTTTAACTGGGCTAGCAAGATGTTGCATTTGGGATCTCGCTTACTGCAAAGCCAAACAAGTGCCACTGTCGCGTTTATACACAAACATATAAGCTCTCCCTCCCAAAGTCAGCTGAATCTGCATTTAAACTGAGCGAATACGCCATATTAAGAACTATCGGAAGCAACATACTGTGATGAGGCGATATATACTAAGCTTTCGGGAGAACGACACGGGCAGTGGAGAGGAAATACAGATAAGCAGCGCGAGTGAGGAAGTGACTTAGTGAGTGCGTTTCCGGTTCAGCAAACTAGTTTGTAACTAGACCCCTGGAAGAGGGGTATTATGCCGTTACGTAATGAAGAAAGTGAAGTCACAGGAAAGTTGGAACTAGAAAGAGGACAGATAAAGGTGGTATAGGGAATAATGACCTATAAAGAGGAAATGATAGGTAAAAGTGTAAAGGGAATGATGCACTAGAAAAGAGCTAAGCATGATGTGAACGAAGTGATGCCCTCAAAAGAGATTACGACTAGGAAAGGCTGTAAAGGGAATAATGTCCTAGAAAGAGGGTAACCATGGGTAAGGGAGTAAAGGGAATGACTTAGCAAGGTGATGACTACTAGGGAAGGATGTAAAGGGAATGATGGTAGTGACCAAGAGTAAAAGATTAATGGGAGTGATGGTCAAGACAACTGTGTTTGATATAAAGGCGGCCAGATCGCATTAGGAGAAGCAGCTACCAAGCCAGTTGTCATCAGACTATGACGTATAGCTGCGAGGGGAACTGGAAGAGGACACATTATGAAATAATAAAGGAGCTCATTGAAATTCGGAGAAAGAACACGCCCTTATAATTTAGTATAGTTATAAAAACAGCTCATGAATAAGTCGACATCACTTGGTTCCGGCAGCGAAGAAGAGCGGGTTAATTCAATACAGCTCCGTTTGGGAGCACATGAACATTCCATCAGTGATTGCTTAAAATGCCACAATAGCAGGCAAGTTGAGCCATCTGCTGGTAATATCTGAAATTATTAGTTCATAAAGATAACTTTGTTGTATTTGGGGGTAATAAATTGCAGTAATGCCTTCTAGGTTTAACAAATGTAGAGATCCGTAGTTAAATGTTTGACTGATGTAGGCTTTTAGGATGATAATGCCTAGCTCCATAAAACCAATCACATTCATAATGTTAACTGATCATTCGATGCTTGAAATGTAAGCTTGGTCCAAAAAAAGTCCATAATGTATGAAGCTCATACGAGAAATGTTTTGCTACAAAGAGAAAGTTTTAATCAAATGTATTATTGATAGCATTTTAAGTCAATGTGTCACGTAATAATACTATTTTGATATAAGTAGGCGACTTTCTGCACTAACACATATATAAGAATGTCACCTATCAAGTGACTGGTAGAGAAATAAATGCCCTATTTCTTGAAAAGAGCAATGCAATGCCAAAAGGAAGTCAAAAGACTCATCCCACAGATAAAACCACCAGATGACTGAATTATGCACAATGTTGAATTCGAATATGCAAGGGAGCACCATGTTTTACCGTGATTATAATTAATTATATCTCAACCTCTATGATACGTACAAATATATGATTTCTTGCCAATAGTATCTCAACGTATGGATGCACTTTGATACTGCTCCATTTGTTGCCTGAAGAACATCTTAAAAATAATTGGGATTTCTCTCCCGTCACCATCTCCATATTACTTTGTGTTCGCATTTTAACGGTGCCATTATCAGGAAGTAGTAAACTTAGCACGTTGCTCTAAGTTGCCACCACAAAAATAATAGTCAAGGGTGTTATGGTACTGGTATTGGACAGTATCTATCACTCCCTCTGGAAAGGTGTCATCGAAAAACGTGCGGACATTCAACTCCCAGTGTGGTGGTGCACCATCTTCCTGAAACACAATGGTTGAAATTTTGCACACATTCCTCTGACGTTCTTTCTTTTTCGGTGACAGCAGCGCTTCTAGTTTATATAGAACACACATGCACAAAAAGTTGTCACATTGGAGAAAATGTTGCAAGATTTATTTTTTTATCTATTAAGATGTTAAGATATAATTAATCATAATCAAGGAAAGACTTTGTGCTCACAACAGTGAGCTTTGTTGTGTGCTGCACAGCAAGCTCTATGTTCGGACCATGTTTATCAAGGATGAACAACGGTGAAACTTACTTTCAGAATAAATTGAACGTTAGTTGAACTTGTCCATACTAACCAGCCCTTTTAGTGTCTTCATTACAAAATGAATGGTTGTGATAATGGACAGTTTTGTAATAGATGTAACTAACATGTTCTTGGCAGTTTAGAATGCTTCAGTTGATAAGCTGCGTAAATAATTTTACTCAAGGATACTAGGAAATAAACAAACCTTTTGGAAAACGCGAGACTTGGAAGAATCTGTAGTACGTATTTCTGTGATGTGTTCGACAAATAGGTAGTGATTGAAATAGCCAGCGATAAAAAAACTAAAGATCTGAACAACGAGGGGAAGAGAAGAGACGACAAGAATTGTCTGGAACGTCTGGAAAGAATATGTCTGGAAAGATCTGACCATCGTTTGGACTATTCCAAAATATGAATTTAAATATCCTATCGCAAAGATCTGACTAGAAAGTGCTACATTTTAATAGAAAATAACCCAAACTATATTCATTTCGATTAGTGTAGTTCGATTTACTCAGCACTACCAACTGATGAAAACGAGGTCCAAGAAGTACATTTATTTCGATCTTCTCTTGTTGTTATAACAGAAAACCAGTTTATAATCCGAAAAAAATGTAACTATATTTTTAACATTAACATAACATTAACATTTTTCTTCTGGAAAAATACATTAACTATTAAAAGAACAATTGTTAAAATTACAACTGTCAAATTAAAATGGTGCGCTTTTTGATTGTTAATAATTGTAATTGTTTTTAAGTTATTTGTGGAATACAACTGGCGACACTGACTAAAAAAGAATGATCTAGTGATATTTTGTAAAAAACAAAAGAATGATCAGGTGATAATTCGTATGTGATAATTTAACAGCTCTATGTATGAAATAATACAGATTAAAATACATGGGAAGTTTAAAAACTGCCCCTGTGATTTTCTGTAACGGGTAGACTAACACGATAACAGATGGTGAACTAGTTGTTTGACTGCCATGATTAGCTAGTATGGGTTCTTCCAGCAAACGCATCCACCATGACATTGTGAAAATGGGGAAGACCAAGAAATCAACTATGTTTGTTGTTATCGTACAGTTTATTTTACAATATAGCAAATCAAATATAGATTTTATGGACTTTTTTGGAGTCATAGTATTTAATCAAGGTAAAGTATATATAATGGACAGAGGCCATCCGGCCCTTTCTGCTTCTACTCAGACCCCTGGCAGGGAGCGATGAGGGAACAGACCCGAAAGGCGGCCAGATTCGGATGGCGTGCGCAAGCATGGGCAAAGTCTCTATCGTTTCTAGTTCCAAGGCATGCAACGCACCTAAGTTCACCCATAAGCTCCTCATCAGCGCGGATGCTCCGAAAAGGCGCTCGTCCGAAAGCACCCGTCCTAACTGCGCAGTCCCGACTGACGCCGGGGAAGACATCTCTACAAACCACACCTTCTCTGTCCAACCACAATTCGCCAAACACCGTCGCGCGGTCACTGCACCCTAAAATGGAACAACTCACTCGCATTTTCCCGATAAACTTCACTAGATCTAAAAAAATCCTCCAACTCACTCGCATTTTCCCGGTAAACCACACATAGATCTAACAAATGCAAGGGAATTGGAAAATTTAATGTCGTTCTGGCATATTGGCGTAGTAGGTTAGTGGTTACAGCAACCGGATGGAGACCAAAGGATCCTTGGTTTAGATCCTGGCTATGGCATTTCATTTTTCAGCGTGATTCAACCTTTCCAACCTCTTTCTTACACATGGCTAGTGTGAAAAAACAATAAATTGTTATGTGAAACTTAGTCCATCAAATAACCATGCATACTTCGTTAACTCTCCGTTGGAGCTCATGTATTAATTTGACGATAATTTATATCCTGAAAAATAGTTGCCCTTCACCGTCACCTTGGCGACTTCTAGCGAACGGTGTCATTGGACTAGTGTGGTAATGTTCATAGACGTTTTATCGAACTCGATATGTCTGTCATATGTTTTACTTTATGTGAGTACACTAAAAGACAAATTGGTGTATTAGACAGCAAAAAAGTTGGGACACTAATAAATTGTCACTTATAAATTAAATAGGCCCATAATTTAGATTAAGCAGGAGCCAGTTAATTATTGTAGTACATCAATAAAAGATTATAAATTATAATATCATGTATTATTAACTAGCGAACTTGAGCAATTACAGTCTATAAAAGCAGCAGGTCCAAGATAAAATGTAAATGTATAAAAAATGTCCTTAAAATAACCTTCTTATAGGTTGTTACGCTCCATCTTTTCAAACAAAGATACGAGGCTTTTGGCTATAAGAAATTAACTAAAATCAGATAAAAAAATCAATATAAGAATGTATTTCGGGAGCCGATTCATAAGTCATACTGTGACAAAATGACAATTCGACAGTCCAATTACGTTTTTCCTTACTTTATTTTCTTCTATGTGAATGCACAACAACCAGTGCTCTTATTCTGACGTTATACAGTCTTCAGTTTCGTGAAATTACAACTAAAAACTGTTTTCTTCTCTATCCTTAACAATCAATTTCTCTCTTTCAGTTCCCTCTATCTCAAAGAAACTAACTCTGACTATACGATCACCCAACACTCATTAACTTCCTTTCTTCCTTTCGACGCAACAGTTCTGTCACGACCACCACACACACACATACACACACAAAAACTAAAAACTGACTGACTCCCAAATCTCGTTGGCCACCTGATCTTGAGCGCCTTTGACATGCGCTGCCCCTAGTATGTGTTGCGAGTTAGCTTGACCTCGGCCGTCCTTTGTTGAGCTCCGCGACCGTCGTCACAATACTTTTTTAAATAAAGCTGCTCTAAAGGCCATCTACTATATTTGCGTTCCATCTAGCGCCAATTTAGAGCCGGCTACAGAGGACAACTAAAAGTTAAAATAAAAATTGGGCAATCTTTGATCTATCAAAACAGTTTCTCAGTTCCTCCATACATCTATAAATAAATATTTCCTTTGTTAACGAAGTTGTCAATTGACAGGATCATATCAGCACCGCCGGTGTGCGGCCGAGTCGTAGCCGAGTGGTTAGACCAATCGCTTCTCACCGAAGTGGCCCAGGTTCGATGCCAGACGACCGCATGTGGCGATCGTGGTGGACGAAGTGGCGCTGGGACGGGTTTCCTCCGGGTTCCCCGGTTTCCCCCGCCATCACATTCCACCGGTGCTCCATCTTCATTACATGTATCATTAGTTTCACCGCCTGCGGTGCCGTATGTAGTAAAAGCGGGCGTTAAACATTACCAAACCAAACCGCCGGTGTGCCGGAATGCGGGAATGTTTTACATGCCAGTAAATCTACTGACGTGAGACTGTCGCTTTTAAGCTTACTTAAAAACCATCGCCCTCGGCCAGATTTAAACCCACAACCTTAGATTCATTAGATGAGAGTCGTGGGTTCAAACCCTGGTCCTGAACTACGGCAATAATAGCAAGTCAATTAGGTATCAGTGACTTAGGTGGTTCGCAAATGTGGGTAGTGTCATTGATGTGTCCATTCTATATTTTAGAATGCATGCGCTTATGTTGTTGTAGTAGTGTTTAACGCCCGCTTTTACTACTACGGCACCGCAGGCGCATGCGCTAAAGAGCTTCTTCAGTCAAATGAGATGAAACCTACACTGATTGAAATATGGAGAACAGCAAGGATGTTCTAACACAACCCATCAAGGCCAAGTTAGCTTACAATAGTTAGCCTCTCAAAGCTTCAAATCGTAGAGGTTGCTTGTATCGTGCATCGTGGCGACTCGGCGGAGCTCGACTCAACTGGCGCGCTGCAGAGCGAAGAAGCGAAGAATCGAAATAGCCTGCGTTGATAGGCGGCTTGCGTTTCAATGACATAGATACCTGCAAAACAAATACCTACCCTGCTTCAAAGAAAATACAGAATGTCAAAAGTCCATTTAAATCAGAATGGGAATCTTATTATTTGTTTACAAAGTGGTGACGATAGAGCCAAATGCCTAATCTGCGGTACAATATTAACATGTGCAGAGAGAATCGTCTGTTGAAAGATACTGCAACAGAGTACACGCAAAAACATATGATGAAATCATAGAGGACACTAGAGAGGAAGAATTAAGGAGCTTACTATATCTTGCAGAAGAGTATTCTTTATCCAAAAAAAATGAAGTTTGTACCACTTCTTTCTAGATTATTAAAACAAAAGACCAGATTTGGTCGTTAGAAAACCAAATTAACCTGTATAACACTGCGCACTTCACATAAACATTACGCAGTGAAGAAGAAACAACAGTGCAAGTGAGTGAGTGAGAGAGAGATAGATAGATAGATAGATAGATAGATAGAGAGAGAGAGAGAGAGAGAGAGAGAGAGAGAGAGAGAGAGAGAGAGGCGGCAAAGGGAGCGCAAGGAAAAAGTGAATGGAGGTTTGCACTGAGGTCAACTTTTCCTAGACGCATTTTGCACCTTGCACCGTGGAATGCATCCACCCTGAGAGAATCTGTCTTACTGGAAGTGCGTTGAACGTTGCAGTGCTCTCATGGCGCTTTTTCAGAAACACTTATTTTGATAAAACAATATAAATACATATTTATCACTTAATCTGACCCTTCAGCACATTTATGGCAGAGACAAATTTCAACTTCGCACTATTTTCAATCACATTGGAACACTGACCGTTACTAATTTTTTAGTTCCTGTTATACAGCCATTAATTAGGTGCAACAGGAACAGCCAACTGGTAGATTCAGTAGTCTAATAAATACAACTTTTAAAAGGCCCCTTAAACTGAGGTGGAGGTCCGGAAGATATAGCTGTGTGGTCATGACTCACAGAATTACTTTTGTTTGGACCTGTTTAGAAACGAGTGTTCAGGATAAACACCACCAGCTGCATCCGCAACTCGTATGTTTACGTCTAATGTTTCCTAGGTGGTATTGGTACGGTCATAGCATAGGATTCAAATGACAATAACGTGGGGCGGTCGCACATCTCAAACCTCAAGGTCAAGAAACCTCACACCGGCTTGTGAACACATGGCCGAGGACAATAAGCGATAGACCAAAGCATTTCCACATTGTTCACGAACTTTCTACTGCTGCCTTGCTTGTGAGAGGTTCGAGAAAAATCCGTGCTAGATCATTCTTGTATATATAAGCTAGTGCGGTGGCGAGAGAACCAAGTTTCTGTGATGAAGTCGTAAGTGTTGAATGAGCCAGCTGTTAGCAGTGTGTAGTGTGTCGTTGAGAGTAATATGAATGAATGCGTCAGAGACCGTTTTGGGACATTTAATCGCCACGTCGGAGTCACACACCCTTGAGGCGTTGGAATAGTTTTAGTGAGTGTGATTGTGGAAGAACAATTTGCGGGACAGAGACCGTAGAACTGAAAGACAGTGAAGTATGCGTCAAAGTCAGAACCGAAGTCAGAACAACTGTGAGTTGAAAAGTCACGACAAATTGTATATTGGTTTAACAATAAACGAGAACTGTGATTTTGTGACACAGCTTCAGAAGATAAAATAGTGACAGAAAAAGTAACTGGGTTAGGTCATTTTTGTCACATTGGTGTCAGAAGTGGGATTTATCACATTGTCGTTCTGTCACAAATGACTGAGTATGCCTTTTATATTTATACAGTATTTACTTGGCATTTATTTTATTTAATATAATTTGGTTGGTTTTAAAACTACTGTATACACCACGTATACGAAGGCATTAATAAAGTATTTTGCACGAGGCTTAATTTATTCGTTTGGAGCCTTATTTTGTCAAAGTGTGTAAAGGAAACATTAATTTAAGGGACACTGGGAGTGAAATTTTGGTCAAAATTGTCAAAAAGTCGAAAATTATTTTTTTACCTTAAAATGTTATTGGAACACCTGTGCATTTGGATCAGCTAACATTTTTCATATCCGCCACTCCATGTGGTCATTATGGCTCATTCAAATAGTGCTCTTCCCTTAACGTACACAGAATGTTCCTATATCAAAGCCTGGTTTTCTCAAAAGTACATTTCTGCACATTCAACAGAAGGTCGCGCCTGAGTTTTGCTTCAAATTCAATGAAAATTTCCAAAAGTATTCATAAATAGCAGGTAAAAAGACTATGATTCAATATTGATGTTATCATTAACATGAATTCCAAAAACATTTTTTTTTGTATGAAAAAAATAAAACTTTTTTAAGATTACATTTTCTTTGTTATTAAAAAAATATGTACAGCATAATCAGCAAACGTATTCGAAATATCTCTTCATACAATTGTTACCCATGTTTTAGAGTATCAGTTCTGCCAATATAAATGAATTTTGAAAAGTCAATAGACGCGAGCTCTATTTTGAAAATGTGCCTATTAAACTCATAAAATAATTTATATGTCATAAACGAATTATCCAATTTTAATGAAATTTGCTGTACCTCCTATTCTCATACAAATACAGTAAAAATTTCAAAAAAAATCTATCAAGAAATGTGGAACTTTCAAATTTCACTCCCAGTGTCCCTTAAATGAAATTTTCATATACCAATGATAATATATTGGAGAGTTAATTTCTGTAACAATTTTACGAGCATATGACTGAATGAGATAAAAATGACATTTGATATTTAAGGATTTTAAGAGAAAAGAAACTCGGTGAATTTTATTTCATCAGAGAGGCTGACAGATTGACGAGTGAAGGCTGTTTGTGAGACGAGGACACGACTGTTTATATGAGAGGGCACCCAGTGCTGGGAGTGATACGGGAGAAACAGTTTTGCATAAAGGCAGAGAAAGCCACGGTACAGAAAAGAGGAGATGACTCTGGCCCCAAGCGATGTTTCCTATCGGTGCTTTCATGCGTACATACATCTATAATAATAACGGTGATATATCGTGTTTTTGCCATGTAAAGGGAAGGGTTACAAACGCATGAGGCCATCTCAGAAGGAGCAGTGGCAGTAGAGGAAGGATTTTCTGCTACAATTATGTGGAAATTTAATCATGTGCATACTTGATCATTTTCCGGGTGACTGATCACAAGGTTCCCTCTCTGCCATAGCGAGGGCAGAAGCTGCTTGTCTGTCTACTGCTGACACTCGCTGCAATCTTCCGCGGCCATTTTCCCAAAAATATGTTCCAAGGTAGAACAGTGGCTTCCAAAAGTTGGCCACTTGTGTTTTCAAACACGCGGAATAGAAACGAATTAAAATTGGAAACCCCTTCGAAATACATCCATTGAATCTCTGCATTAACAGTTCAAGTTAAAAAAGAGCAAGGGAATTATTAGACCATCTACACCACAGAATCCAATACGTCTAACAAATTGTTACTTTATCTTCGTGTCTGAAACATTCAAGTCCTACACGGCACAGCATCTTGTAAACACCAGCCCCGATACAGTGGTATACCGGCAGCAACAAGTTGTCATAAGTTCTAAATCTTAATATGACTAACTCATATGATCATATGATATATAGGACTTACAAGCCTGTGCCTAGGCTCAGACACCTGTCGTGGATCCCAGGAACCTATGTGCCGGACAGAATGAAGACCTGGAAGCGGGTGGTCAGCCAAGCACCAGGTATGATAGTGAGGAAGAGGATGATATGAAATCCAGGCGAAATCGATGAATGGAAAGATGATAATGGAGCAATTGGTGGAATGAGTGGCGGGGAAAACTTGTCCTGGCGCTGCTTCGTCAAACACGAATACCACATGCGGGTCCCTGGGATCGAACCCAGGCCGCCTAGGTGGTAGGCGAACGCTCTAAACGTTAGGCCACCAAATTTAAATATATTATTTATAAATCCCGCAACTTACAAATTTTGATGCTTTTTCTATGATATCCTTTTCATCTTCACATGACAAAGTACAACGCAAATATTGGAAGGCGTTCACTTGTAGAATTCCATTATTTATTACTATTTATATTCCTCAATTAACTGTCTAATTGTAAATATGTTATCAGAGCAGGATCTTCCACTCTATTCTTCTTGGTGTGGAGCACAATATTTATTCCTCCTACTATAGTTAAGAAGTATCTTATATATTTAAACGAGCAATTCTTATATATAAATATATTCCGCGCAACAACAGTGCAATTCTTGCATATATATTCCCGGTATTTCAGAAATGGCTCTAAAGTTAAGGTTAAATTTTTTTATACATACATATCACATTCACGGTGTTTTCTCTACTCACTTTTATGTAACACATTCACATCTCTTTCTCTACTCACTCTTCTACAAAGAAGTCATACAATTTTCTGCATGTTTGAAATAGAAAGGCTGCATATTACATTCACAGTGGTTTCTCTAAGTACTTTTAGGTAACACATTCATATCCCTTTCTCTACTCACTCTTCTATAAATAATTTTCCATAAAAAACGTGATTTTACACCAAAAATCATTTTTATCCCCAGTTTTAAAATAAGTCATACCATGTACAGTATCTTTGAACTAGAAATGCGATTACAATCACACTGTTTGCTCCTTTCGCTTTTAGGTAACACATTCACATCTCTTTCTCTACTCACTCTTCTACAAAGAAGCCATACAATTTCTTGCATGTTTGAAATAGAAATTCTACGTATTACATTCACACTGTTTTCTCTACTTACTTTTGGGTAACACATGCATAACTGTTTCTCTACTCACTCTTCTAGAAATAACTCATACAATTTTCTGTATGTTTGAAATAGAAATGCTGCATATTGCATTCACAGTGTTTTCTCTACTTAAATACTTTTAGGCAACACATTCACACCTCTTTCTCTTCTCACTCTTCTGTGAACAATTTTCCATAAAAACGCGATTTTACATTAAAAAAAAAACATACCAAAGTCATACCATGTTCTGTATGTTTGAAATATAAATGCTTTTACATTCACATTGTTTTCTCCTCTCACTTTTAGGTAACACGTTCATAGCTCTTTCTCTACTCACTCTTCTACAGTAGACGTTTTTCAGCTGAAATGATGGTGTTTATGAAATATTTGTATATATTTCTATATCTCTTGTATTTCGGAAATGACTCTTAACAATTGTGACAGAAATTATTATTTAGTTAACGTTTTGCCTTTCAGGTTTATTTAAGTATCCCCCCCCCCCACAAAAAAAAAATGATTTCACAAAAACAGAGGCGAAGAACGCCGAGCGAAGCTCGGTCGCCCAGGTACTGGAGAGTAAAATTCAGTACCAAAATGCGGACTAACTGAAATACCACTATTGCCTAAGACGCCCGGTGCAGAAGTATGTATATCCTGAGAAGGATTCAAAAGGAGGTGAGCGCGGCGCCGAAGGCCAGCAGCTGTTTGAAAAGAAAAGGATACCCAGGCGACAACAAAGGCAGGTTCTGTGCTGTCTTCGACCAAGTAACCGCTCTCGTTAGCACTTGGATAATGGCATTTTTTGAAAGGGGAGAAGATGCCCTCGTCGCTCCAAACAATAATCCAAGTGTATTCTCTGGATTGACGTCACAAGAAGGTTAAAAAAATGTGAGACAGGGAAATCTTGTAATTCTTTGTTAGCCGTTTTATAGCTGTTCACTGTTTATACAATCTGGGGGAACCTTAGTCTATTTCTGCTTTCATGACTTTGACTGTTTGTTTACCACATTGCAACGTGATGGAAAATCACACCTTTATTCTTTATTGAATGACACAGTCGGTTAAAAGAAAGATAACATCTGTAACGAAATCTACTGCTAGTGCTCTGCATTGTAAAAGAGTAAAATATGTAAACTGGAAGAATTTCTAGGAGTTAAAGCAATTTAGATACGCTTCCTAATCAACCCAATACCCTAACTTGAATCTCATAAATTACTCAAAGAAATTGTAAAGATCTTTATTTTATATTAAAATTATATTTATTATATCAGATAGTTCAATGCTATTTCTTTGGCCATAATTTTGTGTCATTTTATACTTATTCTCATACAGTTGATGCATCTAGTTTGCGTTTTTTAAAAATACATTTGGTTATTCATCGTTTCGCTCTAGAGTTAATTGTGATATAGAGTTAATTCTATATCCACATTTTTTTAATTTTTTTCCCCGTGTAAAACAAGATGTTTGTTTCACAAATGCGCCAGCAAATAATATCTTAACAGAATTTTGATCTTTCTTCTATCTTACTGACTCCTGTGTGAAGGTGCGCAAATTTGCTCTCAAGACGACCAGAAAAATACAGAAAGAGAAAATGTAGGTAGCGGAATAAATGCTTGTAGGCATAATTATTAATTAGGTAGGTGCTAATAAAAGCAAAAACATTTCTTACAAGATGTTTACAACCTACACTATGCAAGTTTGGAATTTTGAAACAAACAAAACAATGACACATTCTGAATTATATACTGGGATATAACTCCCAAAATATATTGGGAGCTATGTGTATGTTATTAAATAATGGATTTATGTTGGAGTTGATAATAAACCATTAGTTATACACTAATATAACTATTTGCAAACCAAACAGTTTTGTTTTCCAGGAAGTAGATTAAGACGACTTCTTTTTTTTTTCAGAGTCTAGCCCCATACAGATCCTCCTCAAAATTTGAATTATGAATTTTTAATATCTATAAATTTAGTGTAAGATTTAAAACAAATACGTGGGGCGCAAGCAATAGATATTCGATGCGTGAATAGTTCACCTAAATCACTAACAATTTTATTCCAAATTATATGAACTGCTGTGCGAGGTTTTTCAACAACTGTTGTCTACACTATTGTCTATTGCATGTAGCCCACGTTTTTCGTTTTACATCTTACAAGTATTTTCATAGCTATCAAAAGTAAAGAATCACAAAATCTGTATGGGTTTAGATCTCTCTATTGGGTTATAAATCTATATGGGGCTATCAGAAGCTATGTTACACTTTTAGTCCATTTTAAAACAGTGATATGTTTAAAAAATTAAAAATTGAATTTAAGCAATAATAACTAAAAAATATCTCCATCTGCCTCCCATTTCTTTACTATGTTTAAGGTTTTAAAGGACTTCAGATGCTATTTTTCGTTTGTTATGAAAATATATATCTTAAACAGGGTATTTTCATAAAAATCATTATATTAATTTGCTAAAAAATCAAAACCTTTGAAAATTTTCTTCATATAAAGGGTAATTTGGGGTGAAGGAATTGTCTTAATATTATACCTATTGTCATCCAACTCTGGGCTATGTTTGAAGTTTCAAGTGTCTAATTTATCGTGAAGATAGTTAAAGGGTAGTTGGGGGTAGGGGATTTTATGGAAAGCGAGGTAATACTGCATTGTCACCCACTTGTGAACTACCTTAAGTTTGGAGTCTCTGGCCCATCGGAGTTAGTTTAATTCAAATAGAAGTTTCCGAAAGTTTTTCCACGTAAAGGGTAGTTTGGGGTTGAGGCTGTTCTTCTGCATTGTCATCCATTTTGGACCTAGTTTGAACTGTTGGTCTCTATCTCACCGTGAATTTAGTTTAAAATCGAGGTAACAAAAACGTTTTCAAATATTTTAGAAAATAATATCAACGTTTTACAAGGAAATCATGCATTATTGAAGAAATATGTGATTATTTATTTCGGTATTTATTAGCTGACCTATACGGCTTTTACTTCTTGTGTGTTGTGTTGTTTTCATTCTTAACATTTCTCTCTCTCTCTTTCTTTCCCTTTCTCTCACTCACTGTGATACATTTTTCTTATTCTTTGGATGTGTTCTTTTTAAGCACTGTAATTTGACTTTGAAAAAGTCAGGAATAACAACAGAAGGTAAGCGTGATTAATTGTTGGTGCGACAATACGGCAAGGAGGGGGCGGAAGATAAAGCAGTTAAACACAGGGTGTAGGTAGAGAACGCTAAAATTAACTGTGTTATGCTCTGTCGCGAACCCAGCAAGCAATTACACAGTGGACAATGTTGATCTCGTGCGTGCCGGCTAATTATATGGTCTACTCTCCTCTGTGTGGAGATTTAGAGTTCGCTACCAAAACACAAGTCCCACTCTAGTTTAACAAGGGCTCCTCTGTCGGTCACGCCTTCCCCTATCACTTTCATAAATATTCCACTTCCGATATCAAACATGTTTTACTTTCTCTACTTCTTATAGTGCACTTTATAATTAGACTGGCATTGCAACTATGATGTTCACAGCAGCAAAGTGGAACCAGCTCCTATCACCTGAGGGACTCTGTTTAGCAAAATTAGATATAAATAGATTCCTGCTAAGCACATACTATGTACATTGACTGGAGTAGAGTTCGTTGCTACCCCACTTCCATCCAGTAGCAATCGATTCATGTCTAATATTCTGGGAATCTCTTCTGAAGCTGTTTCATTCTAAATGGCTTTTGTTTAATTGCTAAACCTTAAAAAATAGACAAAAAAGTGTAAATCTCATTACAGCATAAAATTATGCCTTTTGCCCCTTTCTTTGTGGAGTTGAATATTTACGAAATATTCCTTATTGATTTGCATTTTCAAATAGTGTACCCATGCATTTTTTCAAATAATAATTCGTTATTTTTGTTTCTTCTTTTTCCCCCATTCTTTCTTTCCTTTCCTGATCGTGCAAAAAGAAGAACAATTTTAAAGTCATCCCATAGTGACCAGCACTTAAAAAAATTGACTAATTTTATAATAAGCAAACATTAAACTTCAACTCAATTAATTACTTCGTACGAGTCTTCTCGTCCCATAATACAATTTGTCTTACTTAAAATCTAAGTTCAACATCAACTAATTAGTTGATATAATATAATATGAAATTCACCTCAACCACCCTTCAATTGAAAGTGCAATGAGCCGAAATACTGTGACCCATCAAGCAATTCTTCAGTAGGCAGGAGAGATATGTTAAACATTTCTAAGAAATCATGTTTTTAATAAACAGCGAGCAAAATATTTGCCTATTAACATTTCAACTAAACTAAATACATTAAAATGTTTGCGCTGTATAACAAATACGTGACAAAATAAGTTTTGCAAACGTTTAATATGAAGTAGATAGAAGAACAATTTTCTGCAAGAGTAGTTTGTGGAAGGAAATGGTATAAAAAGTCATGTGAATCTAACACAGAGAATTTTCACTTTCTCTACTGCGTATAGATAGGGCAGGTATTGTATTTGATTCAAAATTTCGATGTCAAGATTTGACCGCAAATATATGTTCTGAAGCCCCTGAACCCCCCTCCCAAAAATGCAGTATTAGAAAAAGGTCTGCGTGCACGCCTGTGTGTGTGTTTGTGTGTGTGTGTGTGTGTGTGTGTGTGTGTGTGTGTGTGTGTGTGTGTGTGTGTGTGTGTGTGTGTGTGGGTGGGTGGGTGGGTGGGTGGGTGGTTGTGTGTCTGAACAGAATAGCAAAAACGGAAAGTCGGCTAAAAACTAATGTTCGTATTTAAGTTTAATATCCTTCAAGGATGCGACACGCAGATTTTGAAGAAAATTCCTCCAGCCTAAACTACCCTTCACATGGAAAATGTTTCCAAAACTTTGATTTTCTCAAAAATGGCTCTGGCAATTTTGATGAAAATGCCACATATTTAAGACATTTTTCTGGCAAAAGAAATGTATATTTTGAATTCACTGGCTACATCCCATGTAGTTCTGTTTACTCTTGATGACTTTTGCACAGCTGGTAAACAGCAAGAGACTAATATAAAGACGATAGAGGAATAAATGTTTGTAAGAATAGTACTAAACGTCACGTGATCTTTAATTGAGTTTTAATTCTATATCGTTGTCATGGTTTGTCGTGTTAAATAATAGAGTTACAGGTTGTTTTGTTGCTGAAGGTCCTAAATATCCTGTTATCGGATTATCAGTTTTAGTACACGTTGAAAGCAGCGTAATTATTTGATAGTAAAGCAGGAGAGGAAGTTGTACAGAATATAATTATATTGTGGGCCGCTGGAAAGATTGAAATATAAACTCCTTATATGATATGCAGAGTAAAAGGCCGTTTACTTAAGGGCTAACGCGAGACTACTATTAGATTTAGCACGTGGTACAATTAGTCACTTAGGTTACGGCCGGCGTCGCGTTACTTGGTAATGAAATGTAATGATACCATGACTTCCAGAACCAGAGGACGAGCATCATTCACTCTAGCTGCCAACAGCTTGCCGCCAAGCAGTAATTATCATTAAGATCGCATGCAGATAGCAAGGACCCCCTTATGTACCCCTATCTACCTCCGGCTCATGTAAACATAACTTACGAGCTTGCTTAAGGTCCATTTTCGGGTGATTTAACAAGAGCCGGCTGCCTTATGAGCGGCAGTTCCCCTCTGGATATTTTGGGCAGATATATGAACACGCACCTTTACTTATAAAGACAAGCACAAGTGATGATTATCTCTGGAAACAAGGGCAACTTAAAAGACATTAGTACTATTTTGCAAACTACGTAGCATTTTATATCTCAAATATCGCTGTTACGATATTAATCAACTCAGAGAAGACATATCCTGAACTGCAGTAGCGATAGGACGATATCACTATTTCTTCATGATAACAATAGTGATTTTTAAGCATCGATACTCGATATTTGATACTCACTTTATTAAAAGCTGTAAAAGCGACAGCTTGTGCACTGAATTATGCTCTTATTAACAGTTTTCTGTGTATCAACGCTTTGTTTTTGTTCATAATTTTCAGATGTCGCGGCATCATGTTATACAGCGACGAGAAACTGGTACATTGTTTTTGCAACAGCGATTTTGCAAGCTTCACTTGGTTCTGAATGTTTCTTGAAGCAGTAAATACGTGTTGGAAGTCACACGTTGATGAGACTGTTTGAAGCCGAACTGTGTTGCTTGTGGTGAAGTTTTAGAAGCAATAATGTCTCACACCGCCTGACAATGTCTTGAATTCCTGAATTCCTTTGGTCCAGCACCTTGCCTTCGGTCGAGCAATGAGATTACTCTCCCAGGGTGTGCGTGAGGTTTCTTTTTTCTTTTTTTTAAAGAAAGGAATACTCTAATTATGGTAACAACATCTTTTAATAAATGTTTTCAATCTTTTCAATGGGACGTTGTATACGGTCTCCCAGGTTTCATTTACAAAGGTAAAAAAATGAAGTAGGTGAACCATTGTTTTGGGGAGAAAATACTGCCGTGCGTTAGTCTCGCAAAATCACAAAAATGGTTCGACCAAATGAGTAATTTCTTTTTTACTTTCTTCGTCTCAGTACTGTGATGATTTAGAAAAGACAAAAATTAGGAAAAACCAAAGGAACAGTTGAAAAATCAAACAAATCGAAATTGGAAATTTTTTTATGGTAATGGCCACTTCGGATATTTGTCCTCTATCCACTCAACCACTTGACGGATCACACACACACACACACACACACACGCACACGCACACGCACACGCACACGCACACGCACACGCACACGCACACGCGCACGCACGCACGCACGCACGCACGCACACACACACACACACACACATATATATATATATTTTCCTGGAGAAGGTTTTTGTATTGTCCATTTTACTATACAACATAACAGTCACATGGTTTTTTGCACTCGCTTTTCTTTTAGGTATTAAATTCACATATCCTTCCCTACTCACCCTTCAACAAACAATTTATATAATTTTCTATAAGTCAAATAGAAATGCCACATATTAGTTGTTGTTGTAGTGTTTAACGCCCGCTTTTACTACTACGGCACCGCAGGCGGTGACACTGATGATACATGAAGATGGAGCACCGGTGGAATGAGATGGCGGGGGAAACCGGAGTACCCGGAGAAAACCCGCCCTGACGCCGCTTCGTCCACCACGAATACCACATGCGGGGCCACATATTACATTCATACGTCTTTCTATACTCACTTTTATTTTAATAAACACGATCACTTACTTTCTCTATTCCCTTCCAACATACAATTTAGTATATAATTATGATTGAAACAGAAATGCAACACATATTCACGCAATTTTCTCTACACATCTTCTTTTATGAAATACAATCACACTTCTATCTCTACTCTCTTCTACAAACAACTCATGCTATTTGCTATACCTATATTTGAAATAGAAACGCAACGTATTACATTCACACGGCATTCTTTACTCGTTTTCTTTCTGTAACATTTGTGCTTGTTTAATAGTGCGTTTGCATAGTGCCTTCCACAAGTTTTTAGCTACTTATTTTTGTTCTTTAAGAATCTAAGTCTTTGTTTACGCGTACTAAGCAATACTTTTTAAGGGTAAATCGTTAAACCACGGAGAACGCGGGTATTTCAGCCAGTACGTTATAAAAGAATTCACCAACCAAGCAAAACTGTGCTCGTATTTAGACTTCTGAAAAATGCTTCCCTGTGATATAACCTGGTCCGTTGGTTTTTATGCATCCCACGCACTTACACGCTCCAAAGAATTACGGTGTATTCACTTCGACAGACAAATCCAGAGTGTGGGCTTCCTATCAACTAAAAGTGGCGCTTAATCTTTAAAACCATTACCACCCACCACTCTCAACTGTTTTAAATTCGGGAGGCTAACATTTTTACATTCGTCTTCTGCATTCATTCTTTATTAATAATTACTCTATTATTCTGATTTACTATTTTTAATTATATTTTAAATTATTAATTTTCAGAATCTACAATTTCGTTATCATTCTTTAAATTTGTTGTATTGTGTGACTTATCACTGCAAGAATATGTTTTTCTGCATATTTTACACACTACTACTGCCTACTTCAAAATAGTTCCAGATTTCACTCATATTTAATTCAATATCACTGCTGTGCGGCATAACTGTAAGGTACGGTGGTGGTCCGAGCTTGACTTGCAAAACACAAACTAGCAGATGGAAGGAAAGAAGAAATATTTCCATGCGCATGAAAAAACCACATGGATTGGGCAAACCCGGGCCCCCGGGGGACCTAGAGCCGGCAGGGAGAATGAGAAGCCGGAGTACGAGCCGCCACCGGGAGTTCAAATCTGTATTTGTTAAGAACCCTGCCCTCTGCTGTCTTCTCTCCTCAGGTCCGGCCTCTCTTCACAACATCCCTCCCTCCCGGGGGCATAGATACGAAAGATCTACAGATAGACGTTTTAAATCCGCCCTTCAAAATTTCTCTATCCTATATTAAGAATTTTGGAGCTGAAATTTCATAACCTTAAAGGAGAAAGTAATTAAAGGAAGAAAAAGTATCTCCTTTGCCGAATAAAAAAAGATCTGATGTGTTGCACTCACATTACTTTCTCTACTCTTATACTAACCATTCTTGCAAACTCTTATCACTATATCTTCTTCCTGTTAGTTGAGATAAACTTTTGTACAAACGTATTGCTTATTTCCTTGTAGGTGCAAGGGGAATATTAGAATACAGTAGACTTTGAGTAATAGTCAAATATTTTAAAGCTTTGAGATTCCGTTTCTCTTAACATATATAATAATGAACAGCGGTGCTCCATTTCACGAAAGTTTTGTTTTCCGAAACTGACGCAAATAACAAAGAATATCTCCGAAATGGTTCACTCCATAAAAAATGTTTTAAACATAGGTTGTGTGTTTTAGCGAGATATACATTTTTGCATAGTAAGATTTTGTCTATTTCTTACGGCTTACGAGTTATTCAAAAGTCATCCAGAGTAAACAGGACTACATAGGCTACAACCATAAAATTCAAAATATACATTTCATTTGTCATAAAAATATCTTAAACATATGTCATTTTAATCAAAATAGAGCCAGTTTCAAGAAAATCAAAATTTTCGAAAACTTTTCCATGTAAAGGGTAGTTTAGGGTGGGGCTATTTTCTTCAAAATCTTCGTGTCGCATCCTTGAAAGGCATTAAACTTAAATACCAACTTTGGTTTTTAACCGACTTTTCGGTTTTTGAGTTATGCTGTCCACAGACTGACTGACACACACACACACACACACACACATACACACACACACACACACACACATACACACACACACTCACACACACACACAGACCTTTTTTTAAATATGCTTTTTTTGGATTCAGGGGGTTTCAAAATATATATTTCCGGTGAAATCTCGACATTGAATTTTTGGGTAGAATACAGTACTTCCCCTACTTACCAGTAGAGAAAGTAATAAGAGGAATGAAAACACAACTTACCATAATAAGAGAACTTTGATCACAAGTGCTGTCATATCTTTGTTAAGACTTACCTGAAACAATAGAGAAGGTTATTAGGAAAACAAATTTATTAAATCTATTTTCATGTATATTCAGAATTTTTCACCTTTGTTTTCTTTATGTTGTTTTTAATTTTTTGCTTAGTTCTAGTATGCTATACTCATAATACTGAAGAGCCGCATGTGCACTCATCAAAAAACAAGTATTTTAAACAATAGAAACTCGTATTTGGGGTTACAATAAGTAATTATTAATAATAATATGAATACTGCTGATATGTATACCGCTTATCTGAAAAGCTGTGACAACCAGAAAGATACGTAATAGCGCAGACCAGCCCACTTGCACAAGAGTGGGGGGCCAGTGTTCCACCTGCTGTTTGATAAATACAATACTTTGTATAGGCATATGTGACTGCTTAGCACTTCTACTACCTTGTTCCCACACCACTCTCAGTACTCCTCATTTCTCCTCTCTTGCGCACTTGGAACGTCACAACAGTGACAGTGGTATTTTTATTTTACTTTTCATATATTTTAAAAATGTGGTTTATTTCTTTGCATTGAGTCATAATTTTACTGATTCAGTGGTATAG
This sequence comes from Tenodera sinensis, assembly GCA_030765045.1. Lineage (NCBI taxonomy): Eukaryota > Metazoa > Arthropoda > Insecta > Mantodea > Mantidae > Tenodera > Tenodera sinensis. The sequence continues at coordinate 177,803,510 of CM060961.1, read as the reverse complement.
AGGGACACATCCCTTTCAAATCTGCTTTGTTTTTTATTTTATTTTTACATTTTCTTTCTCTCTCCGTTTTTTTTTTTTTTTTCCCATTTATATCCCGCCTTTAACTACAAAGGTGATATCGCGGGCTCTCCTGTGGAACATATTTTCTATAGGCAATGATATTGCTCGTTTAACAATCCGTTTTGCGTGATCCAAACTCTGGGGAGGATAACGAATAATCTTGGCTTCGATACCTATGCTTAATTGAAGATCTGTGACACATCTGGCGACCTGCGACCTTGCTGTTTTTTCAAGCTTGACGTGCCTTGCAAGGTAAAACCAAGCGAGCTGGCGCCACGGCAACGCGTATCGATTCGGTCCCGGGTATTCACGCACTCTTAGTTTTTCCGTGGTTTCCCCATGTCACTTAGGCGAATGCTGGGGTGCTTACTTTCATGCCATATTTTCCCTTCATTCAATTTATCTTTAGGTCCTTTCAGGCGCATAGTGCTTGACGGTGCCGGACAGACGGCGTGGATGCTTGCGCTTTCTCGATGCTAGGTGGCGTTGAGCGGTCGCTGTCCTCCATGGGTAGGGACACTTGTCCCGCAGGGTGGTGGCCACTTTTGAGATGAAGAGATTTCTTCATTTGTTAGGAACTTCCACGCATCCCTGTGGCCCTTCTAGCTGCGGCCCTGCGGCTCCCTCACTTCATCCTGCCTCCTGGGGGTGTTAGCCCTAATAGATCTGTGTAGGTCGCAGTGCGTGAGGTGTCCCCCTAATCTTACCCTTTTTACCCTATTTCTAAAGCAAAGGTCATTTATATTTACTGGATACTTCCCAATTCAGTGCATGTATTTAGCATTCTTCCTTGCACACCCATTATGCAAACATCAAAATTATTTTACTTAACTGCTCAAAACTTACTTTTTTTCAATTAGAATTCTCTTTTATAGAAAAATATAATCTAGGAACACTTACCATGAACCACCTCGGGATAGAAATTACGGCTTTACCAGATGACCGGTGCGAATATATCGAAAAATACTCCTACAAGCGGAAACACACATTTTTGAACATAAAACTTTTTGACATTTTTTATGTTCTCAAAAATAAAACAATACATAGCAATTTAAAAGAGATTCTTAAGATTTGTAGCAAAATATGCGCTGCTAGATAAGAAAAGAAGTGAGGGCAAACTAGAATGAAAAATACAAAGCAGTTTAGAGATATTAAAACTGTAACTCCAAAACAGAGGAATAGAACATGTCCGAGGTATGCCACATACAGTTGTGTACGACTTATATTCTATTGAGAAGATCAATATGAAGACTGTATGTTGACATGAATTGCAAGGTGGAACAAGTCGATACGGCTAAGTCGTGAAGAAGATGAATCTGATGATTGTTGTAAAGTAATAATTGTGTTGGTAATCTGAAATACTTGATGGTCCCATATTGACATGACAGATGGGGCTATTACTGATGCAGTGCAGCGTTCTAAAGGGACTGTGATCACCATAAACGCCTGATTTCCTGTGAATTCTCGGAAATGGTTTGCACATTTCGGATATCCGTAAGCTACAAGCTGTGAGACTAACAGCTGGATGGATGGGTTTCTAATTGAATCACCTCCTGCTTCTTCTCTCATTACTTATTCTGTACGCATCCTCGTCAGGTTATGCCATTGTTTCTACCAAGGCCCCTCCCCTTCATCAATATGGAACACTAACAATGTGAGCGTTTTGATTGGTTGCTTGCGGTGTCTTTGTAAACCGCAGACATTTTCTTGACCATCCATTCTTACGTTGTCAACATTAGCAGCTGTCATTCAATACGAGCGAGGGGAGGAACCGTTTGTAGTGATTTGATGTGCTTTCAGCTTCTCCAGCGGCAGTAAGGTGCATCCTCAGAGCTTCGGCTGGTTACGCACCTGTACAGCGATTTAATTGCTTTGGGCTGAGTTGGTTGGTGTTGAAATTTCATTCTTGTTAAGTAACATCCACCACCACGCCCTCCTGAGGTTCCTTCTTTCAAGGACACAGCTCTAAACTCTAAGTAAGGGGCTTTACGCTTAAAACAGTGTACACGCCAGAATAATGTCTGTACCAATTAGCAGTTAACAATGCGCATTACCAGCGCCCTACTCTCCATGAATGCAATGAATGAACTGCACGGATTGTGCAGTAATCAAAACAACAATAACTCACGAACTAAGAGAGAAAATCATGATTTTTTCAGAGAAATGTTTACTAGGCTAAATGACGGATGGCTTTGAAACTCCATAGTCGTTAGAAGATTGTGAGAAAGATAACAATTTAGCACTTGAAAAAACAAAAAAGTAACTGAAAATTCTAAGCAATACAAAGAATATCTCGGAAATAGTTAATACTACAAACATGTATTTAAATGGTATGTTTTCATAAGATATAAACCACAGAAAGGTCGTGTGTGTGTATGTGTGTATGCGCGCGCATATCCATGCATGCGTGAAAGAGCACAGCGTAACTCACAAACCAAAGGTCTGTTAAACACCAAATGTTTTTGAGAGGTAGAACTGGAACTGAAAAATTCAATGCCACAGCCGGGATTTGATTCACAGACCCTCCGCTTACCAGGGGAGTGCTCTAACCATTAAGCTACTGTGGCAACCTGGCAGAATGACATTGAATTCTCTAACGAGTTCCTATTTCTCCCGGTAAATCACAAAGGCAGACTCACATCAGAGGCAATTACCCCAATGGTGACTTACTATCGTAAGTACTTTATGTCCCGGGATGGTAATTATTATTTATGTTAACAAACTTACTGTTGGTGTTTAAGTTCCAATTCTACCTCTCAAACTTTGTCCACACACGGCTTGTGTGTTTAAAAACACCAACAGCAAGTTTGTTGGTATAAATAAATAATAATTACCAAACTTGGTGTTTAAGTTAAGCATTTTCCAATACCATCTGTAGCAACGTTTGTCCATCTATGATTTTCCAGCTACACAAAATTCTTTCAGAATGAAAAAGACTTTACAGTTTACTCACAGAAAATTCAAGATAAACACTTTCCTAAACATGTAAATATCAAACATTGCTATTTCAATTAAGATCTCAAGAAAAAAATACACAATAACGAAACCCTTTCCAGGTAAAAAAGCTTGGGGGTGTGGGAATTTTCTTTAAGATCTTCGTGCCACATCCTTGGAAGACCTTGACTTTGAATACCAAATAGATATGGGATTTTTTAAAAACTTCCAAAATGCTTTTCCCGGAGATTCAGGTGGCCTCTAATGATGCATTTTTGGTGAACTCTCTGAATTTTTGGGTGGATAACAATTCTACCTACCATAGACAAACGCTAAAAAAGAGAACATAGAATTACAGTTTTATCATAGGTGTGGTTAATGGACAAGGTTGCAGAGCTAGTAATGAAAGCAGAGTAGTATTGCTTTGAGATGCCGGTGGTTTTCCATCAAGACAATGAAAGCCTATATTCAGTGGAGTTTTGAACAGCTTGTCAAGCCCTCAGTGATTACCTCTTGCTTAGCTACCTTGGAACTGCTCATTTGCGGATGACGAAGCGCTGATGACAGCTGTAAATTGGCAGTTTAAAGAAATAGAAAAAAGCAAAGCTAACAGATTCCACCGCATCCATTTTTAGGTAAGTAGTACTCTAAACATAAAGCCTAAAAGACGCGCACAATAGCCAGTTACCTGAGATTTCACTCCAATTTATTCAACGGAGATGTAGAGTTGGTCATTACATTACAAAGAATGACGTTTGACACCTCACACCTGACAATACTATATTGCGACAAGTGCGCTAAATACATCTTTGTAAAAGGAGAAAAGAATTTAAAATATGATACACATTTTTTTTCGACGATGGTGAGTAATTGAAATGTGTATGCGGAAATAAAATAAATCACTATCACCTGTTCAAGAGCAGGTCGACCGCGACAGCCTTCGGATGAGGTGATCGATTGATCACGCCTGGTAAGTTAACAACTGAAGGTGACGTGGCTGCTTGCGTCAAAATAGTTATGTTCAAGTGCTACTTGCATTAAACCATACATTTAATGAAGTAAGGACAGTAAGATTGAAGTACCAAGTACCATTACTAAGTATGATTATATCATCTATAAATATGCACGTCAATAGATAGGCATTACGTCAGCGGAAAAAATGCAAAACTAACAGAACATGAGCGTATGTGGGAAGTAGATAAAGAAAGACATTGCTGAAAAAACATTTTTCATGAAATTCAGATAGATAAAAGCGGCATGTAGTTCAAACAATGAAAGAACATTCCACAGTAATTTATTTTTACTTTTTCATTCATACGTCTAGTTAGAACCACCCATAATTTAGAGATCGACATGCATTATAGAAGAAGGTTTTTACGCGTCTGTGTCTGAATGTGTAAATATCACAGCTAAAAATGTTTAAAAATAGCAAAGATGAATATCAAGATGCGACACGAAAAATTTTCAAGAATACCTATCCCTTAAAAGTCAAATTTTCCTTTACATGGAACATTTTTCAATCTTTTTCCCTTCTTTTAGTTTCTACAAGCTTTATTTTTTTTAAGGTTTCTTTTTAGTTTTTAACGAGTTGGTTAAAATGCCATGCATTTAAGATATTTATATGGTAAATAAAATTATTTGCTAAAGGTAGCCGCCGGTGACGTGCTGCTCATTAGTCAAAATGCTTCCAAAAAGTCATGTGAAAGCATTTTATACATATATTACTTTGTTTAACTTGTTCAAATAATATTTCCGTGTCATTAACTATTTCCGAAATATTGTTAGCATTAGTGTGAATTTTCAACACTCATTTTTGTTCGATTGATTCTCGCGATACTTCGGAAAGCTTATGGATTTCAAGGCCAACATCTTGTGGCCCGATTTTAATCATATAACTGTCGATTAGGTTTCATCCATCGCCTTTGCATCTAGAAGGAAATGTGCAGTATAACTATTTCTGTAAAGGTTTATCCCCGTTAATATGAATCAGACTTCCGTAATTATAGGGCGGATTTAAAAAAAAAAAAAAAAAAAAAAAAAAAAAAAAAAAAAAAAAATTATGTGAATGTAGTAGATATCTTTTTATACTCTCTACTTCATATAGTGAATAGGGGAGAAGGTATTGTGTTCCATCCACAAAATTACTTCGATATAGAGATTTATATGTTTTGAGGTCTCTACACCAAAGATACAATCACTCACTTAAACATTCAGTCACTCATCCAAAAACGAAAACCTGGTCGAATTCTGAACTCCGTATTAAATTCTCCAGCTTCCAAGACAGAGATAAGAAGATTCTCAGAAAACCCTCCCCTTCCAAGCTTCCATTATACAGAAAATGTTTGAAAATGTTTATTTTGTCAAAAATGACTCCAACGATTTTGATTAAAATACCATATGTGTAAGATGTGAACAAATGAAATGCATATCTTGAATTTGCAGGGGATAAGCCTCTGACGTCCCATTTATTTTGAATGACTTTTGCATAAGTAGTAAACCATAAGATAGGGAAAAAAAATGTTGTTAAATGTATTTGTTTTCCTCCTCATTGGTTTGAACTGTCAAATATTCATACGAGTACTTTTCTCAACTAGGAAGTCACTGTATTTATTTATTTATTTATTTATTTATTTATTTATTTATTTATTTATTTATTTATTTATGTATGTATGTATGTATGTATGTATGTATGTATGTATGTATGTATGTATGTATGTATGTATGTATGTATGTATGTATGTATGTATGTATGTATGTATGTATGTATGTATGTATGTATGTATGTATGTATGTATGTATGTATGTATGTATGTATGTATGTATGTATGTATGTATGTATGTATGTATGTATGTATGTATGTATGTATGTATGTATGTATGTATGTATGTATGTATGTATGTATGTATGTATGTATGTATGTATGTATGTATGTATGTATGTATGTATGTATGTATGTATGTATGTATGTATGTATGTATGTATGTATGTATGTATGTATGTATGTATGTATGTATGTATGTATGTATGTATGTATGTATGTATGTATGTATGTATGTATGTATGTATGTATGTATGTATGTATGTATGTATGTATGTATGTATGTATG